>VHKM01000462.1:707500-1290626 GCA_007210695.1 Neogobius melanostomus | reverse complement strand
AAAGAGAGAGATAAACACAGCTCCAGGTAAGTTGATTTGCATAACACTCCTTTAACCTTAACCCCTAATTGCACAAGTGGGCTCTTCCTGTGTGGAGTTTGCTCTCTCCATGTTTGTATGGGTCTCCTCCAGGGGCTCTGTTTCCCCCGAATCAACCCAAAACATGCACAATGGGTTAATCCTCCAACTATAACAATGGGTGCTGCTAAAGGCCATACCGCCTTTGCTCTGCCCAATCCCGTCAGACCTCGGAAGCTAAGCAAGGAAGGGCCTGGTCGGTACTTGGATGGGAGACCGTTTAGGAACACCAGGAAGCCTAGTGAATGTAGTGAGCGAGTGAGTGGCTGGTGGTGGTCGGAGGGGCCGATGGCGCAGACTGGTTGCCTCGCTTCCGTCAGTCTACCCAGGGCAGCTGTGGCTACAATAGTAGCTTACCACCACCAAGTATGGAGTGAATGAATAATGCAATGTAAAGCGTCTTTGAGTGTCCAGAAAAGCGCTATATCAAACCGATGCATTATTATTATTATTATTAAAGAGGGGGTATTATGCTTTTTTCAATCACATAGCACCAGTCTATAGCATACTACAATGATGACGTAACCTTCTGTTGGTCTGTATATGCAGTAAATTAAAATAACTGCCTTGAATAAAATTGCTCTCTCAAAATGGCTGTACTGAACGTCTTGAAATAGGCCTCTGTCTCTTTAAGAAGCTTTCCGACACGCCCCCTTCAGCACACTGCTGTGGCATCTAAACAACACTACTGTGCGGGGAGGGGGCTCTGCTGAGCTGAGGAGCAGTGGTTGGTGGCTTGGCTGGTGACAAAAGGTCCAGAGGCGTCTCCAGGAGGTGGGGGCGTTCCTAGGAGGACTGAGGCATAGCTACACCTAAAATGGCTGCCGTCTAAGTTTGTACTGATTACTCAAAAATATGTGAATGAGCCAAGGCAACACTCCAGGCATGTGTTTAATGAGGGAATGACATAATAACATGATATAAAGCTTGAAAAAGTCAATTTTACATAATACCCCCCTTTAAAGATCTGAAGATGGGTCCCACAGCGTCTCTGAAGGACTTCACTCTTGCTCCTCAGTGACTTCTACACAAACATTTCCTCCTCCTCTCCATCTTCGCTCTGTGTCTATTTCGAGCCCGGGGAAAGGTGTAAAACTGGAGCATGTAGAGGACATTTAAATGATTTTCCATTGAGTTGTTTTCAGAGCAACAGTAAGCGGGCGAGAGCTCAGCAGACCGTTAAAGCACAAGGACGAGTTTATGCACGTTTTTTTTTACTTTTTAGCATCTCATCAGAACGCGCTGGTGTGGATCACGGCGGCCCCCAGCAACGTTACAGCTGTGAAAATGATCGCAACTAGTCTTTCAAACTGCACGGAAACTTCAGAAAGACTTTTGTGAGCCTTTCTTTCCTCTCAAAGTTATACATTTTTCAGAGCAGGACTGTGCATTCTTCAAGGTTTCTGAAATAACTTCTCATGTGATTTTCCTGCAAATACAAAACACGTATAATTACACGAGAGAGCGTGGTGATACTTTATAAAAGTCAGGCAAAGGAGTCCCAGTCCAGATCATTACTGCCGTCTTTTGTCCAGTCGGGTGGCGAACAGCGGACTTCATCTTTGACCTTTGAGGAAAAGGTTGAGTGTCTGAGCGCAGTGTCAGACGCTGCGGTTTTAAAGCTAACTTCAGTGAACGTGTCCAAGCACAAAGACCAGCATTAATCATGTTCACATCAGCCACTGTGGCTACGATCGTCTCTATTGTTTAACTATGGTCGCTTCAAAGATCAGTACTGAATTTTCATGCTACACATTTTGCTTCAACCAATATTATTTTAACCTCTTAACCCCCACAACAACCAAGGCATTGTCTTGGCATTACACAAATCTAAAAGCTTCTGGACTGGAGAGCTTACAGCGTTTATATCACGTTTTTGATGCTTTTTTGCCGTTTTTCCAGCACTTTTTTGTCATGTTTTCCTGGCTTTTTTGCTGCTTCTTTTGTTGCATTTTTGTTTACAGCCTCTTGGCCAGTAAAATGCCTCATTTGAAAGCTAAGAGCTTGTCGTTTCTGCAAATATGTGTAAGATCTCTGTGAGTAAAACATAACTTACAGGTGTAATTGGTTACAGTAACTAAACTGCAAACTCCCTTCCCTGATTATACAGTGACTAATACAGTGCCTGACCAAAACATAGTCGTCCCAAGCTTTGATTACAGCACACATTTGCTGCGGCATCGTCTCAATAAGCTTCTGCGATGGCAAAAGATTCAGTGTTCGTTCTTTTTCAGTGGCTGGTCCTCGGCTCTGGAACACTCGGCCTCTTGAGTTACAAGCCATCACTGACCTGACACTGTTAAAGCTAGGTTGAAAACATACCTGTTTAGATCTGCTTTTGACTGCTAATTGCACATGTGAAATGTATATGTTTTTTCTATTTTGTGTGGAAATTGTTTCTTTTTATGACATTGCACTCATGAAAAGCACTTTGGTTCAGCAGGTGCTGTTGTAAAGCGCGATACAAATAAATGTTGGGTGATTGATTGATTGATTGATTGATTGATTGATTGACCACTGCGCAAACCCTTCTCTAGCACATCCCAAAGATTCTCAATGGGGTTAAGATCAGGACTCTGTGGCCAATACATCTCATGCTCCTGAACCACTCTTTCACAATGTGAGCCCGTCTTGTAATATGCCTGTGCCATCAGGGAAGAAGAAATCCACTGGTTGAATAACCTGGTCATTCAGAAAGTCGTCCGCTGATCTCATTCTTTGGGCATATATAGTGTTGCTGAACCTAGACCTGACCAACAGTTAGTTAAATCCATGTGGCGACTTTCTTTTGGGGGCGGTGTAGTTCTTGTATAGACTTTGTAAATCTGGACCTGGTACTTTGAAAGCAAAATATCTGAAAAGGGTGCACGATGTAAAAACATAAAAAACTGCCTCGAATAATGCGAAAATGTGTAAATCTGTGTCAGATGGAAGTGATTTTGTGAAGCATTGTGGCTTCATGCTTCACGCTGGGAGTTTAATTTGTGTGATGTAGTCATATCTTAAGAGCCAATGTTCAAAAATGAATACTTGGTGATTATAACATGCAGTACTGTCTGAAACTAAGATAATCAAAAGGCTCAGACTAAACCATATCCTATAGTACAATTCCTCAAAGGCTCAATTAGTGGCTCAAACATGAATTTCTTTTTAAGGGAGTTTCCTGAGTTTCCGGGAGGTGAATCTGTCCATCTTTTATCAAATATTTCTGTTTCCAGTTGTTGCGCTCACTGAAGTTTACTTGGAGAGCTGTGTTACTTTTTATTGCAACATGGGTCTTTGGCTCAAACATCAAGCAACAGTGGAGGAAACATGGGGCAGAGCAAGCTGTCCACAAGCTCTCCTGGAAAACCCACTGTGTTAGATGCTGCTGTTGTGTCCTTGGGTAAGGCACTTCATTCATCTTTTCCAATTGTAGCCTGATATGTGTTTTTGTTGGTAGACTGTCAGCTTTTTTTCTGACCCAGCACAACCCATAAAAATGTATCTCAATTTTCCGACCCGAACCGACCCATAGAATACACTTTATGTTGGAAAATGTATGAAAAAAAAACGTTCTATCGACCCACCCCACCCAACGTTTGCCGTATATGTGAGGTACTCGACGTTCCCTGTGGGTTGACCATGGATTTCGGGTCGACCTGCGCATCACTATGGTAGACAGAGAAACACCACTAGTGTGATTTTGGGGGGAAACTAACACCTATTTTGAGACTGGTTAAACACATACTCTAAAGAGGACATCTCAGTCGATGATGTTTAAAGCAGTACTAAGTAACTCATGCCCCTAGAGGCCATAAGCGCCACTGCAGGTGTCGTAGCATGTTGCGTTTTTGTTTTACTCATTAATTGTCCGTGAGAGTAAATATTACACTGACAGAAAAGACAAAGGGAGAGAGGGATATTGTACATCCAATTACACAATGGAGATAATTTTTTCACTCAAACTTGGCTGTAAATGCTGTTTAAGTGGCGCTAGCCCGCAGTTAGCTTTGCCCATTAGCCTGTTAGCTTATTCTTCGTGATTGATTAGTGTGTATTGCTGCTCCGACCCAGTGGCAGTCAAGTTGCAAGTGTGGTTTTCTGGCCAGAGACACCAGGGGGAGATGAAAGACCCCCAATCATCCCATTAACACTTCTATTACCCCCAGAGGGACTACGAAAAGGATTTATTAAGGTAAACAAGTTACTATACTGCTTTAAATCTCTTCTGCACAATGGAAAGATCCTGGACGAATCGGAGCTTACACAAACACATGAAGCTTACAAATCCATATCCTTAGACACTTAAAGGACTACAACATCAGCATATTCAGTGTTTATTAAAAGAAAATCGTTATTGTTTCCTTCGCATCAATATTTCGTTTGACATTTTTAGTTTTATACTCCCACTGTAAAATGTAAACTACAATCTGGTTTAATAACCTGGAGGGCTGTCCCATTCTTTAGTCTCATCCTCGTCATGAACAAAGCCAACATAAACAATTACCGTAAAGTATGCAGAGCGGCTGTAACGAGAGCCAATTTCTTTCAGTAATGATCAAATTGCAGTCGTTGATTATAGAGGGCGGTTCAACCTCGTTTCTCTGACAACTGCACCTTCATTATAATGCCAATGATCAAAGCGTTAACACTGGGCCAAGGAAGGTCTCATAAACAACCGCTAAATGAACCGAGCGGGGTTGATCAAAGAGGGGCCAGGAGGGAAAAACATGTGACGGGAAAAAATGATGGAAAACATTTTTGTAGAAAGACACAAGAACTGCTGGTTATGCGACAGTAGCCCAGAAGGTGATGTTGGAATGTAGTGCCTCGCTTCTATCAGGGGCTACAATTTCAGAAGCTCACTGATTAGAATGAATGAATAACAACCACATTGAAGTTAACCTCTCAACCCCCGCCTTAACCATTTTCTCCAGTTCAGCTTTACCCAAATTTAAAAGCTTCTCGACTGGAGTTTACAGCCTATAGGCCAGTGTAACGCCTCATTTGAAAGCCAAGACCTACAAAGCTGATCTAAAGGGATCTTTTCCTCACATTGTTACCATGTTGTTGTCACTTTTTATGGGGTTTAGGTTTCAGCGCATTTTGCAATTTTTACATCGCGTTTTTGGCACTTATTTGTCGCCATTTTTGTTCCTCTTTAGTGGTTTTTTTTTGTCTCCAATCGGTTAGATTATTGTAACGGCCTGCTCACTGGCCTTTCCAAACGAGCAGTTAGACAACTGCAGTATATCCAAAATGCAGCTGCTCGAGTCCTGACCAGAAGAGAAGAAGAAGAAGAGGAAATACGACCATATTAGTCCAGTGCTTCGGACTCTGCACTGGCTTCCTGACGCTCAGAGAATAGACTTTAAAACAGCTCTGCTAGCGTACAAATCTCAGACACCAAAGTAGGCAAGGCAAGGCAAGTTTATTTGTAGAGCACAATTCATACACGAGGCAATTCAAAGTGCTTCACAGTTGCAGAAAAAATTACAAAAAACAGATAAAATCAATCAATAAAACATCAACATAAAGTGAATCAATGACAGTAAAAGGCAAGAGTGCAGATAAAATACTTTCAGTTTTCATATGCACGGGTAAAAAGAGCTGTTTTCAGCCTGGATTTGAACATTGTCAGAGTTGAGGCCTGTCTCACATCCTCATGAAGACTGTTCCAGATTTTAGCTGCATGAAACTGAAACGCAGCCTCACCGTGTTTATTATTGACTCTGGGAACCACCAGGAGACCCCTCCCTGAAGTTCTCAGGGCCCGAGATGGTTCATACGGCTCTAACATGTCAGAGATGTACTTTGGTGCTAAACCATGAAAAGACTTGTACACAAGCAGAGCTGTTTTAAATTCTATTCTCTGAGTGACAGGAAGCCAGTGCAGAGACCGGAGCACTGGACTAATGTGGTCGTATTTCCTGGTTTTTGTCAGGACTCGAGCAGCAGCGTTCTGGATGTATATTGCTGTTAGAGCCGTATGAATCACCTCGGGCCTTGAGATCCTCAAGGAGGGGTCTCCTGGTGGTTCCCAGAGTCACCACTAAACACAGTGAGGCAGTGGACAGTGGAACATCCTCCATGAGGACGTGAGACAGGCCTCAACCCTGACTATGTTTAAGTCCAGGCTGAAAGGACACCTATTTACTGCTGTCTATGGCAATTGATTGTATTTTAACTAATTTTAATATATATATACATATTTTTTTTATGTAATTGTATCCATTGATGTGTTTTATTGCTTTTTATTGTATTTTTTTTTATTGTGTTTGGGCGTTTCTTGTTGCTGTGATGCACACTGAGTTGTTGTTTACATGAAATGTGCCATACAAATAAACTTGCCTTGCCTTTATTGCTTTTCTTTCGTTGCTGTTTTGATGCTTTTTTCAAGAAGCTTTTAGATTTAGGTCATGCTGAACTGAAGAAAATGAGCTTGGTTTGTGCAATACAAGTGTGCGCCTATAATTACTATGTTACTTTGATTAACAAAGCTAACCCATGGGTCAACGATGTCTACAACAAGGCAGTTTCAAAAACACCATGTAGCAAGAAGGTCTCAAATTAGATTCCCATGCTGCGTGGGGTTATTTCTGGCCTCATAAAATACCAGATATTTGTCTAGTAATGGAACAAAATTTCCTTTGTTCTCCTTTGTGAACTCTGATATTTTGTGGGAAAAACACCGCGCCTCTAATTATAAAGCATTTGGAACAATTTTGTGAATTTGCAGGCTTGTTTTCTAGTACTTCTGTGAAAGTGACACTGAGAAGTGGCCCTGCATGTTGTGAAATGTGTCAATAAACGTGTCCCTATGAAGAATTGGGATGCTACAAATACAGTATGTTTGGAACCCAACAACCTAAAACACGCACAGTGGGCTATGTTCCTCAGCTAACTACTCCTGACTGTGATACGGGCATTGTAGACGAGCAGCAGCTGAATCTACAGATCAGAAACATCAGAATGATTAAGTATGAAAACACCAGAGGCTCATGCAGTCTCTTTTGTACAAGATTTGCACATTAAACCTCTTACCCCCACAGCCTAAACTGAACACAGTTCAGCTTTACCCAAATCTAAAAGCTTCTCGACTGGAGAGTTTACAGCCTATAGGTCCGTGTAATGCCTCAATTGAAAGCTAAGACACACAAAACTAATTGTAACTTTTTGTGTTGCGTTGTCGCCGCCTTTATGTCACATTTTAAAGCGTTTTTGTTGTGTTTCTTCTTCTTTTTTTAGCTTTTGTCAGTCGCGTTTTTGTCTTTAGCATTTTTGTCTTTTTTATGTGTTATTGTTCCTTTTCCTGCATGTTTTGTCACTTTTGTGGCTTTTTTGTTGCTTTTTCATTACTTTTCATTGTGTTTTTGTCACTTTTTTTATTTTCTCGCTATTTTGATGCTTTTTTCAAGGAGTTGGAGAAAATGTGCTCGATTCAGATGGGGTGTTAAGAGGTTAACTCACTTTCAATAGTTTTCAAAGTCAATAGTGTCAAATACTTTAACTTTTTTTAAACCTACATTACATTTGAAAGTGGGTGCTTTCACACTTTAAATTAAGTAGAATATTCATCTTATATTTAATACATTATTTGCTATACTTTACCTTTCTAAACAATGTAAAAACCAAAAAGGCACGGTGAGACCATAGAGACTCCTCATAGAAGTAGAAGCATTCCCCGCTCAGCCCCTGCACAAGCCTCACTCATGCAGCTCTGGGTACAGCGAGTATAGAGAAAGAAAGTTGTGGTCGGGATGAGCTCGCCCCGGCGCTTCACGGTTGAGCGCGGGCCAATTTGTGCAGCGCGGCGGGCGCAGCGTCCACAGACTACGATGACATTTTAGTTAGAGCTGGATTATAAGGCTCTGCTTCAAATCTGTCACAATTAGTGCAGGAGGAAAGAGGCTAATGCTGGTCTGATGAACCACACGGGCCGCCACGCTTTATACGGAGACGACGAGACGCCAATTTAACGCGGAGGGTTACAGGCTTGTGTTTTAACTCTGCAAAGACTAAGTTACATTACAATAAATCTCTCTCTTGCTCATGACCTTTAGTCTTCTTTCCTTGAGGTTTTATAGCGAGGCTTTTCATAAGGATCTTTCTGTCTTTTTGCATTGTGTTTTGTCCTCAAACTCGTTCCCATAAGAGGGGAGAAAACATATGAGGCCCATCCATAGCTAATCAAATGTGTGGATCTTTTAATTTGAAGATTTTGTCTCCATGGCAACCTATCCTCCCTCTACAATTTTTAGTATCTGTTTATTGCATTTCAGAGGCAACTAAAGCTGTCTGTTTCTTCTGAAAGTTCAAACTTCACAATGATTGCTTAAAGGGGGGATTATACAAAATCGACTTTTTGGGGCTTTTTACCAAGTTACAGTGTTGTTCACTCATCATTAACATACCTTGACATACCATCATTAACATACCATCATTAACATACCATCATTAATATACCTATGTTTCACCTGCTCGACAAAGCAGGTGAAACATAGGTGTGTGGTGGAAACAGAAAGGTCTGCGGCGTAGTGTCGATACGTGCACGTAGATCGGGTTGCGCTATGTGGAACGACGGCTTTTGAGTATTCTTTGAAATTCTCCAGTGGTTATTCTTAGCAGTGTGTCCACAGCTCCTAATAAAGCTCCCCCTGTGATCTACATATCCAGGAAATGCTTTCCTCACATCTTGATCTCTTGTTAAGCTTAATCCTTTCACCGCTTTCTATTCATTGTCAGATACATCTAGTTACTAACACTTGATTGCACATTTCCTGTCTATTTCTCACCCGCTGGGCCAGATCTTGTGCCTGGAGCAAGGACAGCGCAAACCCGGTTATCTTTTGAGTGGGCGGCACGGTAATACAGCGGTTAGAGCTTGTGCTTCACAGCTAGAAGGTCCCTGGTTCGATTCCCACCTGGACGGGGCCTTTCTGTGTGGAGTTTGCATGTTCTCCCCGTGTCTGCGTAGGTTTCCTCCGGGTACTCCGGTTTCCCCTACCACTAAAAACATGTACAATAGGCCAGGATGAATGAGAGTGTGTTTGAGAGAGCGAATGGAGGACGACGGACGCGAATTAGCCCAAGGCTACAATCCGGTGTGGCTTGTTTACATGCATGAGACCCATGTATGTTCATTAACATGCACTGTCCCGACCAAATAAACCAATAAATAAAAAATAAATAAAAAATAGTGGTGCAGCTGTTGCGCTATGGGCCTGCGCCGCCAGCGAGAGGGCGTTGCTTATGAAAAGAGAAAAGGTCGACTGAGGCGTGGTGAGGCAGTGCCTCACATTCATTTCCTTGTTTACATTGCAAGACCTTGTGTTCTTCTCTAAGCATTATAGGCTCTCACGGGTCAAACTAAAAACTTTATTAACCCCATCGCGAGCCAAACAATGTTCGTATCCCGAAAGAAAGATGTAGCCGATGCCGGTCCTGCCGTGGCGCGGGTCGGCACTCGCTCGGCCGTAATTGCGTTAATGCGATCAAAACAAAAGCACTCCCCACCACCCCTTCCCGGTCGTGGAGTCTGGTTGGAGGAAAAAGGCTGTTGTAACATTGCCATTGGCCATGAGTGTTTCTCCACCACACGTACTTCCCTCTTAAATGCGCTCAGTCTATGAGCTGCAAGATCAAGTACGCTCCTACTAAGCACAAATGTTACACTATAGTCTGTGTTTAGAAACACAAGATCGGGCCCCCTGAGTGTTTCTTGAGAGCTGATTCTCCATTGTGAGATCAATAAAGTCCAATCTTATCTTATCTTAAAAACACTTGCCACAGCTTCACTACAGCCACACAAGCTGCACAGACTATTTTTGGTCTTTTTTCCACTTTATTCCTCTCTTTATGCTGTGCAGCAAAGAGGAGCAAGAGGAGTGGGATGAAAAACAGGAAGTGAAACTTATGGATATTTTGTTTCCGCTGTTTTAGATCTATATTGTATATTTCTTCCAATGAAGTGTAAGATAGTGGTGAAGATGTGTTTGAGGCTTCATTGCCAAACACCTGCTCTGTAAATTCCCCTGTCACCCACTCGGTGCTTGATGAACAGCAGTGGTTCATAAAGTGAGGCTTCTCCAGGCTTCTCTCCTATAGATGTATTATGCCTAAAGTACTAGCTATTTGTACAACAATAAATAAAGTATGTTCATATTTCCCCCATTGTTGATAACCTTATAGATTTTTTTATATATAGATTGAGTTTGTTATTTATATACATTTCAAGCCAAAAGTGAGCTAAGCCTCCACACAGCCTGTAAATACCCTCACAGCCTTGATACTTCTCTCTTCTCTTGGCTTTTCAAGTTGGTAACCTTTAGAAGTGTGTCCTCTCATGTAAAATGCAGGCGTCCCTCCCGGCGGTCCGATCCTGTCAGCCTCAGAGTGTCTGTACGTGTTTGTATGTGTTACAGCATGCAGAGCCGTGATCGCGCTAACCTGGGAGTGCGGGGCGGGCGCCATCTTGACTCGCTGTTGGAAGAGGACGCTCAGGATGCGATTCTGCTGCTCCAAGTCAAAGACACGGGTCCTCAGCTTCACGCACTCCTCCTTCAGGTCCTGAGGGGGAAACACAAACAGATTTTACTGAGAACTCATGCAAGGAAACATAATAGTCCTGTCCTATTGTATTTGACACATCCTTCAAGCTTTCGGGGAGTTCTCTCCGGAGCAGTGGAAAACCGCTACAAGTGATATTTGCTTCATATCGAGATCCCAGTAATTCTAGAAATAGATTCTTCACGGTCGTCTACATGTGGTGAGCGTGACGGTCACCAACAACTGCCATGAGGAGGCTCTCTGGATGGAGAGTGAGATGTTCATATCTGTCAAAAATGTAGGTCCCAGTGACAAATGACACTGTTTTTATAGCACTGTGATACCAATATGTTTTACCAAATCATGCTTTGAAACTTATTAGCAAGCCAATAAGCTCTCATACTACTCACCTGCTTGAACTGAATGGGAAGTAGTAGTGTTGGGAAGTAAGTGAATTACTAATTAATCCACTGCTGTAATTAGATTACTTTTAAAAGGAATAGGCCACCGTTTTTCCATACTGAGATATGTTCTTACCTGAGCTTAGATGAGTTGATGCGTACCTGTCTGGTCTTTACGCATGTTCTCTGTCACGCAAAAAGACCAAAGATGTTGTTAGCATTTAGCTTCTTCACTCCTATAGAATTCTCTGCGCGGAGATCGAAGTGCTCCTAAGCCGTTATTACGCCTTACAATATAGTTCCCTTTTTATCCACTTTTTGTGTAACTATACTTGGATCATGTAACTACTCACGTAACCATATTTAAATAGGGAAAACGTGGAAGAGCTTGGTCGCTTCTAACTTCACCCTCTTTGGCCCATAGAAGAGAGGAGGAGAGGCGAAATGCTAACAACATCTTTGGTCTTTTTGCGGGCATCATTAATATAACTATAATTATTATAATTCTTAATTATTATAATTGTAATTAGCTCATAGTTATTTTATCAAGAACTATGTTACTTTTTCGTAATATTTTGAAAACATTCTTGAAACACATTCTTAACCTCGGGTATAAGCAGCAAAACAAATACAGCATGGGGGCTGTAAATATGGACATTTTTTATTGTCCGTTGTCAGTTATGTGCGAAAAACTCCACGTTGAACTTATTAAGAACTTTTCCCGACACAAACGTTGGACAGACCTAAACAGACTTGCTTTATTCTTTTTAAACTGAAGTAACTTGTAACCAGTAATCAGATTACTTTTGATATAAATAATCTAAGAAGGAACTAGATTACGTTTAGTAATCAGTTGGATTACTTTTACAGAATAATCTGCCCAACTCTGAAAAGTAGTCTACACTAAACCATTACCAACAAGCAGAAAACCAACAAAAAACATAATCTTTTTTTTAAACTTTCATAACAGGCACAGGTACCGATCAATCATTATTTGCAATCGAAGCAGCAAGAAAACATGAATACAGAAAAGCCCTGTAACCCCACAAACCCAGGACGTTGATGTGAAGCAAAGAAAGCTGGCCACACTTTTTATCCAGCCTAAACAGTTATTAGTACCTGAATGATCGTACATGCTAATTGTACAACTATAAAAGAAGTATACCTTCTGTGTGAGGAGAGCCTGCACCACCTGGTTGGCCACCTGAAAACATAAAAGCAGAGACAAGCAGATGTTAATGATATTCATACATTGCTTTGCGTCTAAGTCTGAATCATAACACTATAATGAAAGGTAAATGGTTGATCTGGTGGATTAGATAAGATCAGAGAGTAGAATTGGACAAAATGAGTGTTTCAAAGAGAAATGGAACTGTACATAAAAAGCACTAATGTGGAAGAGCTCTTGACTCTCCGACCTCCTGCGGTGCAGCAAAAATCAGCTTTAATGAGAGAAAAGTTGCTCGTGCCTCTGTAGACCTCACTAAAACCATACGCTAGAACAGAGAAGGGAGCGGCTGGACCAAGGTCACGTCCCGACGCTGCAGTCCAGGCCGTTAACACTTCAATGCAGTGATTCAAAATCAAAAGGCTAAAAACACACTCACTGCCTATAACATTTGTTGTAATAGTTTTCGCCAACCACATAAAGATTTGAATTGTGGACTCTCAAATTGTCCCACAGTCAATAAATGTGAGAGTGAATTAATGTGAATTTTACAACAAAAAGAAATACAAATTAATTAGTATTATATTAAAAATCATGCTTGAAGGCATAACTATCTTGCATAAATCAGAGAAATCAGGAAAAACTAAACAATGTGTGACTGGAATAAAACATAGTTCACATTGTTAAAGGCTGTATTGTAAACTATAAGAGAAATAGTTTATACACTTTTGTCACGATCCGATACGTATCGCGATACTCAGGGGCCGATCAGCTATTGCAATACAGTTAGGATTTATCATAAAAAATATATTTACCTTATAATGTGTGAAGAGAACACAGTCATTGTTCAAAAGTTATACACCAAATGGCATTTGACATTTATTGAAGTGTTAAGACTGAAAAGTGCTTTTAACACAATTAAATGTAACAAAGGGTGTGTAAATGTTACTGGGGGAAAAAAGTAAAGCAAGATTTAAAAAATGCCTCCAAACACGAAGCACATAAACAGAGACCTACAGTATAGCTTAATTTCAACCAAAAGCTAAACTAAAGCTTCAGATTTTTTTTTAAAATACTTCAAGAGACAAAACTTTGAGGAATATCAGCTGCACATTGTGACTAGATGTGCAAAAATTTTAGCTTAATACATTAAAGCAGAACAAAGTATAGCTCATGCCCCTAGAGGCCATAAGCACCACTGCAGGTGTCGTAGCATGTTGCGTTTTTTTAATTGTCCGTGAGAGTAAATACTACGCTGACACAAAAGACAAAGGGGGAGAGGGATATTATACATCCAATTACACAATGGAGATTATTTTTTCACTCAAACTTGGCTGTAAATACTGTTTAAGTGGCGCTAGCCCACAGTTAGCTTTGCCCGTTAGCCTGTTAGCTTCTTCTTCGTGATTCAATTAGTGTGTATTGGTGGCTCCGACCCGGAGGCAGGGAAGTTGCAATGTGGTTTTCTGGCCAGAGACACCAGGGGGAGATGAAAGACCTTCCAATCATCCCATTAACACTTGTATTACCCCCAGAGGGACTACCAAAAGGATTTATTACGGTAAACAAGTTACTTATTTCTTCTTTTTTGATAAGTTCATCCTTTTAACTTAACTTGATGAAATATGGATACTTGGTAGTGCGATAAAAGTATTGCGATATAAATGCAAAACGGTATTTTGTAAAATGAAAATATAGAAAAGATCCGCACAATATATAGAATATAGTTGTGCAGATCTTTTCTATTTTTTCATTACACTTGTTTTATGATCCAGCACAGTGGCTTAGAATATGTGGATGTGCGTGTCTGTACCTACAAAACGATATTTTGTCCCAGCACTAATTATTTGTATGCTCCAGAATGGTCAAGTGTTATTACTAGGGCCGGGACTCGATTAAAAAAAATAATCTAATTAATTAGAGGCTTTGTAATTAATTAATCGAAATTAATCGCATATAAATATTTGACCTGAGAACAGTGAGAAGTAAGTTTTTTCATAAGGATTTTTAGTATACCATTGAATAATGACTGAATACATAAGCTTAAGCAACAAAATATTGTTTATTTTTGTTCAACCAAGTCCAACAGACCAGTGCAATATTGCCATTAATTGTGCGTCTGCAGGAAAAAAGGAAACTGAAGTGTGGAAAGCAAAGTGTGATTAATTTCGATTAATATTTTTAATCGCACTAAACCTCATGTAATTAATTAATCGCAATTAATCGAAAAAAGTCCCGGCCCTAGTTATTACATTCTTAAATTATAATATTACTGGTCTGATCGTCTACAATACAAGACCCTGGTGAATAATTACTGCTACACTGGATCTTTTGAAATCACAGAAGCTTAAAACTGCTGCAAACACAATATTCGAGCGTGTGACCTTATTTATTTTTGGTCAGGCAGTGTATTAGACATTACAAACTCAAGTACCAAAGCAACACAAAAAACATTGTATTAGACAGAAAATGGAAATTAAATGCTTTTATATATAAGTTATAGATTTCTCCCGGCGTACATGTGAGTAACAGAGAAGAAACCAGAGGATGCAGAGAGCGCATTAGTGTGTCCAATGCGTGTCCAAACAGAAATGTCACAAAATGCCACTCCAATTCATTCGGATTTACTCCGGTCTGAGCCAGTTCACCTGAGCCCTTTACAATCACCCACCGAGACCGTGACGACCATAATACAACAGTGGAGCTGTTCAAGGTCCTGTATCACGCATTATTCTTAATTCTCATTCTACCTCGGGACAGATTCTATGTTTTATGATTAAATATGTATAAAAGCAGGCCAAGGTAATAGAGTGACTCACCTCGTCCAGGCAGCGCTCGTACTGTTCCTTTGGTTGTCGTTCTCAATCGACAGAGCTGAGTTTTCTGCCTGTGAAAAGAACACAATATTGTGTCATGAAATAAAACCCAAACTATATGCAATTGTCGTATGTAATAAAGGATGCAATCATTTTATGTGAGTGAGGAATAGAAATCAAAACAGTTTAATGTGAGTTTAAGCCTACAGTCTCCATTATATGTTTTTGTCGGTGACTGAATTTATGTACTTGGGGGTCTTGTGTGTTTTTTGGATCTATGAGGCTAAAAAATAAACATTTGCAGAGGAGGGGAGAGCCACTACTACTTCTTGAGTACTAATAATAACACTTGCATTGCACTTCACAAGCTTTACAAGCTTCTCAAAGCCTCACACTGTTGTCATTATATCATTCACTCCATTGTGGGAGACGGTAAGCGGCCCAAGGACACAGCCATGAGGCAACCCACTCTATCATCTGAGCCACTGTCACCCTGGAGTACTGCTTGATATAGGACAAACAAAACATTTCACTTTCAACTTGCAAATGAAAGAGAAATTAAATGTAAAAGTAATATTAATACGTCTGTTCAGCTCCACTTCTGGGTCCAACGGAGCTTTAGCCCTATTCACTATAATGGGATTTAGCTGGTTTTAACCTGCTGTACAGCCGACTACAAGGCTCCTTTTAAACATCTGATCACACAGAAATTACATTTACTCTGGATTTTCTTTAGTAAAGCTTTTCTGGCATTAATTATCTTCTTTTTTTTCATACACATTGAAGGTTTATTTTAAATAGAAAAAATGTCTTAATTTTGAAATGGTGAGATTTATTTTATTTTTAATTAGGTGTAAAACAGTTTTTTTTATCTGCTGTTATTTCAGCAGGAGATTCAGATAAAGTTGTGTTTTTTTGCTGTGTTTATCTATGGAACTGTCAACAGTTTGGACCCGGAAGTAGCTTATTGTTGTGTGTGATGTTAAACTTAACAAATGTACAGCTTACACTTGTATTGCCTGTGTGTTTAGTTTAGTTTATTTGTTCAAATCAAATCGTTCCCCTGTAATCAGATTTGTTTATTTGTGTTGTTCATGAGCAGCATCATTCACAGGACGCGGATGTCCCTCAATAACAATCTACAAACGCAGCACGAGAGAGAGAAAGAGTGCGTCTCCAATCGACGGTAAATGACCAAAAACACATCAACAGGATTATGAATGAATGAATGAATGATTCATATCCTGCACGAATATTAGCGCAAAACTGCTAATAACACCGCATCAACGGCAGATGCCCACCCTTCGCTGATTGGTTTACTCCGCTTCCTGTTTGCTTGCGCTACTACGCTGTGGGAATGGAATCGACGCAGCGGTGACCACACTCACTCGCTGGTACAGTGGTGAGTTTGGATTTTTCCAGGCTATGAGCGCCCAACCCCAACCTCAATGCAATACAAATTTTCATTTCACAATAGTACAAAGGAATATAGTACAAAAGGAACAAACAACAAGAAACAACAGCAAATAAAAATAAAAATAAAAAGCCTGTGTTACCAAGTTTCTCAAAGCGCCACACCGCAGTCATTATTCATTCATGCATACGGTCGTGTAACTCCGGGGGTAGACTGACGGAAGCGAGGCTGCCAATCTGTGCCTTCAGCCCTTAAACCACTACTCAAACAGGCTAACACATTCGCATTCATTCTGGCCTATTGAACACAAGGAGAACATGCAATTCCACACAGAAGGCCCCGTCTGGTCAGAGATCTTATATATTTACAAATTCTCATTAGTAGAAGTAATGATTGCTGTGCAACAAGTTCCACTCACAGAAACTCAATTAGCCAATGACAATATTCTTGTCCAATGTCCAAGCTTTTCTCTAGTGGCTAAACTTCAACACAACTCATAATACAAAATAAAGTCCAACTTTAAAGGCCAGCACAGGTCTTGTCCAGTCCGGTCCAGCCCGGCGCAGGTCTTTTGTTCGGACCATAGCCTTTGATTTACTCCTGACAAACACGGGCTCTTTCCCCTTATGGCCTCGTCGTGTGCTCACTGAAGAGAGACGCCGCTAAATAAATGGTGCTTTAAATTTCCTCCATCCTCTCTTTCCCCCTCTCCTATCTGTTCAAGCACCTTCAAGAATGATTCAATTATAGGTTCAGGATGCTCCCGCCGGGGAACACAAAGCATTATGGGTACTCGGGACGTGACTTTGGGCCGAAATGATTAATCCGCTAAATCTTCGGTGGTGGTTTTCACTGGAGGCAAAGGAAGGTTCACAGAAAGGGCCGGTAATGGGAGGCTGGACGAGGACAAGCATCAGACCCTTCAGAACGCATCAACACCTGGGTTTCAGGGCTCTGAGTGTGGCTCTGGTTCAGCGGAGGGGAACATATTTGAAAAGTTATCAAAGTCAAATAGAGTCATAGAGCAGCGCGATTATTATCAATAGTGACTTCTACATTTCTAGAATTTTTTCATCAAAACATTTACAACAGGGTCTTGCCAGGGCTGGGGTCAGGCAAGGCAACTTTAGTCACACAAGTGTTTTACAGAATAAGGAGGACGTATAATATCGGTCAAATAATTTTATAAGAAATTGATGAATTAGAAGAAGATTGTGGCAAAAGTTTCCCAAGCAGGGGAACTTGGTATAACTTCAGATTAGAAAGCAAGTGAAAAGAATACTGTTTTAATACAAAGGTAATTTTAATCATATTTAGCAGTAAAAGGTATACATCTGAGCGTAATTAACTTTATTTTATATACAACATATTGTCTTTTATATCAACAAATAAGAGTTCAAGTTGATTCCTTTACAAATGATTACAAAGTAAGGGATTGTCGGGGTTTAAATGAAAGACTCAAGGAGACAAAATGATTGAGGACCACCAGTAATTCTCAACTGTAGTCTTTCCTCAAGTTTCCTCACAGAGTTCTGTTGAGTCTTGCGATACCTGCTTGACAGTTATCGTAAGGATGACTGTCAAAATGATTCATGACAGTCACTCTGCAAAATCGGGCAACACACTGAAAACGGTCAATGAGACACAAGTTGGGAACCATTGATGTAGAGTTGAGGATGTTTTGCCTCTCGTCTGAGAAGCCACGTCAGGCTCATCTGTTCATCCTCTGGTCGAAACTGGTTTTAAGCCCTTCTCCTTAGGCCACTTTTGAAAGCTGCAGTCTCACACATTCCTGCGCTGATGTTTTAACAGCATTCAGGATCCCCCACTTGCTCCAACAATGTCCTAATGTGTACAATGAGCCCAGACCTATTCACCACAACTGCCGCTAAAATCCTGCACTGTCAAAAAGTTGTTGCTTCGGGCCTGAAGTGCCATCATGCATGAGCTTAAAGGGATATTTCAGGATTTTTGACATTGGGCCTCATTTCCTAGTTATCCAGAGTGTTGTTGATGTCTGGAGATATTTTTTTTTGAATTCATGCAGTTCTTATATTTGAAGAGTCTAGTGGCACTAGGCTAGGGCAAGGCTAACGCATTTCTATGGTAACAGCTCGCCTGCATTAAAACAGTCTGACCCACTCCACAGTGCACCTGAGGTAAATCACTTATAACGCCAGACTAACCATATAAATGTCTGTGTTAATAGAATAATTTTTGAAATATAACTGACCTTGTATCACATGAATTACCGCATTTTGAGGGACTATTTTCTCGCAGATCACTTCGCCGCTGCGTTAGCTTACAGCACGAACCTGATGCTGCTCAAATATAAGTTATTTTAATGCAAAATGGTTGAAAATTATTCTATCGACACAGACATTTATATGGTTAGTCTGGCGTTATAAGTGATTTACCTCAGGTGCCCTGTGAAATGGGTCAGACTGTTTTTAATGCAGGCTAACTGATACCATAGAAATGCTTTAGCTTGCTCTAGCCTAGCGCACTAGACTCTTCAAATATAAGAACTGCATGAATTTAAGAAAAAAATATCTCCAGACATCAACAACACTCTGGATAACTAGGCCCTATGTCAAAAATCCAGAAATATCCCTTTAATATAGAGACTGCAGTTACGTGTAAGACCTGTAGTGAGGATAAAAATGACCAACTTGCTTCTAGTCCTTTAAAAATGTGATGAAAATGTTTTGTCAAGGGTATATCGAAGTATATGGCATGGAGGGCCAAAGATCAAGAAAGTCATGTCTAGAATATTTCATTGTGACAAAAAATTTCATATCTTTTTTGGCACCATTATAATGCAATGTATAATGTTGCATGAAGAAAGGTTTCCAAATTCATTTTAAGTTCAGTCACATCAACTTTAACCTAAAAAAGCGACTGAAAAGGCTCTACAGACTGTAAAGCTCCTGACTTTATGAATCTTACAGAGCGTGTATTACCTCCAGTGCCCTGAGCCGCTCTAACAGGGGGTTGCTCTCCTTGCTGTCCTCCTCAGATCCGCTGTGGGTCTCCTCCGATGCTGCCGTCTCCGTGACGACAGGGACAGATGTCTCCGTGGCGACGGGGACCGACTCCAGACTGTCCTGCTGCTTCCACATCTCCTCCAGCAGCTTGTCCTGAGACACACCAGAGATATTAATATTAATGAAGGCTGGCAGCATTGCGTACTGTAACATCCTCATTCATGATATTCTACAAATTAGTACTAGTTCATAAGGACAGAGGGTTGTGCACATTCAGAGATTTGAATAAAATAAATATAATAAAGCAGTTACATTGATATTTATTATTGATATTTCCTAAAAGATGAGCGACGGCTTGTTTCTCTTTTAGAGCTGTGCTGCACCTGGAGCTTAAAGTGGACATACAGTATCACGCAAATGGGGATAAAAAAAACAGATATTGTTTTGGGTGCCTGAGCACTGATATTTAGTTTTCTTATTTGAAAGAATGTTTCTGTAAGGATAAGATTGTAACCGCGAAACACAGGCGCTTGTTGTTTGCCTAGAGCTCCCCCCTCAGGCTGCAGTGTGAAAGCTTAGTAAAAACAAACTTAAAGGGATATTTCGGGATTTTTGACATAGGCCTCATTTCCTAGTTATCCAGAGTGTTGTTGATGTCTGGAGATATTTTTTTCTTAAATTCATGCAGTTCTTATATTTGAAGAGTCTAGTGGCGCTAGGCTAGGGCAAGGCTAAAGCATTTCTACGGTAACAGTAGCCTGCATTAAAAACAGTCTGACCCACTCCACAGTGCACCTGAGGTAAATCACTTATAACGCCAGACTAACCATATAAATGTCTGTGTCGATAGAATAATTTTTGAAATATAACTGACCTTGCATCACATGAATTACCGCATTTTGAGGGACTATTTTCTCGCGATCACTCCGCCGCTGCGTTAGCTTACAGCCACGAAGCTGATGCTGCTCAAATATAAGTTATTTTAAATGCAAAATGGTTAAATTATTCTATCGACACAGACATTTATATGGTTAGTCTGGCGTTATAAGTGATTTCCTCAGGTGCACTGTGGAGTGGGTCAGATGTTTTTAATGCAGCTAACTTTACCATAGAAATGCTTTAGCCTTGCTCTAGCCTAGCGCAACTAGACTCTTCAAATATATAAGAACTGCATGAATTTAAGAAACAATATCTCCAGACATCAACAACACTCTGGATAACTAGGAAATAGGCCCTATGTCAAAAATCCTGAAATATCCCTTTAAGTTTTCTTCTAGAGGAGGTTAACAGAAGAAATAAAAAGGGAACAACATTATTTGAGCTCAAAAAAGTAGATTTTGCATGGTGTCTCCTTCAAGGTAATTTGTTTAAACCGCCCTTTCTCACTGCGGACACATCACCTCTCGCGTATTTGATTGAGAGACGCTGTAAACTCATTATGGGTTCGATGTAACAGGTGTTGGAACAGGAGTGGTCGCTGTGACAGGTTGGCGCACAGCTGTAGTTTGTCTGAAATGATGAGGGCGCTTCTTAAACGGAGTTAGACGCTCAGGCTCCCAGCAGCGTGAAAGTAATTACGCAAACATGAGGTTCAAGGGTAGGTCCCGTGTGTTTGGCAACGACCGGGAAAAGTTCACTGCAGCATCACTGCTTCCGCCGCAAACACGATGAGCCAAAGCAATTCAAAACGCCGCTTTATATTTCCAATTATTGAGAAATGAAACTCACTTTGACATGTGTTTTCAATGCAATCAATGTAATAAAATGGATCTCACGTATAGTCATGTACACCCTCACTCGATACATGCAGTTTTCTATAAAAAGGTTAAAAAAATGTACAAAAAGTACTTCAAAAGTACTTATCCACATCAGTGTTGCATAGTGTCCTATAATTTATATGCAAAACTAGAAACCAAATCTTATTCACAGTCAAAAAAGGTAATCATTCTAGATCTATGAAGGTATTATTACTTCGAGCGATATCATTTTTTTGAAGTGTCGACCTGCAATTTAGAAGATGAAAAGGCCAGAAATCAATACCTCATCTGTTCTCATTGAATAGTTTTGGAATGATACAGGTTTAGACAATGCCTCAACAATGAGCTGCTGTTTTCACTCGGCTTCTTTGACCCAGTTTTAAAGATGTAGTTCACGTTCGTACATGGATGAACTCTCAAACCCGTAGTACACTGTTATATCTCGTTCTGAGCTGTTTCTTTGGCTAAACATTGCATTTCTCCAGGTGTGCTTTCATTTGTCTAGGAAAATCAATGGATAGGGCCAAATCAACAGTAAATCTGGACTAAACCTCGACTAACATTAATGGCATAATAAAGTAATGGCTTTGTTAATGTGTAATAGACTTTGAATAAACATTTCACATGATATAATATGTAAAATGATTGATTGTTTGTCATATCACCTTGTAAGCTTTCATGAGGTCCAGCGGGTCCACTTTAGGGCCTTCCATTGAGTCCTGATTCTGGAGTATGGTCCGCACCGTCTCCTCCATACTGCACAGGAAATAAAACAGGTGAGAAAGTAAGTTCTGTTACTGTCTGGTCAACTGGACTAAGAATGGCAAGTTTAGACATTTTTATGACTAATTACTATTTACCACAGTTTTGTTTGCACATGAAGTTGTGAAGAAGTCTATTTAAGAAGGTGAGAGCAAAGTAGACATTTTGAAATATCGTGGTTTAAGTCAGAAGCTTCTTCTCGCGCTGAATGATGTCTGAAGATACTGCTAGACCAAAAAGAAAGGTCACCCGTCTAGGCAAGGCAAGGCAACTTTATTTATTCACTGTGGCTTTGTTCCATTAATTTTTCACCAAGATCTCGTCAGTGTTGCAGTATTTTTCACTACTTTCGTTTTTTTTTCTTGTATTGATGATGGGAGAGTGTGACCACAGCTCAAAGCCTTTTCCAGCACATCCCAAAGATTCTCAATGGGGTTAAGATCTGGACTCTGTGGCAGCCAATCCATGTGTTTAAGTGATGTATCACACTCCCTCTTTCACAATGTGAGCCCGATGAATCCTGGCATTGGCATCTTGGAATATGCCCGTACTGTCAGGGAAGAAGAAATCTATTGATGGAATAACTTGGTCATTCAGGATGTTCAGGTCGTCAGCTGATCTCATTCTCTCTAGTGTTGCTGAATCTAGAACTGACCAACTGCAGATCTGAACAGTTAGTTAAATTCAGGTGGTGAATTTCTTTTAGTCAGGCCGTGTCGAAGGGAAGCATCCTCTCAGTGGTTCCTACCCAAATTTTAACAAGTGAGCAACTCAATTGATCAGTATTTAGTAGTGTTATGTTCAAATATAGCCAAAATACTCTAAAAGTCAAAGAAAAACATAATTAAAACTAACTTTTTTCTACTCAGTTTCCGCACCCCTGGTTGGGAAATACTGCTCTTAAGTCAAGTCAACATTATTTAATTTTTTTACTAAAATAGACAAATCTAGGACAACCGAGAGCCTACACTAATAAGATAAGAGCAGATTTCAAGGTAAAAGAGTTGAAGCCAATGGCAACGTAACTCATCCACAATATAACAGATGAACTGAAGGAGCTTCTTGGACGAAAGGAGAAATGCATTTGATTCAAAAACAACCCCGTACGGATGACTACTTAATGGAAATGCCTGTTCGACTGAGAGCTAACAAAGACATTGTAGAAAAGGAAGGAAAACTCAGTTGACGTTGGTTCTCGCTGTTTCATTTGACTTAAGTGACTAAATTATCACAGTCTATTTCACCATATTTAAACATTTCTACTACAGTGGTTCTCTGTACAACCACTATTAGTCAGCCTAGGCTAAGTACTCCACATTTTCCGTGCGGGTTGTGCTTGTACAGTTCTGTGATTGGGCTCTGAAGGGGAACTGGATCTCTTCTGTGAACCATGAGGATGTTATTATGTCCATCCGAGTGCTCCGTCTGCGGTCGCCCTCTTCAACTTCCTCTCACTAATTCTGCTAAAAGGCGCCATATTTTTTTTTTGCCCTGGTGTGAAAACCACATCTTCATATCGTGAAGCTGTCAAAATCTGCCACTGTAAAAGCTTCAACTGTCTCTGTTTTATTCATTCGAGACACGGAAAGTGTTTCAAACTGCTTTTTATATCAGTGGACAGGGTCTATATAAAATGTACTTTTAGTTACAGCACTGAACTGTCTAGACTTCAAAAACTTCTATGCTGCTTACCACTATTTCGTGTTGTACAGTTTGACCAAATAGAAATAAAAACATTAGGGAAATCGTTATATTGGACAGGATTCACATTTTTATTTCATAGATTCTTTTGTCAGAGCAGTGTGGTTTTTGTACCTGACAGTTTCGACTGCTCACTTCCTGCTGTCTTCCTCAGAGTGGTCACATGATGTTGCTGTGGCGTGTTTTGTCAGCTGATTTACAACAGAGCAACAAAACATAAAGGATAACTAGAGCAACTTAAATCCTGACACAACTAATCAGTTTCCTTTCACGATTGCACAGTTTTAACCGTCGACAAGCTTAAATCTTCATCTGGACTGGGTTTGGTTGAGTTGAGGGCGTTTCGCTTGGGTCCAGTATCACAAACAAGGAAAGTTTTCAGTACTTAATTTTGACTTTTATTTTTTTCATTTTGCATGGACTCACCCCTCCTTCCTTATAGGATTTCATTAAACTAAAGACAAGCAAATGGGGACCAGGGTTGGGGGACTGTGACCTACAGGCGAAACCATTCTGTGCTCCCAGTCAGAGGCACAACGTACTGGAATAGTCTCCCATTATCAATAAGAGAGACTCCAACACTGGATGCTTTTAAATTACAACAGTGACTAAAGGAAAACCAGGCCTGTAGATAGATAGATATATAGACAGATAAATACTTAGTCTCTTGGTCACATTCATACAAACAATGTACTCACTTTTAGCACTGACCTGTTGTATTTGTTGCCTATTTGTGTTGTATGTTTCATCTATTTCACCTGCCGAGGGACTACATATGGAAACTCACATCTTTGCTATAATCTGGCATATTTACATCCCAAGCGTTTTTAGATACTCATTAATATGCACTGTCCCTATTAAATAAATAGACAAATAAATCTCTGATCATTTGGAAAGGAAAGACAACATTATGGCTTGGGCTGGAGCTACAGTAACAGCATTACAGTAGGACTGAGGACAGCAAGCATTGTAGTAGCTGGATCAAAGAGGCAATTGAACTTTGTGCCTCCGGGACAGTGAACCGGGATGAGAGGGCTTTTGACCACTCAGAGAATAACTGCAGGACGTTGCTGTCGATACTGTTTGAAAACCACTTTGGTCTGATAAAAGAACGCTGAATAGATTATAGTACCTAAACACTCACTGTCTTTCTACATACGAAAACGGGGGCTGCAGTTATAGAGCGTTATAGATAGTGTACTCCCATTGTGTACTTGGCTTCACACGTCTCGTCTCGCCTGTACTCTCACTCTACGTTTGAATGAGAGTGACAACAACTTGAATCTGGCCTGTCACATGCACTGTCCTTACTTGTTAAGACTGGTGTTTGGACATGGGCTCGTCGTCATTTGTTCGCCTGCCGACCACTTGTGAAGGGAGTCAGATATAGTTGGCCTTATCTCGTTCATTAGTCTCAAAAATCTTGGACATTATGGAGCCCCTTCGTAAACAATGCTTTCACACTGTAACGTGACATGACAACAGACAAACAATTCAACGAAAGGAACCCGCCTGAAAGTGACCGCGCGGCCCGACTGTAATGTTTTACCACAGAGCCGACGTTATGTGCTCGAACACGTAATTGACCGGAGGCTGCTGTGATGTGACATTTCACCAAAGCTCTTGTTTTACAAAGCGTCCTTTAACTCGGCTGCATTTAAACAAGTCGGACAAAAACAGTGGCCTAGATTCACAGCGTGTCAGTAGTGACCTCTTAACCCACTTCTGCTGAAGGCATGAGCGAGGATCTTGGAACTTTTCAGCCACTGTTGAATGAAGAATATGCAGAGTATATAACGTAATGAGTTAAAGCAGTACTAAGTAACTCTTGCCCCTAGAGGCCATAAGCACAACTGCAGGTGTCGTAGCAAGTTACAATTTTTTTACTTATTAAATGTCTTGGAGAGTAAATACTACGCTGACAGAAAAGGTAAAGGGAGAGAGGGGTGTTGTACATCCAGTTATACAATGGAAATAAAAGTTTCACTCAACTTGGCTGTAAATACTGTATAAAGTGGCGCTAGCCAGCAGTTAGCTTTGCCCGTTAGCCTGTTAGCTTCTTCTTCGTGATTCTATTAGTGTGTATTGCATCCCATTAACACTTGTATTACCCCCAGAGGGACTACGGAAAGGATTTATTTAGGTAAACACGTTACTTAGTACTGCTTTAAATGGCTGTTAATTGGTTGCGTTCACGACATTCTACAAATGAATCGCATAATATCAGATGAAGAAAACAGGTATAAAAAACGTTATGACCGGTTTTCTTTCCAAATGAAAATGCACATACGTTATTTGCCAGGGATTGAGACCACAACCTTAATTTCAACTCTAATTGATGCCGTCAGATTCATAACAGATTCAGGGCCCCAAATCTGATGTCTTAATCAGAGAATGCTGTGTGAGTAAAAAAAAGCGTACATGCTGATGCACTTTTGCACATGCTACTTGTTTTGCACACGAGCAAACGCTTGGTAAATGGCCCCCTTGACCTCCTTAACCCCACCTGAACCGGGCACATTTTCTCCAGTTTGGCGTTACCCAAATCTAAACGCTTCTTGAAAACAAAAGAGTCAAAAACGAGGATGGAAACGCAACAAAAATGTGACAAAAAGCATCAAGGTCAAGGTTATTTATTTTATTTATAAAGCACATTTACAGAACAGTCATCACTGCCCCAAAATGCTGTACAGGGACACAGTGTAATAATACAAAACTACAAAAACAATATAACACGATAAGAAAAGTAAAAAAAATTTAAAGTGTAAAAATATGAAAAATGCTCAGCTCGTCTTGTGTTAAAAGCCTGCGCAAAAAGATGAGTCTTTAACAGAGTTCATCAAAAGAACAACGAAAACGCAACAAAAAAACGTGCCAGAAAAGCAACAATAATGCGGCAAAAAAGGTGACAAACACATGACAACAACTCAACAGAAAAGTGACAAAAATGTGGCGAAACCACGTCAAGAAAGCAACGGGGGAAAAATATGAAAAAGCAACAAAAACGCTTCAAAAATGCGGCGACAACGCGTCAAAAAAGTTAGGATCAGTTTTGTAGGCCTTTTCAAATGAGGCATTAGACTGTTCTCTGCAGTCGAGAAGCTTTTAGATTTGGGTAAAGCCGAACTGGAGAAAATGTGCTGGGTTAAGGAGGGTTTGATGTTCTCCCTATGTCTGCGTAGGTTTCCTCTGGGTTCTTCTACCACTAAAAACATGAACAATAGGCCACAATGAAAGAGTGTTTGCTTGAGTGAGTAGTTGGTTGTCTTTGTTTCCGTCAGTCTACCCCATGGGCAGCTGTGGCTATAAAAGTAGCTCACCACCAATGAGTATGAATAATGATTACAGTGTGGCACTTTGAGAAACTTGGTAACGCAGGCTTATGAAGTACAAATTGAAGTGATTCAGCGGCTTAAAAAATGAATGACCAAAGTAAACAGGATTACTCAAAACTCTGATTGAACTTAAATACTACTCCAGGTGGATTTTTGACGAGAGAACAATGTTACAACATGCTTAAAGAGGGGGTATTATGCTTTTTTCAATCACATAGCACCAGTCTATAGCATACTACAATGATGACGTAACCTTCTGTTGGTCTGTATATGCAGTAAATTAAAATACTGCCCTGAATAAAATTGCTCTCTCAAAATGGCTGTACTGAACGTCTTGAAATAGGCCTCTGTCTCTTTAAGAAGCTTTCCGACACGCCCCCTTCAGCACACTGCTGTGGCATCTAAACAACACTACTGTGCGGGGAGGGGGCTCTGCTGAGCTGAGGAGCAGTGGTTGGTGGCTTGGCTGGTGACGAAAGGTCCAGAGGCGTCTCCAGGAGGTGGGGGCGTTCCTAGGAGGACTGAGGCATAGCTACACCTAAAATGGCTGCCGTCTAACTTTTTACTGATTCCTCAAAAATATGTGAATGAGCCAAGGCAACACTCCAGGCATGTGTTTAATGAGGGAATGACATAATAACAGGATATAAAGCTTGAAAAAGTCAATTTTACATAATACCCCCCCTTTAAAAAAGCAGGTTTTGCATGGTGTCCTTTAAATCTTGATCTACCTCGCTGTAACTTTTTTAATCACGAGGTCTTTGTGTGAACCGCACTCTTTCACACAGCACTTGTTTTTTTTGCAGCGTCTTATAAAATTAAAGTGTGGTAATAACAGATGACAAACAGTGATGCCCGGAGGCTAATATAACGTATAGCTCACATCAATAATACTGTCTGAAGGACTGGGACAATTTCATTAAGTTAAGAGCTTCATTTGTTTCATCTGACACAAAAAGTTTATATGAAGTTACTGCAGATGTATAGAGTGATACATGCGTGTGTTATTGATCTGCGCCTTCATGTGGTACAAGGACAAAGGAAGTCTATATCTCAAAACCTTTATTTTGTAAATGAAGGTCAATACATTTGTTGTAACCTTAAAGGGGATAAATCATGCTAAATTGACTTTCAAGCATTTAATCATGTTATAATGTTGTTTCCTCATGTTTTCCTCTCCTACCTGGAGAAGTATACATCATTCTGAGGTCTGAAAACCGCTCACTTTGGTTGTTTGTTCTTACAAAAAGCAGTCCGATCTGTACTTCCTGGATTATGTTGCGTAATATAGAACCTCCACATTTTCAAACCCAGTAACATCACCGTGCTGTTAATGTAGCATCACGTTAGCTAAAAGTAGCAGCTTGTTTTATAGTGGTTAATCCCTCCTGCTGCTAACAGAGGGCGCTCAAATCAACATACAGGCCTCAACTGTGCACGATACATAATGTCCACTATCGTTTAATGAGGAGAGTCCCACTGAGATGTCAAATATATATTACAGAGGAGTCCTGGCACTGGAGTGGACACTATTGTACGTGGTTTTAGCGGTGGCCTATAGGGGAACCAGAGCACAAGGAGGAAACCTACACAGGCAGCGGGAGAACATGCAATTTCCATACAGAATTTCCACTTGATCCGGAGGTCTAACCCGGGACCTAGTTGCTGAACTATATTGTTGTTATTGTAGTATGTGTATAATACTTTATGCTATATTGTTGTAGGTGAATTTGTTTTTGAGAAAGCTGGGTCACATTATCACTGACAACTCTAATTTACTTAGGCATTCTTCTTCAATCTGCCAAGTGCTCCCTGCGTAATGCCTAAACCTAAAACATGACCCTATAAGAAGTTGCAAATTAGATGCAGCTCAGGCCTTGGCCCATATTTCACATAAATTTTGGATTCTGCTGAAGATGTTTAATATTTAGATCTTTCACATACTATGAACTGGCGATGATTTATGATACAATAGTGTTGTCCTAGTAGAGCCAATGATGCACAAAGGTTGGAACGCTAAGGTTAAAGCTGCACTACCTGAATCAAACCGTGAAAGTCAGAAGAGGTACGTGAGTAAAAGCTCTTTTCTCAGTGTGTTTCTAGCGCTCAGACCCTCCTCACATCCCGATTGTTCACTTGAGTTAATCAGAAGATCATCTTAGCGAGACAGAGTTGAGACGTGACCAGGGCCAAGCAAACACTATGCTAATTTAGCCTTTAACTTCCTGGTTCGTGCAGGAGGCCATATGACACTGCTGCTGAGTCACTCTACTTGCTTTGCACATAAGCAAAAATAACCCATATGGTCGGTTTTTCTTTCACTAATGTTATATACAATGTGGTGCCAAATGAAGTTTACTCTACTACAAGAAAATAATGCCCCGTTGACAGATTTCTTGAAATTAGTGACTTAAATCAAGGACAAATGTACCTATTACTGTATTTGTCTGCTCATTTAAGAATATATCCAACACATTTCAGTCTTTCTTCATTAAATCCCACAGTTGTCTTGTTTCACTTTGTCTCTTCTTGTCCTCTTCTATAATTAAACCGCGCTAATCCCAGCGTTGTTATCACATTATTAGTGCATGTGTGTGTTTGGCTGTGGGCCGTACCTGGAGAAGGGCTGCTGCAGTGTCACCATCTGCTGCCGATCTCTCACTCTCCTCTCTCCTCTTCCTCCTCACTCACTCCCTCTCTCTGTCTCGCTCTTCCACAGATGTTGTTTTGGTCCGGAGGGGACTGGCTGGTCCGGGATCAGTCTGAGGGGCGGCGCTGCAGGGGAACAAGCAAACAACGGAAATAAAAAACATTGCTCAATCATTAACACAAGGATACGGTGATTAACGATTGAAGTCAAAGTTTTCTCAGTCTGTTTTGACACAAATAGGGAGTAGTTTTAAACAACTACAGGCAAAACGTGTTGGATTTGACATTATTATTCATATGGAAAGTAGGGACGCACCGATCCTGATATCGGATATCTGAGCCGATACTGGAAAAAATATGATATCGGGTATCAGCTACTGTTGTGTTCAAAAAAAGAATACGTAGGCTCGTCTATTAAAATCAAAATCATTGTTTATTCCCTAAGATTACAATCTAAAACACAGAGAGGTACATCTGGGCATGTTGACCGGCCAGCCAGGAGGGAGAGAGAGAGAAAGGAGAGGCCCCGTGCCTGGCCTTTTATAAACACAGGAAGTAGGCGTCTCCTTGTTGAAGAACCAATCAGTGCCTTTAGAATACTCTTCTTCTGCGCGATCTGACTCCGCATTCTAACACACTGCTCCCCAGTGGACTCCAAGAGCAAGAACAACAAGAAAACCCCAGTTGCAAATGAACCTTAAAGCATAGCTTACATCAACAGTTTCATATAATCATTAAAGCCTATTATGACAAAAACATATATAGAAATATTCATTACTACAAACATACATACTGAACCGATATCAGTTTTGGCTCTCGCCGCTTTAAAAACACAACTTTCACCAACTAAATCTAAGTGAATATGGCCAAGCTGTATGCTGTCCTTTTAAAGCTAAGAAAATGGAGAATTCAATCGCTAAATTTGTTTGAACCTCATGCTGTGGCTAGCAGCTAACATGCTAAAGCCAGCGGCAACATGCTATTGCTAGCGGCAACTAAGAAAGCCCCAAGTCAGAAACTATGATAGAAATACCTAAAGTAGCCATATAAATAAAAAAGAATAGAAAAATACTGAAGGGTGAGTGCTTCAAAAGGCTCTTGAGTAATCGAAAAAAACTGTGGAAAAACACCAGTGCTCTCAAGGACTAGGCCGAAGCGTATGCTAAAACAGAAAAAGGTTTGCTAACCCATACCATGGCTGTGGACGGCAGGAAAGCAAGAGTCCCGAGGCAACACTGTGTGCAAAACATGCTATTGCTAGCGGCAACTAATAAAGACTTGATCAGAAACTATGATAGAAATACCTAAAGTAGCCTAATAAATAAAAAAGAATAACTGATCTAACACATTTTTAATGCACAAGTTGTAATGATCAGATCAGATGCAAGTTGTTTATATCAATGTAACCTAAATCACCTGTCATATACCAAGGATATTTTGGGTAGAAAAGTCCAGTGATCCTTGTTAAATGTGTTTACATTAGTTTATTAATAGACATAATTGACATCTTATTATTATTGATATCTTAGCTTTTCTTGTTACAGATCAATCAAGACCTAAAAGTGGAGAAAAGACGATCGTTCACTTTTTCACTCATAGAAAGTCTCTTGGTATCGGTTAATATTGGATATCGGCAGAAACTCAAATCCCCTGTGTCGGTATTGAAAGCAAAAAAGCTGGACCAAGAAAAGTCATTCAGATAATAAGCAAATATCAGTTAAGCTTCAAAGGCCATATACAGTACCTGATATTTTTACTATAAACAACGACACTTAATGGAAAAAATTAAATTAAAAAGTTAGTTGTGGCTTTTCTAATATATTTGTAGCATCCCAATTCTTCACAGGGCGGGTTTATAGGCACAATTCACAACTGGCAGGGTCACTTTCAGGATCACTTGCATTTCTAGCACAGAAATGCTAGAAAACTCGCCTGTGAGTTCATGAAATTGATAGAAATGCTTTATAATTTGATGCACAGTTGTTTCCCCCCCATAAATGTCTGAGGTTACAACATACTAAAGGAGGACAGATCACTTGAAACAAAACAAAAAAACAGGTGCCTTTAAAGCCACACTTAGTTTATTTTCTGCTATGTCACAAGAGCAACTAAAGGGAAGGGAATCTTATTTGTATAGAGCTTTTCACATGAGTGCCCAAAGCGCTTCACACGAGGGAAGGGGATTCTCATCATTCTAGAGCCGATGGTGATGTTTTCCACTAGGGCTGAACACATCCTCCGACCACCACCAAACAACACTCACTTCCTGGTATTCCCTGGCGGTCTCCCATCCAGGTACTGACTAAAACAGAGGAAGAAGAACTTTGTAAAAGAAAAGAAGAGGAACTTTATTCAACTTTTATCGAACCAGGAAAGTCCCACTGAGAGTCTCTTTTTCAGGGGGGTCCTGGTCCTAAAAGGAAGCCTATAGTAAATGTTTCAGTGGTGTATAGGGCAGACGTGGGGAGAACATTCTTCATTAATACTAGAGATACAGTACATATACAGTACAGGTCAAAAGTTTGGAAACACTTTTTATGTATCGGCTTTTCTTTATTTTTAACACTATTTGCATTGTGTGATTCTCATTGAAGACATTAAACTATGAACAAACACATGGGGTTACGTAGGAAACTAAAAAAGGGTGAAATAACTTAAATTATACCATGGTCAGTGTGAATTATAACGCTAACTGCCGTGCGTTATTTACCCACAACCGCAGTTAGTCCGGCAACAGTTAACAGTATAAAGGACAAAAATTTGACCAAAAAAGGACAGAAATTTGACCAAAGAAGGAAAAAATGGGACAAAAAAGGACAGAAATTTGACCAAAAAAGGACATAAATATGGTCAAAAAGGACAGAAATTTGACCAAAAAAGGACAAAAATTTGACCAAAAAAGGACATAAATATGGTCAAAAAAGGACAGAAATATGGTCAAAAAAGGACAGAAATTTGACCAAAAAAGGACAAAAATGGGACAAAAAAAGGACAGAAATTGACCAAAAAAGGACATAAATATGGTCAAAAAAAGGACAGAAATTTGACCAAAAAAGGACATAAATATGGTCAAAAAAGGACAGAAATTTGACCAAAAAGGACAAAAATTTGACCAAAAAAGGACAAAAATATGGTCAAAAAAGGACATAAATATGGTCAAAAAAGGACATAAATATGGTCAAAAAAGGACATAAATATGGTCAAAAAAGGACAAAATTGACAAAAAAAGGACAAAATGGACAAAAAAGGACATAAATGTGACCAAAAAGGACAGAAATTTGACCAAAAAAGGACAAAAATGGGACAAAAAAGGACATAAATATGGTCAAAAAGGACAGAAATTTGACCAAAAAGGACAAAAATGGGACAAAAAAAGGACAAATATTGACCAAAAAAGGACAGAAATTTGACCAAAAAAGGACAAAAATGTGACAAAAAGGACAAAAATGTGACCAAAAAGGACAGAAAATGTGACCAAAAAATGTATGAAAAAAATGACAGAAATGTGACAAAAAAGCAGCAATAACTCCACAAAAGAGTGACAACAAAGACGAAAACGAGGATGAAAATGCAACAAAAGAGCGGCGAAAACGTGACGAAAAAGTGACAAAAATGCCACAAAGAGAAACAAAAACACAATGAAAAGAAATGTCAAAAAGTGACCGCAACACGGCAACTGCGGGTCTTTCAAATGAGCCTGGCTTTTAGATTTGGGTAAAGCTGAGGTTAAATCACATTCTATATCGCTCCACTGCAGCTGCTTCCATAGTAACGACAAACAATTGATTTATCCAAATCTCAAAGCTTATTGACAGGAGAGCTTTACCGCCTAATGTATACAAGTGTGATGCCTCATTTGAAAGCCAAGACCTTCTAGTTTCTAAAATGATGTGTAAGATCTGTGTGAGTGAAACCCTAACCCTCATCATAATAACCCTGATCAGTGGGGACAGCAAGTAACAGGTTAACATTTAGGAGATAAATCTTAAATACTATAAAGTCAAAAGTTACTTGAGAAAACCCTTTATCGAAAAGAAAAGGCAGAAAAGACGTATACAGTAAGTTGGGCCCAGAGGCAGAGTATGGTCCACCCTGCTCCTGTCGACGTCGTAGTGGAGTGTTGCGGATGTGATGTCTCCAGATCTGAGTTTAGTGACATTTACAAAGCGCCCGAGGAAAGTGTCAGTGAGAAACCGAACCTCTGAAATAATCGTCTCGGAGAATTTCAGAAAAAACTGCACTGCACTGTCAGAGGGTTACTGCGGGTTATTGGACCTAAGGGGCATTTTTCTAGCAGCGTTCAGGAGGAGCAAGTCAAACACACTGACATGTCTTACAGTTTATGAAAGGGTAGACATGGAAAATTAGAACTGTGTCCATTCCTTAAAGTAAAATGTGGCGCGGAAATTCTAGGTCATATGCTGGACACAGACAAAGCTAGTTTTGTGATGAGTTTACAAACTAAAGCATTTGGAAAGAGATCTAATTCATGAGTTTGAACCTGGTTTTTCCACACAAAGCAAAATAAAAGCTCGTATTTCATTCTATTTGTTGGGTAACATGTGACACGGTACGGCTTTGATGGAGAATGACAGTGGGGAAAATGCTTACAAGTTGTCTTAATGTGTCTAAATGATGCTTTTAGAGTGGAATCAGTCTAATGACTTCCCAGCAACCTGAACAAAGTGACATCAGAGAGCATAAAGCCAACACTGCCATCTACTGGTCGTTCAAGAGAGTCACATAGAAAGCTCTTATGTACACAGAGACATCAAAGCCACTTGAACATACTATCTACTGTATATCTATATGTACATTTTGTTTAGGCGACTGTTTCACATATCTGGTTAACTTTTTTTTCAAGGTAATGTTGCGGGATGCGCTTTCACCAGAGCACACCTTTAGCCAATCTAGGTGGGGCTCCATGGAAACTGCAACAACAACAAAAAAACACTTATTAAAAGAACTTGGGTTGCCTTAAACTTGGGACAAGTTGAGGCCATGTTTATGAATGTTTTCCACCCTGCCATTTAAATTGCCAATATTCCTGTAGTTTCGAAACAGAAACAGGCAGAACACACAAACTCCACGCAGAAAAGGCCCCACAGGACGGCCATGAAATGAAACTAGACAGATAACAGCGCAAACCTTTATCTCAGTGGGTTAAAGTTGGAAGCAAGGTCTGGCCAGGCAATAAGTAAAAAGTCTTTAGTATAACGTAATCGTTTAAATGTGCTAACTAAAGACTTAATCAGACCTCATGTAACAGTAATACCCAGTGAGAAAGGCACACTTCTGAATGACAATAAAAGCACTGTTTGTCTTGTGGCTCATAAGCAAGTAAGTTGAACCACCAGATTTAAAGGTGAAATTGACACTAAACATCATAATTGTATGCGCATAAAAACAGCAAAACAAAAAAACAACAACATAATATACATCTTTTTATAGTATATTAAGTATGGGCCGTAAGAGATTCGAGGGCCCTGTCATGTTAATGAGGCAGAAACTCAGCCCATGACAGATCAATAGGCAGGTGATCAGCTGAGAGGGTCGTTCAGACTGAAACTTAAGTGTCATTTAGGTCGTTAGGATTTAGAATTTCAAAGACTTATAATTACAAAGATGTTTAGGGGAGAGTGGCTGTTAATAGAGGGGAGGGATTAAGACAAGCTGAACTCCTCCCTGTGGTCTTTATCTGAGCTGCGGGCTGAGCTGAACTTTAGTGCGCTGACGAAGCCTTTTGGATGAGAGGTGAAAAGTTCGACACTTCAACAACAGAGTACAGAAGACGACTCGAGAACCTTCATTGAAGATGGACAACGCCTGTACGCCTGAGAGCCTACACAGACAACATAATATACAGTATATATATTCTTTTCATATGCAGATTATGCAATTTTGTCTCTAAAAAAACACCCAAATCATTTAATGTAATATTTGTATTTGCTTGTCTCTATTAAAACCAGAACCACCAATAAACAATGCAAAAACGAGAGAATTGTACGTTAAAATGGGTTGGTTGATTGATTGATTGATTGATTGATTGATTGATTGATTGATTGATTGATTGGATTTATTTGAGTGATTATTTACAATAACATTATTGCAGTGCAGAAAATAAATAAAGTAACAAAAAACTCAAAAGGAGTAGGCCGAAGCAAGAAAGCTTATAAGTGCCTACCCCATATTCAGAATTAATTTACATTCCGGATACAGTAATACAACATCTCATGTATTCATACAATATAACACTTTACACAATTACAAAGGCCCGCATTAACTTTACATATAGCAGCATTGTTAGAGAAAAGCATTTCATGTTTTACAAGAAGAAAATCACAGGATGTTTACAAGACTTCCAAAGTAAAAAGACATAACACGAAGATAGAAATGTATGCAGTTTACCAATATATATAAACATTTTTATTTTTATTTACAATTTGTACTTTTTTTCTTTTTCTTATCCCTCTTTCCCATTCACATAATAACCATATCCAATCATTACTTATAAACACCAGTCACCATTCTGTTAATTGACTATTAATTTAGTTATAATAAGTATTACATAGTCAACGCGACCCATTATTACTGTAATTCCCATTTCCACTGTAAACTGTACTTGGTTGTAGTTTGTTATTGATTGTTTCTTATGGACCAGAGGCGGCTCATTTTACCCCATTTTTTCTTCTTTGAAAACACCAAGATAGTTGTGTTTATTTAAGAGGAAATCTACCTAAACTATTTGTCAGCTATACCTAACAAAATGAACAACCAACATCAGAAAAACAAATGGACCACTGACGAAGCCTTTTGGATGAGAGGCGAAACGTTGGAGACTTCAACTACCTAGTACAGAAGATGACTCAAGTAACGTTTAGTTGAAAATGGACCTAAACGTTTTTTGTTTTTGTTTTTATACAAAGTGTCTGGCAAATTGAAATCGTGTAAATATCAAATCCACAATCTTACTGTTTTGTTTTTGTTTTTATGCTGTTGTTTTTTTCAAAATATAATGGGGTGGTTCAACTTAGGCACTAGCTTGACTCTCCTGTCACTCCATATCTGTCCACTAGATGGCGTTATCCCCCTGCACTCCCCTTTGCTGCAGACAGACGTGTGTTTTATAACATTTTGAGCCTCTTGTTTACTGTGAATCTGGAGCCAATGAGACTGAAGATGAGTCACCGCTCCTTCACAAGTGAATCATACACAAACTCCACTGTCTCTGTCGCCTTTACACCACAACAGCAGAACACAGGTACAATGAATAAGAGCACAGTCTATTCATGACACTATCAATGACAACAATGCTCCTTCTAGGGCCTCGGGAGAGAAACGCAAAGCAACCAGCGCGTCTCTATTGTGCAGTGAATAATAAGTTTCAATAAGAGACACATCCAGTTCAATGGCCTCCCTGTTTCCTCAATTATTACAATCACAAAGCAACATTCAAAGAACACGCCACAGACATTAGTATGTATTTGCCTCCTTGTCATTCTGTGTGAGCGCTTTGAATTGCCTTGCGTACAAATCGTGCTCTACGAATAATCTTGCCCGGATGAACAGCAGTCTGTCCGGGCAACTAATGTCTCGTAGTTCATGAAGCATCCCGCATTGACTTCCCCCAAACGAGTCGCGTCGTGGCAGCTAAAGCAAACAAGAAATGGCTGTAACCTATTTACTTCAGCAACGTCAGACATACACATTGTGGCGACACGAGACAAGGGCAAAAGGTCACCCAGAGAATTAGGTTTATCCCCGCAACCTCAGAACAGTGCAGAGTGGTATAGTGTTTGGATGCCATAAAATACACACGAAAATTAGGTATAAAACAGTAAAATAAAGTAGTACATGATGCCAAAGTGAATGTGTCTACTACCGATGAAAATCTGTTGGTATAGGCAAATGTGAGCTGTACTTTTTGGAGACTGTCTGACTCCGAGACCCAGCGATTTGTGATGAGACAAGCATTTCTTTTTCCAAATCTGTGCAGCAGCAGGATGGCCAAGGGGTTAGGTTGCAGGCAGCACACAGGCAGAGCGTCTCTCTTTGCACTCTCCCATATTCTAAAGAGCCTATAGTTTAATTATGAGGTGGTAACTATGGTCAATGCTGTTGTTTGCATCCGTTTGTGGTCATTACTGGGCCTATTCACGTGAAACAGAAACTGGCCGAAAGTTCAACGTGTCCTCTGATTATTTTCTCTTGAAGGTGTCCACTTGCTAATTTGAGTGGACTTTCGGCTGTAAAATGAAGAAAAAAAAGCACGTTTGGAAACCTAACACCAAAGATATATCAATCAGGGTAACATTTATGAATATCTTTAAAAAAAAGAAAGAATGGCTTCTTTAGTAGGGACAGCGCATTTTAATGACCACACCACACCATGGGCTAATTTGCATCCATTCTCCCACACTCTCTCTCATTCATCCTGGCCTATTGTACTTGTTTTTAGTGGTAGGGGAAACTGGAGTACCTGGAGGAAACCACACACCAACTCCACGCAGAAAGGCCCCGTCCAGGTGGGAATCGAACAGAGGACCCTCTAGCTGTGAAGCGTAAGTGCTAACCACTTTGCCTTGTACCAATAATGAGCACGGGGGAAAATCCAACCTTATCTTAGATCAAATGGCTACTTGAATTGTCAGAATTTGAGCTAATTCTGAGAAGATTTGGCAGTGGAAACTTTTTTTTCTTGAATTTAGTATTTGCCGTGTGTTATACAGGTGAAACTTGGAAATTAGAATATCGTTCAAAAGTTCATTTATTTCTGTAATTCGACTTAAAATGTGAAACTAATAAATGATATAGACTCATTACATGCAAAGTGACATATGTCAAGCCTTTATCTGTTATAATTTTGATGATTATGTCTACAGTCCATTTTCAAAATATTCTAATTTTATGAGATTTTTAATTTGGGGTTTTTACAAGCTGAGCCATAATCATCCAAATCTAATTTCTTATTTTAAGTGTACAAGTTAATTACTCATACTTAATGCTTGTTCCATTGGCAAAACTATTTATTGTGTTTTCTATGTTTATTGTGTTTTTCTATGTTTATTGTGTTTTTCTATGTTTATTGTGTTTTTCTATGTAAGCATCTTTAAGTGTTTAGAAAAGTGCTACACTGGAAAAAATGCCATCTTAGATTTAATTGCTTAACAAGGGTTCGGACTGTTATGAAATAAGACTTTATTTTGCTCAAAATGAGAGAAATTAGCCTAAAATAAGACCAAAAAATTCCAAGAAAACATTGGCAATAAGATAGTCCAATTCTACTCAAAATGAGCAGAAATCCCAATATTTCAAGCTATTTTCCCAGTGTATATAAATAAAATGCAGGCCTATTATTAGTATTAAGTTTTTAGCAATACATATAGTATAGACAGTATTATAGACAGTACAGATGGTTAACATTCTGAGCAAAAAATGCCAATTTTAAGACAATACGGATAGTCTACACTACAGCCTTCTCTGCCTGGAGATCACTGTAAATCATATAAATGAAGTTTTCAAGTCAAGTTCTCGTACGAATCCCCAGTTTGTCGTCTTTGAGTGTAGCAGCTGTTTCAATCACATCTGCTCTGAGCGCTGCGCATGTCTGAGCAGCCGGAGTGAACCCTATGGGACTTTACATAACAGAGAGACTGCAGTGGACAACAATATATATATTAAAAAACACCACATGTTTACATAAATGCCACTGCACACTACCCTGTTGCATCAGTAAAGCAGATAAAGTTACTATAGATTGAAATGGTTTGGACGGTGCAACAGACAGTGGACATTTGGGTAGAAGAAGAATGAGGCGAGAGGTTCAAAGAAACAGAGAGTCTACTTTCACACCGACTACCACCTCCCAAGTACCACCAGGCCTAGATCCAGATCATATACGGTTCTATGTAAATAATGTCTAAACCACAAACAACAAATTAAAGTGATGTAGAGGAGTGGGTTATGGGGAAACTATTGTCCCGTCAGTTATTATATGAGCCCCTGATGTGGAGGTTAACTTATATATTTATCTGAAAACAAAGCAAATGTCATCACTACATCATATAAACAGACATGCCTTAAAGGGAAGTCCTGGCTTTTGTCATTATTACTACAGTATATAAGCCACATTTTAGACAGTACAACGTCGAAATACACATAAGTGGACTCTCACTGTTTACTTTTATTACCCTGTCCTAGTTTGGAGCAGTAAAACTGTTCCATCAGCTGCTTTGGGTTTTAAACATCGGTATCAGGCATGAAAAAGCTCATATTGGTCAATCTCTGGATATATGATTAAAGTATTTGGGTCAAAATAAGATTACGACAAAGTAAAAGTCAAAACTACTGCATGTTCTAGGCTGAATAATGTTTATCAGTGACGTCATCAATCACAAAACGTACAAAAATAAAAGCTCAGATTATGAACTTTTTAGAAAATAAACAAAGATATGAAATGATCTGAGATTGAATGAAGGTTAAACACGTGCACATTCCCTCTTATACTTTACTCTACTTCGATTCAAACAGAAAAGCTGGAGACTGAGGCTGTCTTGCATGATGTTTTATTTGCTGATGCTGTTTTGCTACTTCCGTCATATTTGTGCAGATCATTTTCTCCATTGGATAAAATAAAAGCTTCTATTATAAGATTATCCCAGATCGAAGCCTTTTGCTCAGCGTCTGGCTTCTTCATTAAACATTACCCTCGACATGACTTTGCTTTGTCACGGACCGGCTCTTCACTCTGTATTGATTCCCTATTCTGAGTAACTCCTGGTTTGAAAATATTGATATATCCTTGGCCAGAATTGGAAAAACATGCGGGCTCGAAAGTGTCAGTCTTTTGGATCCATTAAGGAACATTAAAACATATCTGACCTGGGTTGAAGATTGTGTGTCTTCCAATAACACCCAGGACAGATTATGGCTTAAAAAGGAAAACTTAAGAGCTCACACAACAAGTTAAAACAAATATGACGCAATGAGTGGCTACCTTCAAATGGAAATATTTACCACAGAATTGACTTGGGACAAAGAAAGCAGCGAAATTTGACTTTCTCTCGTCTAAGGTGTGTTACACATTTGACACAATAACCTGTAAATGTTAAATGGCTTTCATGAAGGCTTTAAGTGTTTCCAGACACTCAGTATTAAAAGCATTTGTTTGGGACGTCTTGGTGTCACCTGTTTCACTGAATATAATTACAGCATTTATCTTCTTTGAACACTGAACACACTCTGGCACAGGTCCACACAGTGTTAAACAGCTCCTAATGAATACTGCATCAAAAATCGTTCAAGGTGTCAGTGATAGAACACAATAATGGAATATGAAAAAGTCAATAAGTCATGATGAAGTTGAGATCAAAACAATTTATGAATAAACTTTGTTGTCGGAGTGTGCAGGTTTTTCACTTTACACATTACTGAAAACAGATCCCAATAAAAACTTCTGGTTCAGCTCAAAATAAAGTATTTCATGGGAGGGTTAGTGTGTTTTAAAGCTCCTTTTCTCCTTGTGCAGCTGAGTTTTTGCCTTTTTCTGGTTTATGTGTGCCACATTGTTTTTCTGGATACTTTTGTACATCTTTGCCGTGTTTTTGTGGAGCTATGGTGGATTTGTTTACATTGAGAGTCTAAAATGGTCCTGAAGAAAGCAGCTTTTTAAAGGTAAACAAAATGCTAGCTTATCAACTAAACCCATTTGAGACCTACACATTTCTTCTTCTGAGACACTGAAGAGGCACCAAGAGCCCCCACAGCTGCAGCACAGTCGAGGCGTCACAAGAGGAGCTACAGGAAACAAAAAGGGACAAACGAGGAGATGGTGAAAGACTGTTGTGAAGTGGAGGGAGCGGAGGGAGGAAGAGGAAGGAGGAGGTGGAGCTGACCAGTGCAGGACACCACGCTCTGAAACAAGGACAAACCCAGGAGGCGTGGCACCATTTCAGAGGATCAGAGGAGACAGAGGGCAGCCCGCCAGGTTTCTTCCGAGTGCTACAGTTCCCCGGCCTCCAAGGTCATGCGGGTCAGGTTGACACAGTGGCAGCACGGCTCAGTCGCAGCAGCTCAGGACTAACACCTGAACACTATTTCGTTGTATGCTTGTACAATGACAATAAAGCACTTACTTACTTACTTACTTAATAAATACACTGCCTAACCCACAAAAAGTTGGATTTAATTAACTGTTATGATCTGGAGTTGCTGCAGTTGGTCAGGTCTAGGTTCAGCAACACTTTGAGCCCAAAGAATGAGATCAGCTGACGATCTGAACAAACTGAATGACGAGGTTATTATATTAATGGATTTCTTCTTCCCTGATGGCACCGGCATTTTCCAAGATGACAACACCAGAATGCATCGGGCTCATATTGTGAAAGAGTGGTTCAGGGGGCAGGAGACATCATTTTCATCACAGAGTCCAGAATCCCCATTGAGGATCTTTGGGATGTGCTGGAAAAGACTTTGGACAGTGGTCGCACTCTCCCATCATCAATACAAGAACTTGGCGAAAATTTAAACACTGGACCTTTTGACATTGTAGAAGCTTATTGAAACAATCAGAGGTGGGTAGAGTAGCCAAAGTATTTACTCAAGTAAGAGTAAAAAGTAGGGACCCAAACAATTACTCAAGTAAAAATTTAAAAAGTACTTGGAGAAAATGTTCATTCATTCATTAATTTTGTTTATTTGAGCTATTTGTGTAAAATAGCTCAAAAATTATTAAGCAAAGCACACGGAAAAGCTCAAAAGGAGTAACGCCCCTTTCTCACTTTCATTCTACTGTACTGTGAGTAACTGTTTGAGCAAAAAGTCAGATTTATTTTTAATGACGCCATAAATTGTGTGAAACAAAACATAAAATCATGTGGAGATCGTGATATTTCCGAAGAAAATTCCAAGAAAATGGCAGAAAAGCAAAATAATTCAAAAGAAAAAGGTGCATCTACGTCTACATCTATTTCATATGTCAAAATGAAGCGTTTGCCGCTTAAATATTCACTCACAGTGGAAAAAGTAACTATTATTTTACTCCAGTGAGAGGACAGATACTTGATTATAATTTTACTCAAGCAGAAGTAAAAAGTACTGTATGATAAAAGTATGAGAATATGAGTATGAGATAACCAGGATGAAAGTCCTCCGGCTAAAGGCTCCACTTGGCCTCCTTTACTGGCAGCTAATGCCGTGCCTGATGCTTCAGAGAGGGCTCCCGGAGTTGTCGTCCCAGAAGTAGAAGTAGTGCCTGCCTCTGGAAACAATGCCACAGTGAATGTAATCAAAGCTAAAGGCGGTCCAACCAAATATTAGTGCGTGCAGTCTTTGTTTGTGGCGACTTGGTTTTGCAAAACAAAAGTATAACCCAGATACCACCACTGTAAACAGGCTGAGGTACTGTACTAACGCCAGTCATATCAGCTCCACGGGAGATTATACCCGCAGAGAAGCCGTTGTGTATTCACTGATTCAGAGGAACGCCGGCTTCTGTAAACAGAGTAATTACTGCCTTCCTTTGGGTGGGAGACTTTAAATGGGTTTTATCACGCCAACCAGCCGCTCACGTTCAACCGGATCGGGAGCTGCAACGGTACATCAAAATAAAAGTATAAAAGATAAAGATGTGTTTCATATAAGGGACCACTTTATCCACAGTGGGGGTCATTTACTAAGCATTTATCCATGTGCAATACGAGCAATATCAGGTGATGCAATATCTGTATCGCAAGAACCACTTAAGTCTTCCCTCTGACTGAGATTAAACAATGTTTCCAAACTCATCCGAAAACGAAAACATGTATGGAACTAATGCGTACAAGTCCATTGTATTGTATTGTATCAGTTCCACTTTAGCCGCGTGTTGGTCCTGATTCACTGATGATTTTTGAGTTTCTAAGTTGAATGGGACATGCTAACTCACTAATACAACTACTACTGCCAGTGCTGCAAGGACAACTCTTACTACAACAATGGAGCTACTGCTTTAAAGAGGGGGGTATTATGCTTTTTTCAATCACATAGCACCAGGCCTCTGTCTCTTTAAGAAGCTTTCAGACACGCCCCCTTCAGCACACTGCTGTGGCATCTAAACAACACTACTGTGCGGGGAGGGGGCTCTGCTGAGCTGAGGAGCAGTGGTTGGTGGCTTGGCTGGTGACAAAGGTCCAGAGGCGTCTCCAGGAGGTGGGGGCGTTCCTAGGAGGACTGAGGCATAGCTACACCTAAAATGGCTGCCGTCTAAGTTTTACTGATTACTCAAAAATATGTGAATGAGCCAAGGCAACACTCCAGGCATGTGTTTAATGAGGGAATGACATAATAACATGATATAAGCTTGATATAATACCCCTCCTTTAAATAAAATGCGTTTGATATAAAACTACGACATGGTTCATTAAAAAGCTCAACAAATCATGTTAAAAATCCATTAATTCACAAGTGCGGAATTTACTCTAAAAATCGGGTACACGTCGATTGTCTTATCTTAAAACTGAATGTCTATTTCTTGGTACATGGCGTTTGTATTTTATGCTTTACTCCACTTTACTAAAGGTTGTTCCCCTGGCGGAAACTGAATAAATAAGGATTAACCTCGTGCCTCAGTTTTCGTTTGGGTCTTAACTCTTTCACGTGTGGAAACGTGCTTGACAACTCATTTGAGAAATACTTGACAATCTTGGGAATGAAATGGGGAGAAATGTTTGGCTGAGTTTTGGTCTCCTGGGCTTTTAATGGACAAATATTTCTGCAAATTACATCCGGCTGCAGTAACGGCCTCTGCGTCACAGACACAGGGGAGGGTGAGTCAGAGGGAGATGTACAGTAACAGTGGGTTTGTCATAGAAACATGGAATAAAACACAAGGGTGGTCTTTAACTCTAACACCGACTTACTGTACACATGTGGGAGATAGAGTTGCACAATTAGGTGAGACAGTAGGACATTAAGGTCGGGATTTTTATAATGCATTAGTCTTCTACATTCACCCAGGCTTCCTCATGTTTCCCAAACGGTCTCCCATCCAAGTACCGACCAGGCCCTTCCCTGCTTAGCTTCCAAGGTCTGACGGGATTGGGCAGAGCAAAGGCGGTATGGCCACACCTAAAGCTTTTTTAGCTCGTTTTCTCCTATAACATCTTAGTTTAATGTCAAAGTAAGAAATAGACCAAACTCATCCTTTGCTATGTCTGTTTGTGTCACAAAGTTTTCCAGGAAATAGCTACAACATTGCAGCGATCCCTCGTCTCTCACAAATATTGGTATCCACATGAAGCACGAAAGGCGACCGAGATGACCCTGTAATCCAAATATGGTCATTTCCTTTCTGGGAGACAGCAGTGGCAATAACTGCGGCTAAAGACGGGAGAAATTAACAGGCTCATGCTTTCACAGAACCTTTTCATTCCACTCTTGCAGCAATATCTCCACTTCAGTATCTCTTACAGACTCCAAGCTTTCCTGCTTTATAGGGCAAGTGACTATGTTTGGTAATTTCCGCACACTTTACATATGGCCTCCCTGTTGCACATCCGTAAGGTAAAGAAGCATGTAGTCCTCACTCAGCCAATCAGAAGAGATCACCTGACATCACAGATCCCGCCTCTGTGGCATATGACCAATCAGCAGAGATTGGTCGCGCTCTCAACTTCCTGTTTTCTCTGAAGTCTGAAAAAAACCCAAGTCTGGCTAAATTCATGGTACATTTCTTTACATAACTTCAAAACTAACCATGGTAAGTTGATAAAACTCACATATTTTATTGGCAAATAATTGTGCTAAGTGATGATGCATGTGTTGGTTTTGGAGGACGTAGTAAAATAAATGAAATTATAGCATAAAAAGGATCATTCGCCCTGTTCACTTATTTGGACATGCCCGTTGCACCTATTATTCATACAGTATTTTCTGACAAAAGAACCAATAAACCCTAGGACTATGTATTTATGTTGCCAAAGGTTATTTTTAGTAAAATATTTAGGCAAACAATATTGGAGGTGACTGACCCCGCCCACTACTGTAAAGCACAATCACATCACAAAAGCTCTTGCCTATGACAGTGAGATCTCTCAAACATCAATATCACAAAACATAACATAACAAACATTATTGATTTCAAAGTATTCAAAGGGTTAAAGGTGCGCTCTGCAACTTTATATGTTAAAAAAAAGAAAAATAATAATATTAGTTTGCAGTTGACCTTTCAGTGCACCAGTGGCTGTATGGGTGGTTAGCTTAGCGCCTTCACTTTCCATCCTCATATGATGTTTCAGGATCCGTTTTATTTCAGTTTTTTTAGGATTTCTGGTAGGTTTTCGGAATGGGAATGTATATGGATACGGTTCAATCAGCAGTGAAATCCGCCGGGTCATTGAAAGGACAAATATGTATTAATATCAACTTTTTTTTTTTCATAAAAAGTTGCATAGTGCACCTTTAACAAGATTTTGAAGATTTTTTTTCAGAGGGATTTTCAATATCTAAGTCCTAACCTGATTTATTGACAAGAGTGACCAGGATTTAAACCAACCTATATGCCCAGCTACTGCCTGCCACCTGCCAATGTACTTTATATTTCTATAGCTTTTGGGCATTTTTTCATCAAATTGTGTCAAAACAAGACTTTAAAAAAATGCTAAATCCATTACAAAGCATGTCTAAAATGGAAGTAAACGAGTAAAATTATGACTATAGCTGAACCTTTGCTGAAAAAATGTGCAATTTTGGCAAATATTGAGGCAAATACTGATAAAGATAGTAAAAGAAACACAATAAGATCAATATGAGACAGTTCAAGGACCAAACAGAAGCAACCAAAGTCCCAGCTTTCAAGCCTCATCTTTTGACAAACTACAAACCACTGACCCTCAGACAGCGAGTATTCAGGAGTGCCTGGAACACTGCAGTTGATGGGAAAGATTCAATATTTGTCGATCGATACGGTATATGGCGTCAATCCCTTTTACGGTTTGAAACCCGGGGAAGCTTTTGATACATGGCCATTACAACGTAGATTATAAAGTATTCATGTTACAAAATTGCCTCGAGCTTAAAGCCGAGGACGACTTTGCAGCGTATTTCCAAGAATAGACCGCTTTGATCTCTGAAGTACAACCGAAAAATAGATGTGAAACGGCGGCGTCAATGACTCATAACAGGATTACACAGGCTCCACTGCAGGATGCCCATACAGACGCGGCACCGTTTATTCACTGTGTGCCAGTAATGTCGCTCAAATGTACAGTGCAGAGTGATTCGTTAGCGTTATTAGCCTGGTTATTAGACTGCTTTCCATCAGTTGTGCTATGGCAATATTTTCAAGGTGAGCGTACTCAAAGGAAACCCATTCAAGACCCATGCAAAACTTCTTGCTGTGAGACAAGATTTCAAAACAACTTAGCCATGGTTTTACGTTTTTGTCAATGTCATGTTCAATCGGTCAGGGCTATAGGACATAGATACCTTTTTTTTTTAATTTTATATTGCAGAACCAGTGCTTTAACACTACTTTGGTTTACAATACTTTTTTTCTCGATATGCTGCACTAAGCATCATCTAGAACCGGTCAGTACTGTTCATGCTTTCCATAAAGGACACTGCCGGACCAAAGAGAAAAAAAGTCACCACAAACTAAAAGGTCACACACTCTAATATTATTTTTAGCTTTGATTATAGCACGCATTCGCTGTGGCGGTGTTTCAATAAGCTTCTGTAATGTCCAAAGAACCAATGTTGCATTAAAGCAGTACTACATTAAGTAACGTGTTTATCTAAATAAATCCTTTCCGTAGTCCCTCTGGGGGTAATACAAGTGTTAATGGGATGATTGGGGGGTCTGTCATCTCCCCCTGGTGTCTCTGGCCAGAAAACCACAATTGCAACTTGACTGCCACCGGGTCGGAGCAACCAATACGCACTAATAGAATCACAAAGAAGAAGCTAACAGGCTAACGGGCAAAGCTAACTGCGGGCTAGCGCCATTTTAAACCGTATTTACAGCCAAGTTTGAGTGAAAAAATTATTTCCATTGTATAACTGGATGTACAATATCCCTCTCTCCCTTCACCTTTTTGTCAGCGTAGTATTTAATAAGTTAAAAAAATCGTAACTTGCTACGACACCTGCAGTTGCGCTTACGGCCTCTAGGGGCAAGAGTTACTTAATACTGCTTTAATTCTTCACCAAGCTCTAGTATTGATGATGGGAGAGTGTGACAACATGTGCAAAGCCTTATCCAGCACATGCCAAATATTCTCAATGGGTTTAAGATCTGGACTCTGTGGCCAATGAATCTAGGCATTGTCATCTTGAAATACACCCGTGTCATCAGAGAAGAAGAAATCTGTTGATAGAGTAACAGGATGTTCAGGTCAATCAATCAAAGTGTATTTCTATAGCACTTTACAGCAACACCAGGAAGACCAAAGTGCTTCACAGAAAGAATTATTGCATCTTAGACATAATTCAGTGCGTTCTAGGTGTTAAAAGCCAGTTTGAACAGCTGAGTCTTTAATCTGGACTTATTAAAAGGCAGGTCCGTGAGAACATGCAGAGGGGCAGGCTGTTCCACAGTTTAAGCACAGCATCTGCAAAAAGGAACGATCGCCCCACTGTTTGTACCGGGACTTGGGCACGTCCAGAACCATTTGATCGGAGGACCGGAGAGCTCTGCTGGCGTTGTACGGTCGTCAGCTGATCTCATTCTTTGGCCACATAGATAGAGTTGCTGAACCTTGATCTGAGGAACTGCAGCAATCCCAGATCATAACAGTTAGTTAAATCCATGACTTGTTGTTTGTATTTTTTGGTCAGGCAGTGTATTTCTTGAGCTGGGACAACTACAGTATCTTTCTGCAGTGTCTCGGGACCCACCAGGCCTCTAAACTTAGTATCTAAAGACATGGATTTTTGCACAAATGTATGCTTCCAATTGTTTTAGACACCAGTATCACCGGCACTACAGAAGGCAACATGGTACTACAAACATGGTACTCTAAACTCCAGAAGAATAATAATTGGACAAAGGCACTTTTGAGGAAACCACAAAATAAATCTGAGCTGTTATGGTTATTATTTCATAGTGTAAAGAAACATGAGTAGAAATATTACTGTTCAAACAGTTCAACAGTTCAACAGTTCAAATAGCAATGTTAAGAAAAAGAAGGAAAACGTTGGTAAATCAAATTTGCTCGTGGCCTACTTTTGTTTTGCTTGTTGTGCTGAATGTTGACGTTGCTTGGTGGAGTGTTTAGGCCGGGCGCTGAGAGGGGGGTGGGGCAGTGTGTCAACTCGTTTTGGGGCAAAAGATGATTCACAAACAAGGGCAGATCGCACGAGCGAACAGGGAAAGACTCGACTGAATCAGAGCAGCGGTCCTTCTCGGATTGTGGGTTACACGCTCGCAACGCTAAACGCTCTGGTTTAGTTGTGAGTTAAACCTGTTGTTTTTTAAATTTTATTTATCTTTGATCAAGGCTGTGGGAAGCCAGAGTGCTGAGGATGCTCCTGCACCCCCTGGTGGACAGTTTACGCATTACAAGAAACACTGATCAATAGAAAATAAGCACAGAAAAAAGTGTTTTGGGTGAAATCTTCCACTTTTGATTTAGGCTCAGGATTTGTCCTGTTTAGGGGTTTCATCAAGATTTAACTAACTAAATAACTAAGCAAATTTTTACCATTTCGGCATCACTCAAATCTAAAAGCTTATCGATTAGACTAGCCAGTGCAATGCCTCATTTGAAAGACCTACAAAACAGATCGTCACTTTTTTGTCTCATTGTTGCCGTGCTTTTGTCTCGTTTTTGTGTCACATATTGTGATTTTGTTGCTTTTCTGCCACGTTTTTGTCTAATTTTGTGGCTTTTTTGGTGTGTTATTGTCGTGTATTCATTGCTTTCCCCCCGCTTTTTGTGTTTTTTTGGTTCCTTTATTGTTGCATTTTCACTGTTTTTTTGTTGTTGCTTTTTGTTATGTTTTTGTCATGTTTTTGGTTTACAGCCTATAGGTCAGGGCAATACCTGATTTGAAAGCTAAGACCTTGTGGTTTGAAGCTCTGTGTGAGTCAAACACAACGTACAGGTGGTGGATGGCAGGTAACTGGTTAACCTTTGTGGACCGCACCTCCAAAAATGACCTCACCAACAACTCGGGACCTTCACTGTAAAATGTAACCATGCACTTATGATAATGCCAGGGGCCAAACATTTCAAATCTTTGGCAAACCCCACAAGTTCCCTCACTTTGGGAAACCCTGTTCAGTTTCGTTTTGTATTTTTGACTGTGAATCCATATTTTTATTGATGAAAATCCAAAGAAAAGTCAAATTTATTCATGTAGCACAATTTATGCACACTCAAGGCAACTCAATGTGTTTTACAAAGATGGCTGTTTCAATGCTGAGTGCCATCCCTCCCCTCACAAAACGAACATTTTAAATAATGAATGATAATAATTAAAAAAAGAAGAAGAAATACTTTTGTTTCCATGTGACCCACTTAGTTTTGGCTCGGTTTACAGCAGTGATCGCCAAACGGAGGGTTGGGCCCTAAAGTGGGTCACGACACAGGGAGGTGGGAATTGCAGTTTCAGTGCTCAGCCTATACGACTGTAAATAAACACTTCAAATTGGGTCAAAACAAAGATCAGGGATATTCCTACAATCCTTTAAAGCAGAGGGACATGCTCTAACGGGATTGCAGCATGTGGTGGAAAGTCATGGAATGATTAAAAACACACAAATTAATTGTATAAACAGTCTGCGTTTTCTTCAGTCGTCAACGCACTTCCGCTCCGAAGACACGAGAAACAGGAGCGATTCCAGTTTTAAATAGAGCCATATTAAATCAGCGCTGGCATCTCGCCTTGTTGTTTCTGGACCAAAAACCAAGCTGCTGATGGGAAGCGTTTTTAAAGATTTTTTCTCATGGCTGATTGAACAAATGGCAGAGGAGCAGAGGGTAAAAACAGTGAAGCTCGGAGCAAAGAAAATCACGCTATTTGCATGTTCTCCCAGTGTCTGTGAAGGTTTCCCCTACCACTAAAAACATGTACAAGTGCAAGTGAGGGATGACCCATAGAAATGAGAAGTTTCCCCAACCTCCAAACACACTGGTCAGGTTTGGCCCAGAGTAACCCTTCATCTGATCTTTGCAGTTTCATCCCTTTCCTTTACTGCATATACTGTACACACAAATAATTATGGCTTACATTCCCTTTACCTCAAAGAATAATCTAAGTCCACCCAGGTCTGTCTGTAGCAGGTGTCTGCAACCTTTTTCACCTGGTGAGCCCCACTTTTATGTAACAAAAACATCAAGGTGCAACTTAGAAGGAGTTCACCTTGGAGAGGAAGAAGCCACGCTGATATTTAAACATGACTGAAGAAAATTAATTTAATTCTGTCCTCATACTTGACTTTATTTGCCGTGTAGAAATGTAGAAAGTCTTTGGTGAGCTACCAGGAAAGGGCTGGAGAGGTTGGAGATCCCTGGTCTATACTCTCAGGCACAGTGAACAAATAAATGTTCTTCAGTGTACCTGCAATTATAAAAAAAGAGTTGGTCATTTTTATACTCGCTACTGCCACCTCAGGTCTTACGCGTAACTGCAGTTTCTATATTAACCTCTTGCATGACGGCAGTTCGGACTCGAGTTAACACCTTTTTGAGTGACAGTGCAGGATTTTAGAGGCAAAAAAAAAAGAAGTAAGAGAGGCCTTTTCCAAGTCAAGGCTTTAAGCTTTCATTTCATGTATGTGTCACAGTGTGTGGGATGTTTTGCTTTGGACCAGCCTCTCTATACGCATGATCAAACCGCCACTTTCCCAGTTGCAAGACCACTCTCTGGGCCCGGGTTAGCCCGAAAATGCGCTTTGAAACCTCAATGTTTTCTAATGTGATTCCCAACACATACAAAATAGAAATTATTGATTTAACCGACTCTGCCTTCATACCCCTTTACCAAGAGGAGAAGCCATTGACCTCTCTGCGCCTTTTCACTGCAGTATCAATGTTTTCACCTCATCTCCTCAAACATGGAGATTTTATGCGCTTTTCTCGCCGCTTTCATTCCCCAAATAGACCTCGGTTTGTGTATATTTTTAGCGCTGCGCTCTTTTTTTTTTTATGCGTCCTTGATGTTGCAAAGGTTTTAGCTGGCTGGTTCCATTCTGTCGTGCGCATCTCTCATCTTTCTAATTTTTACCGACGTGAGGTTCAACGGTTGACGAGCTTTTTTTTTTTTTTTACACATTTGTCTCACTTTGCGTTATATTTGTTTGGAGGATGATTCAGGGGAACGGCGCGCACTTTCTCAGCTCGTCATGTGTTCATGTTTAATTACACTGCAGCCTGTGGCGGCGAAGCTTGTTTAGCTCCTCTTTACATTGGGGATGGCAGATTAATTATGATGATGTTTATGCAAAGAACACAGTGAAATGACGGTGTTTGAAAGGTGCGGGTAAAGGTGAGGTACGGTGAACAACTTGATGCACCAAATTAAAAACACTAACTTGGTCTCTTAATTGACTTTACTCTTTATTTGACATGTTATATATCATGTAATGGTTGCTAGGAACCCCTGACAATGAACCAAGCCCTAGGTTGTGAAATGGTTTTCAAGCTACACTGCAGCTTCTGACAGGATGCCTCATTGAAGTACTGTATGGGTCAAATGCAGAGGGCAATAAACTTCATCTTAAAGTTAGTCTAAGAAGGGGACATTTTAGATTCACATGTGCTCATTAATAGTTCTGTTGTCTGCCTAACATCGTGGATAGAATTCACCAGTCTTTTGAAGGGCAAATTTAAATGACACTTGCCTAGTTTAAGATTAAAGTCAATCAATCAATCAATCAATCAGTGGTTTTGTATAGCCCAATATCAGAACAGGAGTTGCCTCAGGGGGCTGAACCGACATTAAGGCAATAAAACAGAGCAGTAAATAAGACAATGTAAAGTTCAAGCGAATCCAGGCAAACATAATGTCCAAATAAGCGTCAGCAGTGGGTGGCGACGAGCGGCGCAGGTGTCCCTGTCCTTTGACTCTCCAGCACGGCGTGGAAAAACTCTAAAACCCAGTGGGAGAAAGAGAAACCTTGGGAGAACCACAGAAGGAGAGATCCACTCCCATGGACGGACAGGCTATAGAGACCCAGGGCCAAAAGTGAACTTTTTGTCCTCCGCATGTGACCCATCCTTCGATGCGCCTGCCGTCAGGAACAGTGGGCGACCACAGTGCAGCGCCCAGGGACCAGGCTGATGGTCAGAATCACCAGGCTGGAGGATTAACCTATTGTGCATTTTTTTGGTTCATGGGGGAAACCGGAGTACACCCATCCAGACAAGGGGAGAGAAACATTCAGTCCACACAGAAAGGCTTGGGAATCGAACCCAGGACCTTCTTGTTGAGAGGCAAGAGAGCTAACCACTCAGCCACTGTGCCGCAACGGCGCTAGAAGGCAAGACATATTCAACAGAATGCATATTTTGTTGATCTGTTTATCTGTTGATTGTTGATTCATGGAAAGGAGAAAGGCAGCAATAAAAATAATAAGTATATACTGTATATATATATAAAAAAAAATCCAAATCCAAATGGAAACTTCTTTAGCGAAAGCTGCCTTCTGTGCCATTCTCCAACAACTCAGTCCCTTCCTCATATGGAGAAGTGCTGTGTCCCTTATCCTATAAAGTCACTGCCCACAAAGCATTGTTTTCTCGTCAAAATATTTGTGTGAAATTCACTTTGACTTGTGATGTAAATGTCTAGTGGAATAACATGTGTTTTATCCTTTAATATACTGAGAAAGCAGACATTAAAGGGGAGAAAAGACCTTTGTGCTCTGGGTATTTATTTCTACAGCCGTTTGATCATTTGTGACAAAGCAGCTAGTTGTTATTGTTAGCATTATTGCTCCCTGAAAATAGTTAAATGTGCAGAAACTCAACCCTGTGAAGAATTTCAACATTATGAGTTAGTTACGGGCTTTCTCTTTCCTATATTGTGAACAAACAAACAGGGCCTTTAAAGGACTAAATCGTTTCCACCTCTGAACAGTTGCCACAAACCCGCAAGACAAAGACTGTAAAACTGCTCAAAACCTATAGCAAACCTTTTTTTTCCTAGTGACTAAGCCATGCCACATCCCCTCTCTTCTGTATCACCAGTTTCTCTATAGGGAGGCAGCCAGGTCTGGTCCACTCCTGCCTGTAGGCGCCTGCTGCTGCCCCTTTTTACAGGCGGCACAATGGCCCACTGTAACGTCCCGATCACATGCATTTTCCCTGTGTGCTCCAGTGCACCCACTCACACACTCTCACAGCACTGCCCCCCCAAGCCACACCATCCATACTGCAGCTTATAGGTCACACGGCAACGCTCGAAATACCCTTTACGCGTCTCCTCCTCCGCAGCAGCAGCAAGGAGACGGCTGGAGCAGTGGTCCACCGGGTTCAGCGCTGATTGGGCCATCGAGGGGTCGGTTCGGTGGCGTGAAATTGTAACGTAATGAGACAGATTCACGTCGAGATAGAAGTCGGGCTGTAGATGTGGAAGGATTTGTGTCAAAATGCAGACGTGTCGACTTGGTTTATGGTTAATATCAGATCTATCCACGTGAAACTAAAACTGGCATGAAGTTCAATGTCTTCCCTGTGAGTAAGAAGGAGCTATAGGGGGTTATTTTCGCTATACTGTCGACATTAGTCAGTCAAACATGTGCAGTTGTTTTCGATTCAAAGGACTCACTCACAGACACGGCAAATTTGAGGAGGTATTAGCATGACACCAACAAATAGTAAGATGGATGAGTGTTTCTCAAATTATGACATCAATTCAACTTTTTTCTAATTTCAGATTAATCTTTTATTCATTACAGTGGGAGGAAAATGTATGTGAGCGGTTTGGAATTTCTCACATTTCTGCCTAAATTGGTCATAAAATGTGGTCTGATCTTCATCAAAATCATGTATGTAATGAATCAGACTATCTCGAAATATGGGATCCATTATATGAATTTATTTTGAGTGTTAAATAAATATACATACAGTTTTTTTTCTCCTTTTTATTTGTGTGAATGGAATTGTCCTTGTCAAGATTGATATTATTTGTAAATATTGTTATATTGTTAGCGGATGGTAGTAACGGATTATGTGAGCTTCGATAGTGAAAAGTTTTATTGCTGTCATTTCTATTGCATTTATTTATCTATGTATTTGCGAGTGCGCGTATGTTTAAGTGTACATGTGTATGTATGTTTGTATGTATATTGTGTATATACATGTGTGTACGTGTGAATATGTATGCGTATATACATGTACAGATTGTTATTGTTTTTGTTTTGTTTTTTCTACATTGATTTATTTATTGCCATGAATTTTGTTTTGTTATAGCTTTTTAATATATATGTCTTCTCTATAGCTTTGTAAATGTTTACGTATATATTGTAAATAGGCTGGGTGTGGGGTATTGTTTGTGTTACTCTTTTTCTTTTTTTTTTCTTTTCTTTTTTTTTCTTCTCTGTTGTTTTTCCTTAATTGTTTATTATTTTTTCTTAAATGTATTAAATGCAATAAAAAAATAAAAATAAAAAAAAATCATAAGAATGAATAAACAGTGTCTGCTTAAACTAATACCACCCAAACAATTACATGTTATCATATTTGTATTGGCCGTAACATGTAAACATTCACAGGACAGGGAGGAAAAAGTGAGTGAACCCAAGACTCTCACTGAACTGCAGCAGTTTTGTGAAGAGGAATGGCCCAAGATTCATCCTGATCATTGTGAGCGGCTAATCTGCCACTACAGAAAGCAGTTATTTCTGCAAAAGAAGGATCAGCCAGGTAGTTAATACAGGGGTTCACTTACTTATTCCACGCTGTTGTGAATGTCTCAGGCCTTATCAAGATATTTTGCAGAAAAGGCCTGGATGAATCTTGGACCATTCCTCTTTACAAAACTGCTGCAGTTCAGCGAGATTCCTGGGTTCACTCACTTTTCCTCGCTGTCCTGTGAATGTTTACATGTTATGGCCGTTAAAAATATGATAACATTTAATTGTTTGGGTGGTATTAGTTTAAGCAGACACTGTTTATTCATTCTTATGATTTTGATGAAGATCAGACCACATTTTATGACCAATTTAGGCAAAAATGTGAGAAATTCCTAAGTGTTCACATACATTTTCCTGGTTTAACCCTGGTGTAGTCCCGGTTTAGCCCTGGGTTAGTCCCGGTATAGTGCCGTAACATTTCAGGATTTCTGTTTTAGGGGATTCCTGGCCCCAAATAGGATCCAAATGTACATGTTTTAGTGGTAGGGGAAACTGGAAGAGCCGGAATAAACCTACGCAGATGCAGGGAGAGCCAGCACACTCCACACAGGAAGCCCCACAAACCACCGCGTCACCCTGACACGACAAGTCTACACAGCTGTGAACGCAACATATTCCTATAACAGAGGAAAGAACTAATAGTAATTTGTAAGTTCTAAAACACACAATGTACTGCCGCAAACTGATAAGATAAGCAATATAAAATAGAGACAAGGAAACCGAAAGCCAAGAATTACCTTACTTTGATTATTACTTTACAGTTAAATGGTGCACATATGTTGCAATTATATATACAGTATATAAAAAACATTTCTAAAGACAAAAAGAAAACTCAAACATCTAACTAAACAAGTTCCAAGAAGTGGTGCCAAAGCTGTCCATACGAGTGAACACCATCTGGATATGTGTACAAGGGAGACAAGTAGCAAGAAATGGCACTTCTCTGCTGACCTTTGTGTGCGGACATAACAAAGTGCCTGCAGAGAACTCACAGGAGGATGGACTCTCACTCTGCCACTGCGTTCACATTTAACCCTGATCTGTGGAAGACACTGGGAGTATTGATTTCCTCAGCGATGTCTCAAGCAGCTACTCTCATGAGTGTCTATTAGCAATAACAATGGAAGGCTAATTGTGGCATTCTACTGTATGATTTGCTCATTTCGTCTTGACTTTCTTTTGATCCATGTAAACAGATTATAGCCGTATACTTGTAGTTCCGCTTTTGCACACCACAATTAGTCAGTCATTCATACATATAGAGGTGAACACAGACACTGAGCGCGAGGCTGGTGAAGTGTTTTGCCCAGGAGGAAGGGCACAGCAACGGCGAGCGCTGGCCTGGAACTACGATCAGACCACTGCCACCTCAACAATTCAGTTCATATTGGCCTAATTATCAAATGCTTATTTTCCCGGCTTTCATCGCTGTTCAGAAACAGGCATGTAAACTTTATAAAGGTTCAAAAACTGGTGATCGTGAGATGAGTGGTTGCCTGTCTGTTCCCTAAGTGAGAGATAATAGGCCGCTAATCCAAGAGCAACCCAATTTGGTGGCAGATAATATCTAAATGTGACAAAGTATTACATTTTATTCAATTTTCAGGGACGATGCGATCAACATAGTTATAATGTAGGTTTGCTGCTGACGAGAAGCATAAGGAGTGTTTAGATAGTGCTCATTTTCAAACCCTGTTCCTGGCTGCGCCTCCGTCTCTACACATAACACAAATGTAAAGCTTAACCAATCACACACAAAGTCTTCTTCAAAACAGTAATTCATTCACAAAGACACAACTGTGGTTTGTTTCCAGCCTAGACTTAAGCCCAGAGGTGTTTTTAAGTCAGTAAGTCATGGTCTTAAGTGCAGTGGGTCATGAGTTCCGCTTTGCACTTTTGTAAGAATAAGCAGATTGACTTTAAAATTCACGGCGCACATTGAAGACTGACATGTGACCTTCCAAACAAGATTTTAGCAAGTTTTAGACATGATGTTTGTCCGACTTTAAGTTATGAAAGTCATTATCTGTGACTCCTGGAAAAATAACTGGACACGTTTTGTGATAGGTAGAAAATCACTCAACTTTCCATTATCATGAAGAGATGACTAACTTTTGCTGCGTGTTTGAGTGACTGCATGAAGGGCGGCTTGTTTTTTTTCCTGAGCTTTCTAATTACCTTGTGGTCCGTGTTTTATAGAAGCCGCAGACGCTAATGGAGGTAAGGAATCTCGGCCTGTAAAGAAACTGCGGTGAACTCTGTTCGTTAGGGCCGTGTCTGATGAGTGAGATTTTTCCCTTTTCTACTTAAACGTTTGAACTGGATCCAAGTGTTGTGCTTTGAGAACAACTTCCCAATGCATGTGGTCTCACAATTTTTTCAACAGCAGTAATATTTACAGTTTATCTATAGGTCTATCTAGCTATTGATTTATTGATTGAACATTCTTAGAAGGTACACACATGTAAACATCGGTCAACAGAATGGATTATGTCTTCTTATTATAGCCAATCTAAAGAGCAAACATTATGACGGGTTGTCTTACAGAATCAATAATTAAACATGTGGCCTGTTAACTAAATATCAGTCTGCTAAATGGATGCAGCTGAACATCTCTAAATTTAGATCAGTGGGTCCTTATCTTTTTCTCTTGTGTACCCCTCGGACCTGCTATTTGTGCTGTGTACCCCCGACCTCAAAGGTGTTAGGGATTATTTATACACTGACTATTAATTAGTTAGAAAAAAAACAACAACAACAACAGGGGTGTTGAATTCAAAATAATATAGAGTCAAATTCATACAATTGAAATAGCCTTTCCTTTCAACATTATGAAAAATAATGTTAAATAGCGTTCACGCTCACCTTCGTAATCTGAAATTCCAAATACCCCCAGCCAAGGCCTTGAGTACCCTCAGGGATCCCCGTACCCCTGGTTGGGAAACACTGATTTCGATTGGCTCACAATTTCGAGAGTAACCAATGCCCTTATTGCACTTGGAAGAAATAAGTGGTTATTTTTTAAACCCTCAGTCGTCTAAATCTAGAAATGTCCAGCTGTATCCATTCAGTGAACTCCATTATCATCCTGGGCGTTCTCCCTCTTAGAACTAATGCAATAACTACTGTATATCATTCCATATAAAATCAAGCAATGCCATTGTAATCTGACCGCAGATTATAATTATGTATAACAGGGGTAGGCAATGTCAGGCCCGTGAGCAAATAAACAGCCCTCCATCACAGAACCTCTGGAACCTCAAGATGATTTTGAGGAATCACTCAAATCAGAGATCAAATGCCTGTTAAATTACTCTAGAAATGTGAAAAATACTGTCAGTTCCTTTAAAATATCTGAGCAGAACGTTGACTTAATGTAAATGTAAATATGTAACCAACTTAATTGTTTAGTAAGACAATAAGAACTAAACATTGTTATTGCTGCAACCACATTATTATTTAAGTATATGAACGGGGGTGGGAGTCAATAAGCTTCTTCCCACTCCTTTTCGAGCTCTTAGCGTTATTTATTTATGTTTTTCTTTCATTTTTTCTGGCTTTTGTGCCTGTGTTGTGTAGCTCGAAATAAAAATATCAATCAATCAAACACCCATTTAAGCCACGTATGATGTACAACACTGGCATTTGTAGAAAGCGTCCCTATCCCTGCTGTATAGGGAAGGCATCTATTACCTTTGTAGAGCCTCGTGCAGCTCTTTGCAAAAGTGAAAGGTGCTCTGAAGTCCAACAGTCTCCGTTGGTTAGTTTGGTGCATCACAGGCTATTAGGATAGAGTCCTATGTCATATCTTTCATAATTCTGCCATGAGCAGCATCCAAACTATAAATAACCCAAACATCGTGTCTATGAACCCGATGACCCCCTTTTGTGCCACTAGAGTTTGGGGCCTTGGAGCACCGTAGCATCCCATTTAAACAACAACCCTCCATGCCTTTTATCTTGTGACTTGGCAACGCGACCGCCTCTAATATGAAATAATGCGTGTGACCTAAACTTCTCTGACCCGAGCTGAACCACTTAGCTGACCAGAGGGGCAAGCGCGAGTGCACTATTTTGGCCACTCCGTATCGCACGCACCACGCGCATATATAGTAGGCTACTCCAAACGGGGCAAGAGCTAAATGCCTTCTTCAGAAAACCGAAAGTACATCATCAAGTATTCATGCGAGTTGTACGTGTGCCAGCCGCCATAGCCTATACTTCCCTTGCCTGGCACTTGAGGGGACGCGGTGACTTGTTGATTTTTTTTTTTTTAATCTCCCATATCATGCATCATAAATAGGCCTATGTGCATCTACGTGATAAGAACAATCCCGCAGTTTATTCAGCCACAACAATCACGCGATAAAGATAACCCTGCATGGGAATCTCAAGGCAAGATGGAGATGGTTTGTTTACCCCAAAGCGCGTCCATACATTTTTACGCACGCACAAACAACAACAGCGCCCCGATGTCGTGCCTTTTTTTTTTTATGTGCGCGCGTGAATTGGCATCCTTACCTCACCGGATTGCAGTGCGTATTCCCGTAGTATTCGGGCAGTCGCTATATCCAGATGTGCAGGAGCAGGAACAGGAGGAGGAGGAGGAGGAAAAGCCGCCGAACATCCCTTATTTTAAATCTACCGCATTCATAAATCGAGAATGCGCTTCGTCAGGCGAACTGGGTCAACAATGCCACTCGGGCCATCCTAACCGAGGAGGTAGAGACTATTCTGTAATAAATACGAGGCCCCGGCAGGTTGTAGAGGTATAGCTATCCCGTCAGCATCCGTAGCGCCATCCTCGCTATCCAGATGTGGCCACACGCGCTTCGACCAATGGGAGCAAATCCATAACACGCAGAGGGAAAAAAAAAAAAAAAAAAACAGGTCGGATGGAGACGATCACCTTGCGCGTAGCAGCGTCAGTGACTCCCCCCTCTCTCTCTCTCTCTCTCTCTCTCTCTCTCTCTCAATCCTCCGCCTCTCCGCTCCTCTCTCCTCCTATATCTTTTCCTTTCGCTGCCTAATTCACGGCTTTATCGCTCTATTTCTGTCCTTCTCTGATGCTCGTCCACATTCTACTTGGCTGCGCGCGCTCTCTCTCTCTCTCTCTCTCGGCTTCGTGCGCCCGAGTTGTTAGACATGTGCTCAATGGTTGGGGTTGGGCATTACTTGCACTGACAGTCGCCGCTGTTGCTGTTGCTGCTGATGACTTCGTAGGTGGCGCGCGCTCCTTTACCGGGTCCGCGAGACGCTTTCTTCCTCCGATGCTCCGCGAGGTTACAGGGGACAACGATATATGCATTTTTCACACACACGGGGGCGGGGCTGTTATGAGTGTAAAAGTAAATGGGGCTTTATAGTAGGCTGTCGTTTTGGATTGCAATGATCACGTATTGTAAAATGGGGATCTTCTTTTAAATGATACTTTCAGAAAACAACAACATAATGGTTAAACTCTAGGCTATAGGCTTTTCAAAACACTTTTGATTTGGTGGTTTGCGCATAGAAAAACTGCTGGACTTGTCCTCCTCTGCACTGGCACCGTTTAAATGAAACTATAAACAGTAGCTGCCGGCTATTGGCAAGGAATTATTTGCAGAGGAGGCAATTTGAGATTTGAGCCCTGAAAGTTTGGTAAAAATGTCTGGATGTATTATTAAAGCACACTGTGTAACATTTTGGACTATACTGTTGCCATCAGTGCAAAAAATGCTCCTAATGACCAGCTCAACGCAGAAAATGCTATTACTGCAGTGGGTAATCAAAGAATGAAACCTAACCTATTTAAATGTCAAATCTTTAGTCGACATCTCCATAAAGACGAGGTGGAGACGTACCCACTCCCGGTAAAGTACTGTCATGTCTTAGGAGAGCAAAGGCACATGTTGTTATACATTTATGAGGTATTTTTCAATGATAAAAATATCTGTCATAAAATAAATGCTTGTATTCAATGTTATTTATTGGGTAAAATTCTACATGGTGTGGCTTTAAGCGGATGATCTTTTTAAGATACTCAAGCATGAATGAAACAATGACAAAATAGGATTATACGAAATGGTTAAAAGCAGAAAATATATGAATAAAACAAACATACGTACAAACAACATAAACCTTTTTCAGCATCCCATTGTATTTGTAAAAATGAATCAAGAACCCACTGTAGAACCCACTGCACTAACTGCATATACTGTCCTGAGGCAAGACACTTCACCCACACAGTGTCAGTGACTCTGGTGATCTGCCACATCTCTGTCATTCTGCCCAGAGGCAGCCGAGGCGACTCACCACCACATTATGATCAAGTGAATGTCTTTGAATGTTCGATGTTGCGCTGCCATTACATCCATATTAACTAATTAAATTAAACATAGCTTGACTGCATTACCATTAAATTAGCAAAGCAATCTAATTTAACAAGAGTCACGGTCAGTTTCTCTATTTTATCATTAACCAGTAATTTTGTGTTGACAAATTGTGTAGATCTCAGTTGGTCCATCATACAAAGCTGTAGTCTGTTTTTAGAGACACTGTTAATGCAACCTTTCTCTGAATAAGAAGGAAAAAATGCAAACTCGGCTCATCAAGATTGGACAGTCGTGCTCTTCCTGTGTTTAACATTTCTCTGCGAGTCACATCCTCAGTCGTCTGAGTAAGTGCTGGCTGCTGCTGCTGCTGTTGGTGATAATATCTTCTTGGCCTCTTTTCCGCTGAAAATCCCTGAAAACATACGAGCAACTGTCCGTGAGATTAAAGCCTGTGGTTTGTCAACACTTTGGACCGGTCTGAGAAACCAAGGCGAGTGCAGAGCGGGAAGGAGAAACAGAGCTTTTAAACGACGCCACGGTTGAAAGGAGACAATTTGGTGCAACTCAATAAAACTTCAAAAATCAATGGTGTGGAACAACAACCGCTTAACCAGGACATAACCAGGTCTGAACCAATGCTAAACAGTCTTCAACGGTATCTGAGTGGCACAAACTCTCACCTCAAGGTCCCAGGTTCGATTCCTGGGTCATGTGGAGCTTTCTGGATTGCATTGTTTTAAAGCCTGTCATTGGGAAACTTTACAGGGCAGTTCCTTACTACAAAAATGGCATTAAACAATATATATATTCGTATAGAGACCAGTTTATCTTATTGACTGAAATATCTACAGTAAGTGAACGGCACGGTGGTGCAGCTGTTAGCGCGAGGTCCCAAGTTCCATTCCCACCTGGAGGAGGCCTTTCTATGTGGAGTTCGCATGTGTCGGCATAGGTTTCCTCTGGGTTCCCCTACCACAAAAACAGGTACAATAGGTTCCCCTCTGTGGCCAGGACTCCCCTGGAAAGGAGGTTCCTAATCTCAGTGGGACTTTCCTGGTTAAATAAAGGTGTTCGAGAGTTTCAGATTCTGCAGTGTTCACAGAACTTGATCACCACACGCCACCAATATTTGGTTGGGTTAGGACCGCCTTTAGCGTCGACTACAGCTTCGGCCTTACAATAACCAGAAGAAGAAGAAGAAGAAGAAGAAGAAGAAGAAGAAGAAGAAGAAGAAGAAGAAGAAGAAGAAGAAGAAGAAGAAGAAGAAGAAGAAGAAGAAGAAGAAGAAGAAGAAGAAGAAGAAGAAGAAGAAGAAGAAGAAGAAGAAGAAGAAAGAAGAAGAAGAAGAAGAAGAAGAAGAAAGAAGAAGAAGAAGAAGAAGAAGAAGAAGAAGAAGAAGAAGTTTGTATCGATGATGGAAGAGTGTGACCACTACGCAAAGCCTTTTCCAGCACATCCCAAAGATTCTCAATGGGGTTAAGATCTGGACTCCTTGTGTAAAATGTCGTCTCATGCTCCTGAACCACTCTTTTCCGCAACCCCAGATCAGAACAGTTATTTAAATCCAGGTGGTGCTATGTTTGTGGTCAGTCAGTGTAGTTTAACATCTAAAAAACACATATTTTCATTATTACCCTTATTGCGCCAACAAGGCAAGACCAAATAGTGTAGAATACAACAAAATGACTGTATTGGAACGAGTCAGTGAGAGACGCCGTTACAGCCGGTACAAAAGAGCGCCGATCGGAGCTTAACTCTGATTCTTGTTTGAATAAAAGCCACATCCCCGTTCATTATCTGACGGCAAACCAGCGGGATGAAAGACGAACAAATGGAGATCGGGAGGAGGATGGAAGAAAAAGGATGTCGCAAGAACAAGAGAAAGCCATGGAGTATTTATAGACGCCTGGAATCCAGTGTAAAGGAATAAGCTCTCATTTCCAGAGCGGCGGAGTGACAGTGATGCACTCAGATCATACGCTGTCAGGACCGGTCAGATCACAGGGGCCGCCAATGCAACACTTAAAGGGGAAGACTAAAGAGTTTGGTCAATGCGGGTAAATGTAGGCACTTTCTCGCAATGGTAAGAGGGTTCATAGATGGAACAAAAGTCAGGGATGCTCAAGGGTGCTTTTCAATATATGTAGAGCACTTCTGAAGACTTGGTGTGAAAAAATTATAATGCTATTAAAAATAATGCTATTAAAAAAGGGGATAAAGGGTAAGCTATATTCAGTTTTGAAAAGAAAAGTGAGCAACATGAAATTAAAATGACTCTCAACTCCCTGGAACCTTTGTAGTTACGGTGACTCTTGAACTAAGTACATTTGCCCTTGACTTAGGAAATCTGCTCGTATTTAAATTAATTTAATTTCAGTGCAAAATACTTATTCCACTGGCAGATATGTGTTTATGTTCATGAACATGGGACTCAAGCATATACACACTGGACGCCGGGATGTAGCCATGGACGAATTTCCTTCCACTCTGAAACACGTTCTCATTCATCCTGGCCTATTGTACATGTTTTTAGTGGCAGGGGAACCTACGCAGACACAGGGAAACATGCAAACTCCACACAGAAAGGCCTCTTTTATTTTGTTTTAATCCCATGCAGCCCTAAAACTTTTATATCCTGCCATTCATTATTACATCAATCTGATTAATAACTTAGTAGATTTCTTGGGGTCTTGACTTGGTGTCGACTTCCTCTCTGACCAAAAAAAACAGTTGCAGAAACAAACCAGCAATGTGGGTGAAGTGTCTTGCCCAAGGACACAACGACAGCACGACCCGAAGGAAGCAAAGATGGAGCCAATAACCTTTTAGCTTTTAATGCATCACCAGCTAATCCCAGCATTTAGTGCCGACCCATTACCCCCACATTAGTTGCCGGGCGCACTGACTCGAATTGTGTGACATTTCAAAAATCAGCAAATTTCCATTTTAATTGCCTGTCAATAACATGCACAGAAATCAATGCTTGCCCCACGCTTAGTGCACCTAATAATAATGAAAATCTCTAGGGTGCTATTTTTTCCTACACTCAGTCCTTCCACTATTTCATGCATTATACATTCACCCCCCACGTGCGATGTTGGTAACTTAAGCAGCTCTGGGGCAGTATGCACCGCCCCTCTGACCAGCACCAGTCACGCACTCACACACCACATACAAAGTGTCTTGCCCAGAGACACAACAAAGGTGTGCACTGGTACAAGCTTAGACGTTACCCAAACACTTTTGCATTTGAAGACGACCGCTCTACTGAGGCCTTGGAACCTTTTGGATCCAAAGAGACATTTTTTGATGATCTCTGTTTTTTCTTCTGGTTTAGACATGATTTACACAACGTTTAAACCTCATTCTAAAAGAGGAAAAGAGAAGCACATCCTGGACCATTAAAAAACAGAGGTGCTCTTCGGGGCAATGAAAGTCATTCAAAAAAGTGAAAAACCAAGGCACTTTCTGGTGAAGTTAAAATGCCTTTATTATTATGACATGTCTAAAAGAAAAAAGCTCCCACACACTGTCTCACTCTTAAACTTTATTCCTGCCATGTTTCGGTCAAACTGACTTTCATCGTTATGGCATGTCTAAGTGGACAAACATAGCCCCAATGCGTTTCAGCCTAAAATGCTTTTGTCACGGGGACAAACAGACTCTCTTAGGTCCATTTCGGATCCTTTCAGGACACAGTTTAGTTCTTTATCCAGGCCATGATGGCACTTGGATTGTGACATATTTTATGAGATGGTACTTGGCAAGAAAGGTTTAGCGCCTGCTTTTAAGGGAAGGGCAGTGAAGTGATGTAATGTAACACATTTGCTATGCCTTACGGGTTACCCCAGCCGCTTCAAAGGATGAGACAGAAGCAGAGGACAAATTACCCTGCGGGGACAATAAAGTACACCTTGACCTTAGCAGTTCAGGTCTTAGTGTCGTGAGTTTGAGTCCCGGCTCAGACAATTATTCCTGCTCTTTACCTTGTGCTATCTAATAAAGGCAAAAATGATCATGTGTAGGATAACGGTGAATATGGGAACTGAACCAAGACTAAACCTGGAACTGTATCAGGTCTAAACGAGGACTAACTGTGGATGATTTTAGGAGTAAACCATGTTTTAGTCTATAGCCAATGAGCCACTAGAGCACGGCTACAGATCCACATTTTGCTGCTCATTGACTAAAATAAGCCCAATTTCAAGCAGATTGGACAAAAGTAGATTTTTAATTTATTTCGATGTTTACCGAGGCAATATAAAAACATTCACAGACATTTAATTAAAGAAATGATAGGCTTATGACAAACAACATAGAAGTGAGCGCGGCGATAGGGAAACGCTATAAATTGGCTTATTCGCTGACGGTTTTTGACAGCAGCTTAGAGGGGCAAAAATCTGCAGCTTCCAAATGGATTTCACATGCAGGACGAGAGCTTGAGCTTGCAAATTTATGAACGTGAAACCGTGTGTGTGTGTGTGTGTGCATATGGAGCAGCGTATACCTCTGGGTTTATGCTGTGACCTAGATTAGACTGTGATGCTCCGAGTCCTGGCAGCCCCCGCCGAGAGAGGAAGACAGCACAGCCAGCTACAACGGGACGGCGGCGGAGGCAGAACTAGCCATTTTACTGCTGCCATCTACCGCCAAGCGTAAAGAAATGGGTGAGAGAAAGGGTCCCATACACTGCGGTTATTTAATCATGTGGCAATATTGTTCCCTCGTGGAAAATAGGCGACGCTTGGAGTCGTTTTTTTTGTGTATAATAATCCTGCATATTCAGCTTTCTCCTCAGCAGCTTAAAACGCTTTTAGACTACTAATGATTTCTTTGCAGTGTAGGCTGTGGCACCTTCCAAGCACAACCTCCACATCAAAAACAACCCAGAACAGATGACTGACCAATAACCTTTTTCTGAATGGAATAGTTTAGTTTAGTTTATTTATTTAGAGAAACAGGGACAGTGTACAATAAACATTAACCTCAAAGGGAGAGATGCATTGTACCAGGTTATAGCTCAAGTGCTAATTTCCACCTGTAGTCCCTGGGCAGGCTGATGTTATAGTTAACTACATAAAAACATCACGCATACATGGATAATGGTATTTACATTGACCAAGTTCATAATAGTAAAAGCAAATCTTCACATGCACAACAATCAGATAAAAACTCTTATACACACCTTTCATTTACTCAGGTCTACTCTTATAGACCTCAAAACACACACACACACATACATACATCCGGTCACATGTGGGTGCAAGTTTGATTTGACAAATCAAACTTGCACCCACTCGTCAGAACATTGTTGATTTTTTGACCGCACATTTTAATGTATAGTCTTAGTCTTTTGAGGAAAAGGACATTTATTTTTCGTCAAGGTTTAGTCTAACATTTTACAGCATGTTCTGTTTGTCTAAATCAACAATAATTTGATGTAAAGTTAGACGAGTAAATCTAAAGGTGGGCGCTTATAAGCCTTTGGCTTCAGCCCACTCCCTTTGAGCAGGTTAACTGCCCAAACAAATAAATAAATAAAAAATAAATAAAGTAAATTTAGTCAACTTTATATTCATATTATTGGGTAACACTTTACAATAACTACACCTTATTTTGCCTTAATAAATAAATTATTTTTTAAGTAGTTATTAAGTGTTAGTCACACTTACAGTTGTGCTCAAAGGTTTACCCCGGCAGAATTTCATCATAGGCCTTGTTGACAACAAAAAAGTGCATCATACCTGTACTGTGAAATATGGAGGTGGTTCAAACATGCAGTTGATGCAAGACAGCCCAGGAACTTACAGGAACTGGAGGCTTTTTGCCAAGAAGAATGGGCCGCTTTACCATCAGAAAATATAAAGAACCTCATCCACAACTACACAAAAGACTCCAAGCTGTGACTGATGTTAAAGGGGGAAATACACAGTATTAAGAACTGGGGTATGAAACTTTTGATCAGTGTCAGTTTGATACTTTCTTTTTTCATTATGATTTAAAAATAGCAAACTCAGTTATTTCACCATAAATGGCTTCACACAAGCACTAACTATGAGTGAAGAAAAACCTTTTTGTGTTATTTTTCAAAGAATATGAAACATTCTGCCAGGGTACGCAAACTTTTGAGCACAACTGTAACTAATGAATTGTTCATGATATTAAGGCTAAATAAGGTGTAGTTATTATAAAGTGTTCTAATAAAGTGCTCTAATATTTCGTTGGATCACTTTTAGCTTTGATTACAGCACACACTGGCTGTGGCACTGTTACAATAAGCTTCTGTAATGTCAAAAGATCCAGTGTTGATCTTGTATTGATGATGGGAGAGAGTGACCACTGCGCAAAGCCTTCTCCAGCACATCCCAAAGATTCTCAGTGAGGTTAAAATCTGGACAGTGGTGGCCAATCCCTGTGTGAAAATTATGCCTGATGCTCCCTGACCCACTCTTTCACAATGTGAGCCTCATGAATCCCGGCATTGTCATCTTGGAATATTACCGTGCCATCAGGGAAGAAGAAATACATTGATTGAATAAACTGGTCATTCAGGATGATCAGGTCGTCAGCTGTTCTCTTTCTAAGTCCAGGTGGTGACTTTTGTTTTTGGTCACATGGACAAAGCACTAGACTTTGCCTATTTGAGCGCAGAAATGACCAGAACAAGTCCAGTAGTAAAGCTAAAACAGAAGGAGCGCCGCCTAATGACATCAGCACGTGGGGGGGACTGAACCAGACGTAGCATGTAGCATATAGAGCCACAGCCACGGGAGAAAAGGCTTACTATGACACGCTTGGACCGAACAGCGCGCAGTGGGAAGAGGCTTATGCAAAGAGCCGTGAAGCTGACGTAGAGCGGAGCAGAGGATCGTAGCTTGTAACTGAAGCAGCTTGTGAGCAACACTTACGCAACAAGAGACGCAACGTTACAGCCAAGCAAACTGTGGCATTAAAAACACAACAGGAGCAATGATGTAGGGATTTAAATAATCCAGTTAAGGAAAAATGGGTTATTATAATACTACGATATTATTTAATGAATGCATAAAGTTTATCTATTATTACTGTATTTCTATCTATTATCTATTCTATCTACTGTATCTATCTATCTATCTTATCTATCTTATCTACTGTATTATCTATCTATTATCTATCTATCTATTATCTATTTATCTATCTTTATCTATCTATTATCTATCTATCTTATCTTCTTTTTATCTATCTATTTCTACTGTATCTATCTATCTATCTACTGTATCTATTATCTATCTACTGTATCTATCTATCTATTACTATCTATCTATCTATCTACTGGTATCTATCTATCTTATCTATTCTATCTATCTATGTTATCTATCTATCTACTGTTATCTATCTATCTACTGTATCTATCGTACATTCTCGTATCTATCTACTGTATTCTATCATATCTATCTATCTACTGTAGTCTATCTATCTTATCTACTTGTATCTATCTAATCTACGTGTATCTATCTATCTACCTGTATCTATCTTATCTATTACTGTATCTATCTATCTATCTACTGTATCTATCTATTTCCTATCCCTATCTACTGTAATCTATCTACTGTAATCTATCTAATCACTGTATCTATCTATCTACTGTATCTTAATCTTCTACTGTATCTATCTATTCTATCTCTGTATCATCTGTATTCTAATCTATTCTAATCTATTCTATCTTCTGTATTATCTATCTTCTAGTCTACTGTATCTATCTATTATCTATCTATCACTGTATCATTATCTATCTACTGTATCTATTCTATCTCTATATCTATCTATCTATCTATCTATCTATCTATCTATCTATCTATTATCTATCTATCTATCTACTGTATCTATCTATCTATCTTATCTATCTACTGTATCTATCTATCTATCTACTGTATCTATCTATCTATCTACTGTATCTATCTATCTATCTACTGTATCTATCTATCTATCTATCTTATCTATCTTATCTATCTACTGTATCTATCTATCTATCTATCTATCTATCTGTATCTATCTATCTATCTATCTACTGTATCTATCTATCTATCTATCTATCTATCTATCTATCTACTGTATCTATCTACTGTATCTATCTATCTACTATCTATCTATCTATCTACTGTATCTATCTATCTATCTATCTACTATCTATCTATCTATTATCTATCTATCTATCTATCTTATCCTTTCCTTTCCAAGATCTACTGGCAGCATTTGTGTTTACTGGCACCGTTTTGTTGTGAAAGAGGTGTGAAAACGAGGCGTGAATGGACACATTTTTGTGCATATTTAATTAACTCCTAAATAAGCCAACGATTGAAAACAATGTCGGCCTCTTTTTTTTAGCGAAACAAAGCGGCATTCAAGTCTAAATAAAGGTGTGGAGCACAGTTAAAACCTCTCTTATATGCACTCAGCTGAATGTTTCACTGCATTCACCACGGGACACTTATGGCCCTCAGCTTATACTATACTGTAACTTCAATAGGTGGATGGCTCTTGATGAAAAAAGTCTGGAAACTTCAACCCACTTCACATCAATCAATCAATGGTTTTGTATAGCCCAATATCACAACAGGACTTGCCTCAGAGGGCTGCACCAAACATTAAGGCAATAAAACACATTGGTATCGGACCCCAAAATCGGTCATTCTTTCCTTCATAAGTTTCAATCATACACCTACAAAAACCCGTAAAGAATCAATACCGTCCATGTCTGCTTTGTTTGAACCTTAATTAGAAAGCCATTACATGTTTTAATTATCTCCTCCACTTCAAAGAACAACACGCAGAGAGACATTATACGGGGTAAATCGTGTGGGATGTCACTGGAGGCTTTGGTGCGTCACTCTCCTTCTCCCACTCGCTGAGAGCTGCTCAGACGCCACCAAGGGATTAGTTAATTTCCTTTACACTAAAAACTAAACCTACGTCTTTTTACACGTGACTTCCTCAATCGCTCGCCATCGCCTGACCCTGCTTTTGTGCCCCCTTCGCGAGCCCTATAAGGCACCATTGTGATTACTTAAAGATAGATTTCCATATGCTCCGCCGTGAAAGCTGCTATTCAGTGCATTATAGTGGAGTGGATTCATCGTGCCCTAGTTATTGCGCGACCTGTCCCCGGGCCAAACCAGCAATGTTCTTCAAATGGTTAATCTCCCGAGCATCTCAAAGCTTTAGTGGTGACTTCCATTGAACGAGCATTTGGGGCTTAATTTAGCAAGACATGTACTCGAGTGTGAAGGCCAAAGAATGAGCTGAACAAATAGACGAGAAAAAGTATGGGAAAAGGCCCATCAGCAGAAGCATAAACACAAGTGTGCTCTTTGGACCAAACAGGAAATGACACAAGATCTAAGTATAAAGTGTGTTCAGAAAATTATGTCGACGGTTTTTAGGGTTGACACAGCAGGCACTACTCAGGTTTACGTCAGATTGATTCAACGCAAGCTTTCACCTGGTAACAAATCGACAAAACAATTTGAAACTGAAATAATTTCACGGAATAATGCTTACATTGTTTACTTATAACACTTTTTACCTCACAGTCTAGGGCAGGGGTGTCCAAAGTGCGGCCTCTCTGAATTGGCACACATCTCTAGAGAAAGTGTTTCTACTCCAAGTTTCATATTCACACGATTAAAACCTCAAAAAGTTACATTTTATTGTGTGACAGAGCTGGCATTATGGTTCCATTACAGTTTAAACTACTTTAAAATGCACAGTTGAATGTTTTACTGCACTGACCACCAATCTTTTGCCCTCTACGGCGTATACACTTTGATATGGGCCGGCCTCAATGAAAAAAAGTTTGGACACTGTTATAGAAATCTGAACCATTAACTGTTTATTCCTCTCATCATGTCACATATGTTTTTATGGAGAGACATTTTGCACAGGTTGTGCAAAGATGCTCTGCCCAGTCCAGAGCCAGGACACAGTATTTATACAAACAGACTGTATAAGATCATACGATCTGAGTGGACCAATGCAGTGTTTCCTCTAGGATTTTTTTAGCAGTGGGGGCAGGACTCAATATTAAATTGAGCGCCACATGATAAGAGCCAAGTAATTTTCAGATCATATTTTTTGGCCAGTTTTTACTTTTTATCTCACTTTGAATATCCCAGTGTATGTTGAAAACCCCAATGTCCCCGACCCCATTTTCACACTTTTGTGCAGTTAAAAGGAATATTTACAATAAATCTATACATATTTTTCAATTCCAAACAAACAGAGAATAGACTTCAATAATTTGCAGATCTTATATGAAAAATCACAACTATTAATTAAAATAAGAAAAATCTCTGTCCCTCAGTTTTATTCATTGGTGTTATCAGCATTACTTTCCAGGATTTGTAAGGTTAAAAAAAGATGTGAATGGTGTAATGGTCAAAGTTACATTGTTGAGATGCAAAGATGAAATCACAAATACAGCAGATACATAAGGCGCCATGGACAAGGGCATCTCCATAGATTAGATGACTGGTTATCTAGAAGGAACAAATGAGGTAATGCTTTCTGAATATAGGTCACTGTATGTGATGGTTAAATGTCCATAAACACATATGTGACATGATGAGAGGAATAAACAGTTAATGGTTCAGATTTCTATAACAACACCAATGATGGAGCCCAGCGTGCTCGTTTAAGTTTTAAACTTAAACGAGCACTGCTACACACCATAATGTTTAAGACTTATTAAAAAATTAGATTGTTCATAAAGTTCACTGTAAAAAGAATAATAATGTCAAGAAAGAAATTACATAAAATTAGTTGTTTAAGTGATAAAATCTAACTTTGAGTAGGTTTTGTCTAGGCTTAGATAAGATAAAACCTCTTATTACCAATAGAACAAGCTCATTTTAATTCATCAATTCAGATTATTTTGTTCATTTCAAGTAGGGCTGGGCGATTTTGAGAAGAAAAAAAAACAGATTATTTCCCCATATTGATTGATCTCGATTGGATTTTATTTTTCATAATAAATTAAATACATCTTGCTGATTCATAAAATTAGATACGTCTTTTATTCAAACCTCAGCTCAAACAAAACCAAATGCTTTCATCAAGTCTCATTTAACGCACAAAAGTCTTCCATTGTCTCGTCCAAACTCCCAAACTAGGTCCTGTTTGTGCCAAAGAAATGGCTGTAAACCTGTCGATTAGAAAAGTCCCATGACGATTATTGAGACTGACCAAAGTAAAGATTTCGATTAAATTTGGATTCATTGCTTAGCCCTAATTTCAAGTGAGAGTGGGATTTATGTTTTCCATTCGCATTAGCCTTTTTTTTTATCTTACTCAAATTCAACATAAAGTACCTTCATTTAATTGGGTCATTTTCCCAGTGTTCTTCCAATGATAAAATAAAATCTAATTAAATACGGTGATACAATGAACCATTAATTTAAAGCTGCAGCAGTCGGATACATTTCTCTTCCTTTAGCAAAACAAATCTACATTGATCACTCCACAGTAATACATAAAAAAGTGAATAACTAAATTTCAGTCACATAAGTATTCAGGTCTTGCACAACTGCAGACCCACAGCTCTCAAAGTTATATTGTGCCTTTGAACCTGTGTCTGCAGTAAATTCCAATTCAAAGCCCATGATACAAAAAGGACAGCCTCTGAGAGTGTATTTTAGGGAAGTACAAAGAACAGGTCACGTTTTGCACTTTTATTTAAATTATTAGAAACGTATAATTAATAATCAAGTTCACAGTATATTGTAAAAGGGAATCCATGAGATAAGGGGCATCTCTGTAAGGCATTGGTCTTGGTTCACGCAAAATGGCACGCAGACACCGGAGGGAAGGTGGCAAGTGTCTCGCAGGGCAGTATAACAACAGGAAACAGGAATCTTATTGTCCCTGTAGGGAAACGTGTCCTCTGCATTTGACTCTTTCTTCAGCCAACGCCTCAGAGCAGTGGCCGAGCGCAGCGCCACACTCAGAGACTTGTACAGATCTTGTACTAGGATCTCGGTCAGGATTAGCTACAGAAATACTACTAAGCACATTTTGGGAGGGTGGAAGAGAACCTGAAGGAAAGCAAACACAAAGAGGTGATGATGCACACTCAGCACTAAAAAGGCTTTGCATGGTTACGTCCTTTTATTCCTAATTTTGAAAAACACATTCTTTACCTTTTAAATTAATGTAACCACTGTGTTGAATGGGCTTGGGTAAAATATTGCAATACAATCGATACTCTGTATTACGTATAGAGTTCGGGAATGTGATGTCATATCGTTAAGCATCATGGGAATGGGATTAGCAGCAATTATAAACTAATGGAGATTTTTGTTCACATTAAAGGGATATTTCGGGATTTTTGACATAGGGCCTCATTTCTAGTTATCCAGAGTGTTGTTGATGTCTGGAGATATTTTTTTTTTAATTCATGCAGTTCTTATATTTGAAAGTCTAGTGGCGCTAGGCTAGGGCAAGGCTAAAGCATTCTATGGTATCAGTTAGCCTGCATTAAAAACAGTCTGACCCACTCCACAGTGCACCTGAGGTAAATCACTTATAACGCCAGACTAACGATATAAATGTCTGTGTTAATAGAATAATTTTTGAAATATAACTGACCTTGTATCACATGAATTACCACATTTTGAGGGACTATTTTCTCGCAGATCACTCCGCCGCTGCGTTAGCTTACAGCCACGAAGCTGATGCTGCTCAAATATAAGTTATTTTAAATGCAAAATGGTTAAATTATTCTATTAACACAGACATTTATATGGTTAGTCTGGTGTTATAAGTGATTTACCTCAGGTGCACTGTGGAGTGGGTCAGACTGTTTTTAATGCAGGCTAACTGATACCATAGAAATGCTTTAGCCTTGCATTAGCCTAGCGCCACTAGACTCTTCAAATATAAGAACTTAAGAAAAAAATATCTCCAGACATCAACAACACTCTGGATAACTAGAAAATGAGGCCCAATTAAAAAATCCCGAATTATCCCTTTAAAACACTTGGACACCACAGTGAGTTAGACGTATTTACCAGCAGTAACTCAGCAGCTAATTGTTGCACGCCTTTTTTCACCACTTTTTGTACTGTTTTAAGCAAATGTTAGTCTATGGAAAATGTATGCTAACAGCTGCAAACATGGCGGATCTCCATGACAACTCTATAGTTATATTTGCAATGTTTTCGAATATTCTGCAGCCCCAGTTCAAAGTACAAAACCAACACCTTTAGGAGAATATGCAGATTTTTGCATAACTTCTTTTAACGATTCACTTTTCTCAGGAACTCGTAGTAAGTGGCGCCATCTTGTGGCCATGGTCAGACTGCACTTCAAACTTAAGATGACATTGGCTTTCATTTATGATATTGATTTAACATGTGAGATTTCTAACTAGGGGTACAGCAGGGGGTACTTGGAGTTACCTCAGATTAAAAGAGAAGGTGAAAGTGCGAAGAACTTCAATATTAATTTCAAAGAAAAGTTAGTTTTAGTGGTGCTTTTCAGTAAAAGGTTTCTTTGAAAGCATTTAGCTATATTTTGAACATAAACTTTACTTAATACTGAATAATCTATGTCTAGCTGTTCATCTTAGTAGCGGATACTTAGAGTATAAATCAATGCCTTAAGGGGTACGTCGGACAAAAAGGTATTGAACCACTGCTTTACAGAATAGAGCCTCACAGTCAAAGCAGCAATGCAGAGTCACAACAGGAAGCACACAAAAATATCGCTAAAAATAACCTCCCGTCTTGCTGCTTTCTGATCAGTTTGAGGCCACACAAACTTATTTACGGAAATGCTTCCACCACAAACTTGAGCGCAGCTGAATAAGGTGAATATCCCAACATTTGTATGGGTTGCACCATTATTTTCTTTCTTTACAATTACAAGGTTTCATTTGTTCTACTCTTTGTAAACAATCATCACTTCATTATTTAACACAGTATTTTACTCCTCTTCTTTGTGGCACATTTACTTCACATTCGAAACCTCCGCTGCTCCCTCCAGAACTCCCCGATGCCCTGGGACAGTGCCAGCTCGGCCAGGCCCCTGCACTCTTTGGGGGTGAATCCCACTAGAGCCGTCCCTTTGGTCCGCACCCCCTCCGCGGAGCCAGCTCAGACACCCGCCCCGTGATGGCAGAGGCCGGAGCGTGGCAATACGTCTGACCAGTGATTTGAAAAACAGGCCAGTCTTTACCGGGCGGTGCTCCTTTAATGCTCTCCACGTTACAGGCGATCTCCACGGCGCCCTCGTGTGGTAGGGCCAGGACTTGCACCCCGGGGAGCCCTCCCGGGGCCGACTCGCGGATCGCGGAGGCGATGCTTCGACCGAGTTTCATGTCCTGGGTGTCTATAGTGACGTTACAGTTCATGACATACGGGCTGGCTCCCACACCTAAACAAAAAGTGACAATTACAACTTTGTGATGCACATGAGGACACATGAGTGAATTCTCTGGAGGCTGCTGTCCTTCTTCTCTCGCTATTTCCCCAGTAGGGATCAGCGGTGTCTTGCGCAAATCAATAAATAGTTGAAAATAAATAGTGTTAAAACATTAGGTGTGTTTAAGATGAGCGAGGAGTCAGATTCGTGTCCAAGATGGCACCGCCTTGCTCTGACCCAACCTGTGCGAGGGTGCTGGTATCCTTGTGAGAGCAAGGCCGCCTGAACTACAAAGGCCAAAGGGATGATGGGAAATGCTGTAAAGACGTGCGCTGACAGCAGACTGACAGATGATTGGATCTGAGGTGTGTTTAGATCAGAAACGTGTTGCCCTGACGCTCCTCAGCTTCCTGCTTCCTCTTTTCTGCCATCACGAGATCTACTTTGATCTGCAGATATGCTTCACAGGCTTCATATTTGACAGAAAATGCCTGTGTGTTCAACATATGCCAAAATTTTTAAAGAGGGGGTATTATGCTTTTTTCAATCACATAGCACCAGTCTATAGCATACTACAATGATGACGTAACCTTCTGTTGGTCTGTATATGCAGTAAATTAAAATAACTGCCTTGAATAAAATTGCTCTCTCAAAATGGCTGTACTGAAGTCTTGAAATAGGCCTCTGTCTCTTTAAGAAGCTTTCCGACACGCCCCCTTCAGCACACTGCTGTGGCATCTAAACAACACTACTGTGCGGGGAGGGGGCTCTGCTGAGCTGAGGAGCAGTGGTTGGTGCCTTGGCTGGTGACGAAAGGTCCAGAGGCGTCTCCAGGAGGTGGGGGCGTTCCTAGGAGGACTGAGGCATAGCTACACCTAAAATGGCTGCCGTCTAAGTTTTTACTGATTACTCAAAAATATGTGAATGAGCCAAGGCAACACTCCAGGCATGTGTTTAATGAGGGAATGACATAATAACATGATATAAAGCTTGAAAAAGTCGATTTTACATAATACCCCCCTTTAAATCAGTTTATAAATGTATTATTCTAATCCTAAACTGTAAGAGGAGAGTCTATTCGTCTGTCCGGTGTGTGTGGGAGAAGCACAAATGCGTTCACAAACTTTTAAAATAGTTTCATTCACAAACCCTGTCTAAGAAACACGAGACGCTGCGTGATCTGAGGCTCCGCTCTGTTCTCAGGGATGAGATGTGTCTGACTTTCTCCGCCCTCGGCCGCCACCGCCTGGTCTCGCCTGGAATCGAGGCGCACTTCATCTTAAACACACCTATTACATTAGCCAAAGGTCTTCAATAAAACTCTAGATAGGACACGGTCATAGTAATACGTTGGAACGAATGGCAATTCTGACGGCCATCTTGTGACTGACCCGTCTAACCCAGTGCAATGTAATCAAATGGGAAACACCATCTATTTCCTTGATACTATTTTTATATATTTCATCATGACTCTTTGTGGCTGACCTTATGTCCTAGCTAAAAAGAAAATAACGTTTTTGAATAGTAAAGTGTGACCATTATTTATTGAACATGGAACAGTAATACAATAAATGCTAACCACTGAACTGGGAATGAATGGAGAAAACAATCCTAATACGGCCAAACGACACGACTGAAAAACAAGACATTTCAAACAAATGACATCCGGACTTAGAAGCAATACAACCAATCACAAACAATGACTGTGTCTCACATTTTGTTGTTGAATCAATGAGAATTGCTCCTGGTTTTGCATTGGCCTCGCCGGCCAGTGACAAGATGGCTGCCACGTTTGCCACGTCAACAAGCGTCATGTCTGATCTAGAGTTTTACTGTCAGCCGTTAGCTTCAAGACACAACATCTACTGTAATGACGCAATGTTTTTAGCTCGATGCTGGTGACTGTCCATCAGGAACTCACTGCCTGCCATGGAATCTCGAGCTATTCATTCATTTGAACAAGACACTGCTACAAACTCAGGGAAAGAACGAGACAGGAAGTGCAGCGCACCCTCAGAAATTATGTGTCGCTTGTGTGCATATGTATATAGTACCTTTTTTAAATGATCTTTTCGTATGTTGAACTGGAAACCAAGGAAAGCAAAAGGCCATGTTATAATAAAGACTCTTTATTGTGGTTACATACATACACAATAGCTCAGTACCAACGATTCAGACGAGAAGCAACTATTCAAAGCCAGTCAAAAGATCAGTTAGGTGCAGGGGTTAAAGTGGGATTTGGGAGGTGGGGGAACTCTAACCTTTAACAAGCAGTAGGTATCGCGCTACATTTATATTTTTTATGTACTTAGGTACTGACATGTAGTCATGGGTTCTGAACAGATACTGCACAATAGAAGGTATTTGATACTGTAATTATTTTATTTTCTAATATTTTTTAATACCTTGAATTATTTTTAGATATCCTTTAGTACTGTAGGTTTTAACAATCATAAATGATTGGAGGTCTATGTGATTTACTAAATGAACAAATTCTGCTTTTGCCAGATCCACTCTTTTGGGTTCGTCTTAGATGTAGGACTGCAGAGCACCATGCCTGCCCAGAGAGGAGCTTAATAGATTATAGAAACAAATAAAATGTCAGGATCCACTTATTCAAAGAAGGCCCAACCAAAGAAATGAACATGTGTGCTGAAACATTACTTATTAACAATTTTGGCAGTCAGTGGTGCTTACAGCAGGGCTCTTACAGGCTGGTCAAGGGTGAGCCTCCCATCACCAAACGTATTCATATTTTTGGGATAAATAAATGAAAATTTAATTATCATCACTGCTTGAACAGAATAGAATTGGGCCTAAACATAAAAGTTATATTATATTCCAGCATTTTAAGGCTTTGGAGGAAAAAAACGAAAAAAACACAGCAATAGATTAATACAGAATAATAAAGAGCCTAATAATAAACTAGGACTACTCAGAACTAAACCAGGATTCACATCTAAACCAGGCCAAAGGCCTAATACAGAATGAGACCAGCACATCTCAAACAACATGACTAACTCCTGCTCAGCCACTGCTCCTCAGCGCTGAGCAGACAGACCATGGAAAATAATAAATAAGGGCGGACCAAACGCTGTTCTGTCCAGACCTCGCGCTTTACGAAAAAACTCAGTAAATGAAGCGCTCCTTGGAGATGGCGCGCTCATCCACATATTCAGCTTCAGCCTCGTTTACCATGTTAACTTTGCAAAGAGCATCTCTCGCTTGTACATTTCCCACAAACACGTATTGAATGAAGTCAGAGCAGAAAGGAAGAAAAATGCACCTAAATGAATGATTCAGATGTTATTTAGTAAAGTTAGAGCCAGGGAGCGAGTTAGCGTGTTGACCGGTTAAACACGAGTGCTGGCGGTGCAGAGCAGTTTTCCAAACCTCACGCACCATCAGCTTCATGTCCCTTTACAAACATCCACAGCTGAACTGGTGTCCTTACCTTAAAGTCGCTGGTTAAGCCCTTTGCACCGGTGAAGGCAGGAACACACGCTGCACCTGACGCGGACCGCGAGGAGTCCTGCTTCTGCATGGGATAATCCGAGCAAACACGATTCATACTGTCCATACTGCCCGCGCTAGGAGATGATGGTCCGGAGCCGGAGGCACACTGCTACGCAAAGTGCCGCGAACTTGCTGTGGAGCTACGGGAATGCGGCGCAGATAATGCCGGAAAAATATAATTTTTATGGGAAATAGGTTTATTTTTTGGCCCCCGGGACGCATTTTGAGTAGGCCAAACCTAGTACTTTTATTGCATTGATTTATCTCACAGGCAGAATTTCGTATGTGCGTGAAAATGACAAGTTGCATCATGAATTTTTTTTCTTTTTTCTTTTTGCCATGCGAAGGTGGGGGAACGCCGTTCCCGACCGTTCCCGCCCACTTTAACCCCTGGTTAGGTGCATTGCAACAGTTGAGGCCATTAGCAAATACAGTATACGCTGAAAAACAATACATTAGCTGCATGTTGTTTCTACCAAATTCAAGCCTCAGAGCACGTACTATTTTATAATCTTATTGTTTTCAATTTGTTTAAACATTTGTAAAATTACTAATCAATTTTAAAACGTGCGCTCCATTATTGAGCGTTTCTGTTTCCAAAAATAATGGAAATCAAAAGCTATTTCCAAACAGTGCGCACTGATAACGAGGGGCAGGAGAGCAAGTCACCTGACAACTCCCAACATGCACTTCTTTACTTCCAAGGGGGTTTCTTCCCTCTTGGCAAGGCCACACACAATTGTATGAGCCGTTGTCGTCTGTATCTATATGTTTGTTAAGTGTGACATCACACACAAGCTACTTCTGGGTCCATTTTGTTGACAGTTCAATATATAAACACAGCAAAATACGCAACTTTATCTGAATCTCCAGCTGAAATAACAACAAATACCCAAAACTGTTTGATATTTTTGTATTTAAAATAAGGCTTCATTGTGTGTGGGGAAAATAATTTGATAGTTAATGTCAGAAAAGCATCACTAGAGGAAATCCAGAGTAAATGTGATCAGATGTTTAGAAAGAACCTTGTAGTCGGCTCCAAAGCAGGTGAAAATCAGCAAAATCCCTTTATAATGAATAGGGCTAAAGCTCTGTTGGACCCAGAAGTGGAGTGATGACATCATCACTTTACAAACGTATAAGTTCCAATAGATTGCCATGGCAACGTCCGTAGAGTTCCATCATAGATCTATAGAATCTCAGATCTGATGATGTCATCACACCTCACAAGGAACTTTGTAAACGTCATTCACACACTTTGGTCACACTTTGCAACTCCTTTGAAAGACTAGCAGCCTTTATCGCACTCTCGGACAGTTTACGACGTTAAACATGAAACTCTTTAAGAAGAAGATTTCTTCTGATTCCGCGCTAGTTCAAGAGCTACGCCTGGCTCTGAACTCAGCAAAAGATATGAGTCTTGCTTTGCAAGACCAGCTCCAGATGGAGCGCCAGGCAAAAATCTCGATGGAGACAGCTCTCCATGGGGAAGCCCTGCGCTCACAACAACTGCAGCAGACTCTGGACCAGACCCTAAGGGCGAGCAGAGCAGAGACTGAAGCTCTCCACGCCCAAAACCAGAGTCTAAAGGACAACAATCAGAGACTTCAAGTCTCCATCTCAGAACGGGATGCCAAAATCCTTGTTCTGCAGGAAAAGATGGTGATCAGAAAGAAAGTGCAGAGATGGTTATCCAGGCACTAAAGTCCAACTATGGTCAGTTAAAAGTAGCAAACTCTAATCAACTGAAGAAGATTAAAGGGCTGGAAGGACAATTGGAGATGCAGCGCATCCAGAATGAACAGATGAAGCAGGAACATGAACATAAAATACAATTTCTTCAAAAAGAGCTGGATGACACAACACTGCAGCTCCAAGATGAAGTGAGAAAACACAGTGACAGCACACAGCAGAGTACGAAGGTTCTTCTGTCTCTACATGAAAAAGAGCAACAACTCAGCAATTTGGAGAATATAAATCAATCACTTCAGACCGAGAAATGTGTCGTCACAGAGGAGATCTTAAAATATAAAACCCAAACATCAAGGACCATCTCACGCCTCGAAGCAGAACTCATATGGACCAAGACGGAGCTGCTGAAATCCACAAAAACTCTCCAAAAGCAGCTCTACATAAAAATAGAAACTGAAATGACTTTAAAGAGGCTCCAAGATGAAAATGCAGAGATGAAAGCAGCTCGTGACAAAGCCGGAGAAGAGGCAGACAAGTGGAAGGAGGAAGCGCACAGTCTTCATGAACAGGTCAAGAAACTGATGGAGAATCTAAACGAAAGCGTGAACATTATCGCGGACTTGAAGGAGACAAACGAAAGACTTGTAAAAGCAGGACACACAGGTCCAACAGCACCGGGACGTCTGTAAGGACTTCAGGACGAAGAGAGAGAGAAGATCCACAGGAACCTCCAGGAGAAAGAGCAAAAACACTCACCCGGTCTGAGGGGGAGGGATTGATTGATTCATTAATGTTTTTATTGATTGCTTTATTTATTGTTTTATTGCTTTATTTATTGTTTTATTGCTTTATTTATTCATTGGTTGATTTATTTCTCTCTCTCTCTCTCTTCTGGAGGCGACAGCGGTGCTGTGAGTGGAGCGGGTCGTCTTGGCGATTCGAGTCCTGCAGGTGCACGCTGTCGTTGTGTCCTTGGGCAAGACACTTCACTCCTCTTGCCTCCAGTGTCTGACTCTGGTGTGTGAATGGGTGAGTGGTTCCTTGATGTGAAGCGCTTTGACCTAAAGCAGGTAGAAAAGCGCGACATATATGGGACCATTGACCATGTTTTGTTTGTTCGTTCTTCTCTTTCTTTCTCTTTTTTTATTTTTCTTTCTTCTGTTTGTTGTTTCTTTCTCTTTTTCTTTGTTTCTTTTTCTTTGTTTGTTTTGTTTATTCTTTTGTTTTGTTCGTTGTTTGTTTGTTTGTTGGTTTGTTGGTTTGCCCCCCTCCCTCCCTCTGACCTCTTGTCTCTCCACTCCTGTCTTCTCTCTTCTTTCCTGAAGGCCGTCTCCATCTTCGTGGCGTCTGAGGAGAGAGTTTCTCCTCCTCTGACGTCCGCAGACCTTCTCTCTCCTGTACACTCCATCATCCTTGTGCAGAAACGTGTCCTCATCGCTGAACATCCTGAAACGCTCCTCTGAAGTGACTCCTCTCGTCTCCTTCACAAAAATAAAGTTATTGAGAGGAAATACTAAGTCTCAGTGTGTCTTCTGAAATGTTCTAATAAAGTCATATTCCAGGATCAAAGTCACTGTTCGTCACAAACAAATTCCTAATTTAGATAAAAAACTTTCTGCAATGTGTTATCATTAAACTGAAATAAGTATGCCTGCATTTTCATGGAGAAAATCTCAATAAAGACAAAGCCAATTTGGAGTTTATTTTGTTTGTTTGACATGCACCCTAATTTACTTATATGTTGTGTAGATTTATTTGTTTCCAGGTAAAAGCACGAGAGTTACGAGAGTTAAGAGATCAAATTATGGCTAAACTGGATGTAAAATATGTCTAAAGCGGAGAAATACCTACAGTACATACATACATTACTAAAGCAAAAATTAACTAATCTCTATTAAAATAACCTTACAGTCCATGTACTGTAAGATCTGCAGATTGTTTAAGTCTATTCTCTGTTTGTTTGGAATTGGCAAGAAAAATATTTATAGATTTATTGTAAATGTTCCTTTTAACTGCACAAAGGTGTGACAATGGGGTCGGGGACATTGGGTTTCAACATACACTTGATATTCAAAGCGAGATAACAAGTAAAAACTGCAAAAATATTATCTGAAATTACCTTATCATGTGGCGCTCTATTTAATATTTTTTTGTTTTACTGCATGTTGATTTATTTAAATATTTCATTTTCAGGGGTGGGAAGTGCAGGGACAGGTTATTGCCCATAATTTGATAATGGCCCTTCTGCAGAAATCCCAAAACTGGAGTCCTTTTTTCTTTTTTCTTTTTTTACAGGTTTTTGGCCATAATTTCAGACACATCCTGAACAAAATCTTACATTTGGTTAGAAAATGCTGTATTGATCTTAAGGCATTGATCTCTTTCCTTGTAGATTTTAGTATAGATACTTGTGGACTGGCCATTGGGAGCATCGGGAGTTTTCCCTGTTTGTCAACGTTCTTTTTGGGCCGGTCAGATGAGTGAACGGGCCCATATTGCGCTACAGCGGCCCACAATAGAAACTACAAACTCTGCTGACGTTTAGACTATTTTTTGAATGTAATAACACATCTGATCCACTAGGCCTATCTGGCACGTTTAATACAGCTCCATTGGCAAGTTTTCTTGAGTTATGGTTCCCAGATAATCTCGTATATAATGAGCAATGGGCCTCTCGGCACATGTGCCTCAGACCGACCTCAGACCTCTATTGTATTTTAGACAAGTGTATGCACTGAAGGCAGCGAGCTAGGGTTCCTCCGGGTGCTACGGTGGAGGCGTAGTGGCGTGCTCAGGTGCAGCGGCTCAGGACTAACACCTGAACACAATTTTGTTGTAAGGTTGTACAATAACAAAATAAAGCACTTACTTACTTATGAAGTGCATGCTGGGAGTTGTCAGGTGATTCACTCCTGCCCCTCGTCATCAGTGCATGCATATTTCATTACCTAAATCTACAGTGTGATCATTTGCTTGGTTTTGTCAAGTTTATTTGAGTCGCAGTTGCGAGAGAAACCTCCTTAACGCAATGTGCATTTTAAGATTGTTTTGTCATATCACTGTTGCAGCAAGTTGTAAACAACAAGAATAAAGTTCTGAGTGCTATGAGGCGTTAGCTTGACTTTGGCAGAAACAACATGCAGCTATTTTGTGTTTTGTAGCTTATACTGTTTTTTTTCGAAAGGCCTCGAACATTGCAATGAAAATGGTGATTTTTAGAGGGCTGCTCTTGACCCAGAATCCAGGGCCGATTTTTTTTCTGCCAGTCCAGCCCTGTTTGTACAGAAGTCTCTGCACTTTTCCCGCCTGCAGGAGATACTTCGTGGCCCCAGCGCTTCTGTTTGCCCAGAAAAAGCGATTGTCTATGACTCAGCTGTTGAAGATTAAATGAGAAATAGTGAAATGTGAGTGGGTGTGAGGGGCTTAAAAACATGCTTAATTCACTTGGGGCATACTGTAGGTACTGACATGTAGTCATGGGTTCTGAACAGATACTGCACAATAGAAGGTATTTGATACTGTAATTATTTTATTTTCTAATATTTTTAATACCTTGAATTATTTTTAGATATCCTTTAGTACTGTAGGTTTTAACAATCATAAATGATTGGAGGTCTATGTGATTTACTAAATGAACAAATTCTGCTTTTGCCAGATCCACTCTTTTGGGTTCGTCTTAGATGTAGGACTGCAGAGCACCATGCCTGCCCAGAGAGGAGCTTAATAGATTATAGAAACAAATAAAATGTCAGGATCCACTTATTCAAAGAAGGCCCAACCAAAGAAATGAACATGTGTGCTGAAACATTACTTATTAACAATTTTGGCAGTCAGTGGTGCTTACAGCAGGGCTCTTACAGGCTGGTCAAGGGTGAGCCTCCCATCACCAAACGTATTCATATTTTTGGGATAAATAAATGAAAATTTAATTATCATCACTGCTTGAACAGAATAGAATTGGGCCTAAACATAAAAGTTATATTATATTCCAGCATTTTAAGGCTTTGGAGGAAAAAAACGAAAAAACACAGCAATAGATTAATACAGAATAATAAAGAGCCTAATAATAAACTAGGACTACTCAGAACTAAACCAGGATTCACATCTAAACCAGGCCAAAGGCCTAATACAGAATGAGACCAGCACATCTCAAACAACATGACTAACTCCTGCTCAGCCACTGCTCCTCAGCGCTGAGCGGACAGACCATGGAAAATAATAAATAAGGGCGGACCAAACGCTGTTCTGTCCAGACCTCGCGCTTTACGAAAAAACTCAGTAAATGAAGCGCTCCTTGGAGATGGCGCGCTCATCCACATATTCAGCTTCAGCCTCGTTTACCATGTTAACTTTGCAAAGAGCATCTCTGCGCTTGTACATTTCCCACAAACACGTATTGAATGAAGTCAGAGCAGAAAGGAAGAAAAATGCACCTGTCAAATGAATGATTCAGATGTTATTTAGTAAAGTTAGAGCGCAGGGAGCGAGTTTAGCGTGTTGACCGGTTAAACACGAGTGCTGGTGGTGCAGAGCAGTTTTCCAAACCTCACGCACCATCAGCTTCATCGTCCGCTTTACAAACATCCACAGCTGAACTGGTGTCCTTACCTTAAAGTCGCTGGTTAAGCCCTTTGCACCGGTGAAGGCAGGAACACACGCTGCACCTGCTGCGGACCGGAAGAGTCCTGCTTCTGCATGGGATAATCCGAGCAAACACGATTCATACTGTCCATACTGCCCGGCTAGGAGATGATGGTCCGGAGCCGGAGGCACACTGCTACGCAAAGTGCCGCGAACTTGCTGTGGAGCTACGGGAATGCGGCGCAGATAATGCCGGAAAAAATATAATTTTTATGGGAAATGAGGTTTATTTTTTGGCCCCCGGGACGCATTTTGAGTAGGCCAAACCTAGTACTTTTATTGCATTGATTTATCTCACAGGCAGAATTTCGTATGTGCGTGAAATGACAAAGTTGCAATCATGAATTTTTTTTTCTTTTTTCTTTTTGCCATGCGAAGGTGGGGGAACGCCGTTCCCGACCGTTCCCGCCCACTTTAACCCCTGGTTAGGTGCATTGCAACAGTTGAGGCCATTAGCAAATACAGTATACGCTGAAAAACAATACATTAGCTGCATGTTGTTTCTACCAAATTCAAGCCTCAGAGCACGTACTATTTTATAATCTTATTGTTTTCAATTTGTTTAAACATTTGTAAAATTACTAATCAATTTTAAAACGTGCGCTCCATTATTGAGCGTTTCTGTTTCCAAAAACAATGGAAATCAAAAGCTATTTCCAAACAGTGCGCACTGATAACGAGGGGCAGGAGAGCAAGTCACCTGACAACTCCCAACATGCACTTCTTTACTTCCAAGGGGGTTTCTTCCCTCTTGGCAAGGCCACACACAATTGTATGAGCCGTTGTCGTCTGTATCTATATGTTTGTTAAGTGTGACATCACACACAAGCTACTTATGGGTCCATTTTGTTGACAGTTCAATATATAAACACAGCAAAATACGCAACTTTATCTGAATCTCCAGCTGAAATAACAACAAATACCCAAAACTGTTTGATATTTTTGTATTTAAAATAAGGCTTCATTGTGTGTGGGAAAAATAATTTGATAGTTAATGTCAGAAAAACATCACTAGAGGAAATCCAGAGTAAATGTGATCAGATGTTTAGAAAGAACCTTGTAGTCGGCTCCAAAGCAGGTTAAAATCAGCAAAAGCCCTTTATAATGAATAGGGCTAAAGCTCCGTTGGACCCAGAAGTGGAGTGATGACATCATCACTTTACAAACGTATAAGTTCCAATAGATTGCCATGGCAACGTCCGTAGAGTTCCATCATAGATCTATAGAATCTCAGATCTGATGATGTCATCACACCTTACAAGGAACTTTGTAAACGTCATTCACATACAGTACTTTGGTCACACTTTGCAACTCCTTTGAAAGACTAGCAGCCTTTATCGCACTCTCGGACAGTTTACGACGTTAAACATGAAACTCTTTAAGAAGAAGATTTCTTCTGATTCCGCGCTAGTTCAAGAGCTACGCCTGGCTCTGAACTCAGCAAAAGATATGATCTTGCTTTGCAAGACCAGCTCCAGATGGAGCGCCAGGCAAAAATCTCGATGGAGACAGCTCTCCATGGGGAAGCCCTGCGCTCACAACAACTGCAGCAGACTCTGGACCAGACCCTAAGGGCGAGCAGAGCAGAGACTGAAGCTCTCCACGCCCAAAACCAGAGTCTAAAGGACAACAATCAGAGACTTCAAGTCTCCATCTCAGAACGGGATGCCAAAATCCTTGTTCTGCAGGAAAAGATGGGTGATCAGAAAGAAAGTGCAGAGATGGTTATCCAGGCACTAAAGTCCAACTATGGCAGTTAAAAGTAGCAAACTCTAATCAACTGAAGAAGATTAAAGCGCTGGAAGGACAATTAGAGATGCAGCGCATCCAGAATGAACAGATGAAGCAGGACATGAACATAAAATACAATTTCTTCAAAAAGAGCTGGATGACACAACACTGCAGCTCCAAGATGAAGTGAGAAAACACAGTGACAGCACACAGCAGAGTACGAAGGTTCTTCTGTCTCTACATGAAAAAGACCAACAACTCAGCAATTTGGAGAATATAAATCAATCACTTCAGACCGAGAAATGTGTCGTCACAGAGGAGATCTTAAAATATAAAACCCAAACATCAAGGACCATCTCACGCCTCGAAGCAGAACTCATATGGACCAAGACGGAGCTGCTGAAATCCACAAAAACTCTCCAAAAGCAGCTCTACATAAAAATAGAAACTGAAATTACTTTAAAGAGGCTCCAAGATGAAAATGCAGAGATGAAAGTAGCTCGTGACAAAGCCGGAGAAGAGGCAGACAAGTGGAAGGAGGAAGCGCACAGTCTTCATGAACAGGTCAAGAAACTGATGGAGAATCTAAACGAAAGCGTGAACATTATCGCGGACTTGAAGGAGACAAACGAAAGACTTGTAAAAGCAGGACACACAGGTCCAACAGCAGGGGACGTCTGGAAGGACTTCAGGACGAAGAGAGAGAGAAGATCCACAGGAACCTCCAGGAGAAAGAGCAAAAACACTCACCCGGTCTGAGGGGAGGGATTGATTGATTCATTAATGTTTTATTGATTGCTTATTGCTTTATTTATTGTTTTATTGCTTATTTATTGTTTTATTGCTTAATTGATTGTTTTATTGCTTTATTTATTCATTGGTTGATTTATTTCTCTCTCTCTCTTTCTTCTGGAGGCGACAGCGGTGCTGTGAGTGGAGCGGGTCGTCTTGGCGATTCGAGTCCTGCAGGTGCACGCTGTCGTTGTGTCCTTGGGCAAGACACTTCACTCCTCTTGCCTCCAGTGTCTGACTCTGGTGTGTGAATGGGTGAGTGGTTCCTTGATGTGAAGCGCTTTGACCTAAAGCAGGTAGAAAAGCGCGACATATATATGGGACCATTGACCATGTTTTTGTTTGTTCGTTCTCTCTCTCTCTTTTTTATTTTTTTCCTTCTGTTTGTTGTTTCTTTTTCATTCTCTCTTTTCTTTGTTTCTTTTTCTTTGTTTGGTTTGTTTATTTTCTTTGTTTGTTGGTTTGCCCCCCTCCCTCCCTCTGACCTCTTGTCTCTCCACTCCTGTCTTCTCTCTTCTTTCCTGAAGGCCGTCTCCATCTTCGTGGCGTCTGAGGAGAGAGTTTCTCCTCCTCTGACGTCCGCAGACCTTCTCTCTCCTGTACACTCCATCATCCTTGTGCAGAAACGTGTCCTCATCGCTGAACATCCTGAAACGCTCCTCTGAAGTGACTCCTCTCGTCTCCTTCACAAAAATAAAGTTATTGAGAGGAAATACTAAGTCTCAGTGTGTCTTCTGAAATGTTCTAATAAAGTCATATTCCAGGATAAAAGTCACTGTTCGTCACAAACAAATTCCTAATTTAGATAAAAAACTTTCTGTAATGTGTTATCATTAAACTGAAATAAGTATGCCTGCATTTTCATGGAGAAAATCTCAATAAAGACAAAGCCAATTTGGAGTTTATTTTGTTTGTTTGACATGCACCCTAATTTACTTATATGTTGTGTAGATTTATTTGTTTCCAGGTAAAAGCACGAGAGTTACGAGAGTTAAGAGATCAAATTATGGCTAAACTGGATGTAAAATATGTCTAAAGCGGAGAAATACCTACAGTACATACATACATTCCTAAAAGCAAAATTAACTAATCTCTATTAAAATAACCTTACAGTCCATGTATGCCCCAAGTGAATTAAGCATGTTTTTAAGCACCTCACACCCACTCACATTTCACTATTTTCTCATTTAATCTTCAACAGCTGAGTCATAGACAATCGCTTTTTCTGGGCAAACAGAAGCGCTGGGGCCACGAAGTATCTCCTGCAGGCGGGAAAAGTGCAGAGACTTCTGTACAAACAGGGCTGGACTGGCAGAAAAAAAATCGGCCCTGGATTCTGGGTCAAGAGCAGCCCTCTAAAAATCACCATTTTCATTGCAATGTTCGAGGCCTTTCGAAAAAACAGTATAAGCTACAAAACACAGAATAGCTGCATGTTGTTTCTGCCAAAGTCAAGCTAACGCCTCATAGCACTCAGAATCTTAAAATGCGCATTGCGTTAAGGAGGTTCCTCTCGCAACTGCGACTCAAATAAACTTGACAAAACCAAGCAAATGATCACACTGTAGATTTAGGTAATGAAATATGCATGCACTGATGAATCACCTGACAACTCCCAGCATGCACTTCTTAAGTATGTGCTTTATTTTGTTATTGTACAACCTTACAACAAAATTGTGTTCAGGTGTTAGTCCTGAGCCGCTGCACCTGAGCACGCCACTACGCCTCCACCATAGCACCCGAAGGAAACCTGGCTGGCTGCCTTCAGTGCATACACTTGTCTAAAATACAATAGAGGTCTGAGGTCGGTCTGAGGCACATGTGCCGAGAGGCCCATTGCTCATTATATACGAGATTATCTGGAAACCATAACTCAAGAAAACTTGCCAATGGAGCTGTATTAAACGTGCCTGATAGGCCTAGTGGATCAGATGTGTTATTACATTCAAAAAATAGTCTAAACGTCAGCAGAGTTTGTAGTTTCTATTGTGGGCCGCTGTAGCGCAATATGGGCTGTTCACTCATCGGCCCAAAAGAACGTTGGCCCACCGAGAAAACTCCCGATGCTCCCAATGGCCAGTCCACAAGTATCTATACTAAAATCTACAAGGAAAGAGATCAATGCCTTAAGATCAATACAGCATTTTCTAACCAAATGTAAGATTTTGTTCAGGATGTGTCTGAAATTATGGCCAAAAACCTGTAAAAAAGAAAAAAGAAAAAGGACTCCAGTTTTGGGATTTCTGCCAGAAGGGCCATTATCAAATTATGGGCAATAACCTGTCCCTGCACTTCCCACCCTTGAAAATGAAATATTTAAATAAATCAACAATGCAGTAAAACAAAAAATATTAAATAGAGTGCCACATGATAAGAGCCAGGTAATTTCAGATCATATTTTTGCAGTTTTTACTTTTTATCTCGCTTTGAATATCAAGTGTATGTTGAAAACCCAATGTCCCCGACCCCATTGTCACACCTTTGTGCAGTTAAAAGGAATATTTACAATAAATCTATAAATATTTTTCATGCCCATTCCAAACAAACAGAGAATAGACTTCAATAATCTGCAGATCTTATATGAAAAATCACAACTATTAATTAAAATAATTAAGAAAATCCCTGTCCCTCAGTTTTCTGTCATTGGTGTTACTGTATAATCATTACTTTCCAGGATTTGTAAGGTTAAAAAAGATGTGAAGAAATAATTTTCTGGTCTGATGAGACCAAGTTAAAAGCCTAATCCTGGGAAATATAAAGAAGGACATGTTTTCCTAAGAACAAATAAGTAACTTTAAAATGTGACTTTATACTGTGGGTTATTTTGAAATGTCACTGGTGTTACGGCTGTTTGCATCAGTTAGTAGAATTTCTCTGGGAAAAAACAGGTTCACAGCTAAAACTATACAACTGTACTGTGATACACCACCTTTGTTCACGAATAACATAGAAATACTTAAGAAAAAGGGAGGATTGATTGAAATTCGTCATTGGTGTTACGGTCACTGGTGTTACAGCTCCATATTAAATGAATGGAGGCTCTGATGCAAAGTCACTGCTTTTGTCATTGCTGTTATGAAACACTGGGCTTAATTTAACATATAATTCTCCCTTATTTTAATAAAATACTGTTTCTAGACAAAATGGCTATTGTTTAATTTCCTAAATGCAAAATTTTACACAATTGACAAAATGTTTTGTTTGTTTGTTGCATTATTGCCTTATGTTTGTCATTAAAATAGTTGTAACACCAATGACACAAAACGTAAAATATAACTGGTAGTAATACTAAGAGGATATTGAACATGTTCTGGTGATTTTTATGTAAAAATAATGTACATGATTTTATTTTTTTTCCCAGACAGAAAATGCCCATATGTTGATAATGGCCCAGAAATTGATTATACACGTATTGTCAAAAAAGAGAGTTATCCACCAAATCTGCAGAAAATTAAAAAATACTAGTTCAAATTTTTTTTTCATAATCTGGCCTGAATATAGGAAATCTAGCACAGACCAAAATACGTTACCCATTTATGAAGTGTTTATTTATTTATATGCAGTGGACCACTTTGTGACCAAACTGCATCTCTCCGGTCTAGAACGAGAGTCGACATGACAGCTTCATATTTCAGCCAAAAACAGCCGCATTGCATCAAGCCTTTTTGTTATTAATTCATATGTTTATTTATTTTAGAACAGAACTAAACTAGGACTAAAACGAGTCTATCCTATATATACTGACCACTGCAGTTTTGGGAATATTAATTTGTCAAACTCACTGAAATTCTTTAATAAACTGTTCTGCTTCTAAACGCATCAACTTGTTTGTGATGTTTTGGTATTGTGAGCGTGACTTTTACCTGTGAGTCCGTACTGTCTCTCAGGCGGAGGCCCCACGTCCGGCTCGATCTGGTTCAGCTCCGGACTCCTTTTGAACCACGACATCTCCTTCCTCCTCTGGGCCAGCCCGCGCTGCAGAGGGGCGTCGGCCCATCCGAACAGAAACACACTGGTGCCCTGGACGCGTTCTGTCAGGCCCTCTGCCACAGCTAAAAAACACACAGTTAAGTGTTTACATTTTTATAAAATCAAGCTCGTAGCGGCACATTATAAACTGTATATTTGTTTCACAGACAAATGTATTTGAATCAAAGGTGTTGCTGTGGAGACGACTTCTGCTCCATTTCTGTTCATTCAAAAGTAAAACCGGACCATCCTATATTAAAAAATATGGATATCAGTAATTATACTTTGTCTGGTTATATTCCGTTTAGACTAATTCAGTTTTTCTTTCGTCAAAACATGTTTTAAAGATATTTTGAATTAATAATAAAAGTAAAACAAATTCATAGCGAATATCCATCCATTTTCTTTAGAGATGCTGCTGGATATATGTAACTGAAAGATATCTCAAAATGTATTTACTTTTATTTATTTTACCTTTATTTAATCTCTTAACCCCCACCTGAACCAAACTTATTTTGTCCAGTTTGGCTTCACCAAAATCTAAAAGCTTCTTGAAAAAAAACACGTCAAAATAGTGATGAAAACGCAACAAAAGAGCGACAAAAACACAATAAACAAGCGACAAAAACAAAAAAGACGGAAATATGCCGGAAAAGCAACAATAACGAAATAAAAATAAAATAAAAAACACGACAAAAATGTTACGATCAGTTTTGTAGGTCTTAGCTTTCAAATAAGGCGTTACTCTGGCCTATAGTCTGTAAGCTCCAGTCGAGAAGCTTTAGATTTGGGTAAAGCTGAACTGGAGAAAACGTGCTCGTTAAGGCGGGGGTTAAGAGGTTAACCAAGAAAGTCCCACTGAGTTTAGGAATCTCATTTCCAGTATATCCAGGCCACAGAGGGGAACCTATTGTACATATTTTAGTGGTAGGGGAAACCACGGCAAGCGGAGGAAACCTACACAGACACAGGGAGAACATGCAAACTCCACACAGAAAGGGACCTTCTGATGATTATGATTAGTCACAATTACAGTTAAAAGTATCTGTACCTGAGTTTTAACTAATTTAGTTGCAAAGCCATATTTGTTTGAGTATAGTCAAAACTCGGTTTTATATATACATAAACATATTCAAGATATATTTTTTTTTTAAAAGAGTAGAGTTATGTCTAGTTCAAATCTGGTGGTAAATATCTAGAACCAGATTTATTGCTAGTCGTCATGACAACATACATAATAATATCACCCATACAAATAAATGGGAAATGTGATGTTATTTGTACTAGAAGAAATGATGTCACGGATAACCAAAATTATATTGAGTATAGTAGAAATGTTATTATGGATATCTGAAAATACAGTTTACACAGGTGAAAACTGAATAATGATATTACGTATCCAAATGTTTTATTCGATGCTAAAACGGCCCGCCATATAAACTGCTGGAGAAAGATAAAAATGCAGAGACTCAGCGACTTGCCGTCTCTCTTTCCTTCATCTCCACAGCTCATATTTAAGACTAATTAACCTCGAGAGCAGCAGTTTTCAAAGCGGGGTACTAATAAACTTACAGGCTTTTTCAAATGGTACAGAACATTAAAACACATATTAAAACAAATCATTTAATCCTTTGGTATAAATAGAGTGGAGTAGGATGCAAGCTGACGTTAACTCTTAAGATAACGCATACTTTGGAAAATAGTTATTAAAGTAAGTAAGATAGTAAGTAAATGTATCTTTTGCAAACAGAACAGCCCACGGCGTCTGCGTCACCAGCTGAGCCACTTGGACGTGTTAGTTTAACCACAAATTGAGTGCGTGTCAGCAGATGTACACGGGGCTAACAGGACCAGTGCCTCTCGAGGGGAAAGCTAATTTATGGCACCACTTATCGTCACGTGCAAGTGCGCTGGGCTTGTTAGCGAGTCTGCCAATTCTTATTATGCAAAGTACACATATTAGCATACGGCGAGAGCTCCTCCGGCTCAGAGATCACATGGAGAGCTCGTCGGGAACAAGGAGCTGGTAAACTGTGTAATTAATCATCAGCAATGACAAGAGAGGGCCGCTGTGATGAAGAGGACACATGTAGAGCAGGCTGTATTAGGGCAATTTACGGGACGTTGACAGTACATTAAGTGTTATTATCATTTTCATTTATTTGACCAGTATTTCATTAGGAAAGAATCAGAATCTCTTTATCAGGGGTTCATACACAATTCATACACAAGGCAATTCAAAGTACTTCACAGTTGCATAAAAAAAATCTTAGAGGTAGGTTCTTTTCACACCAAGAAAAAGTTCAATAACCATTAAATCAGCCAAAAAAGCTAAAATTATGATAAAAAAACAACCTGAAAACATTCATTTTAACAGAGTCAAGAAGTGATTCTATACTTTTTCTGTACATGAATATTAAAAGAAATGTTTTTTTCAAAGGCGCGAGGAAAGCGCTTCTCTTTGGTCCTCATGGCGGGGAGCTGATACTGGTGTAATACCACCCCCTGGTGGCCAGGGGGTAAACTTGGTAAACAGCATTCCTATATATTCCTATATAGTCTTTGCACAGCCCTAGCACTGCTTAAAGGCCTGGCTCCGAAAAAGTTGTTGTTTTTTTTTCCTAAAAATTGCTATGACCCGCCATGTGACGATGCTGGGTAATGTATCATATTTTTAACCACGCTGTTTTTTCTACATCAGAAATAAAAAGTGGAAGCCTAAAGCTCTGTGGGAGGGCCTTTTAAGGATTATGCTCTGTAGGAGGAGACCGAACAGCCATGTTAATATCACAGGCCACACGGGATCATTACTATGAATGGGGCTGAATGGTGGTCATCATCAATCTCTTGTATACTTTCTATGCTCGCAACCCACTGAAAATGGTTCTGTGACCCACTTTTGGGTCACGAGGATGATTTTGATACAATTCTTTTTACATTTCTGACATTGAATTTGATGTGTTTTTGAATAAAACAGCGTATATTCGAGAAAATAAGCCAAATAATATACAATATCCAAACTCGCATACATGTAACGAAAGCTGATTTCAAATGTTTTGCACCTTAAATTAATTCAAATGCTAATTACATTTTACAGAACGGGGTCCTGAGTTGTTTGTCGAGTCATTTTGGGGGTTGCGGCCTGAAAGGTTTGGGAACCCTGCTTTAGATGACCCTATACCACCTGTAGAAGCCCAACAGAACAAGTGAGAGACACACTGTGGTTGGGGAAATAGAGTATTGGAGGAAGCGACAAAGGCGGCAGGTCCCACATGGCCTGAGAATCAAGCCTGGGACGTTCTTGTCACGGGGCGAGAGCTGCCGTGTAGATTTAGCAATGCTTTAGACAAGTAGCCTAAAGTTTAGTCTCTTCTTTCAGGGGTTCATAAACAGTGAGGGGTATTTGTGGATCAGATGGTACTCATCGCTCATTTGCTGGATTTGGAAGCCGTTTTGGGTGTTGGCCTACTTTGGTTGGAAAATAAATGTGTGTCCACCTGGTGCCCTGGTTTTAAGCTTGTAACGAGCACTTCCAACAACTTCTCTGTCTCGAGACGTGCCTGGTATATTAAACTCTACCATTATTATATAAATATATTTTTTTACCTGTTTTTGATACAATCCTATAGAGGTTAGATGATGTCACAGCAGAGCAACAGCAACAGAAGCCAAACGATAACACAGCGTTGCTCAGATTCAACCCCAGTGTTTCGTCATTTTACGCAGACAGAGGAACAAAAGTTTTGCCGTGATCACCTAAAATAAGTTTTAAAATAATATTGTACCTCTAGCCTGTTTGGCGCAGTCGTCGGGCAGGACCTCCTCTCCCAGGGGGTAGATAGGTATGAGGTCCACGGCTCCCAGACAGGGGTGCACCCCGCAGTGTGAACGCATGTCAATCAGGCTACAGGCTTTTTCACAGGCCGACAGCACTGCCTCGCCTGGGACAACAAAGACACACTTTTAGAGATAAGGACAGGTAAGTTCTGCGCTCTCCGCTGGGGGCCGCCATTACTGTCTTCATGTCGTATCCAAACTCAAAGTCTTGAGGTCTCCGAGTTTACAAGTTCGAGCGGCATTCCAAGACATTTTTACCAATGGGAGGTGGAATTTACCAGTTACCAGTTGCCAGGAATGCACCATTAAAGTTGGCAAAAACAATCTATCTCTAACCAAATCACTTTTCTCCTTTAGCACTTAAAGCACACTGAAAGTTTCAAACATTGACATGGCATGTTTTAGTCACCAGGAGACTTTTTATATTGCACTATGTTCGATAAGCTAATCCCAGTTGCTAATCATTCGTTAGCATTTTAGTCAAAATACTTCGTAATAATGCTATTCTATGCTTTAAGACAGTGGTTCCAAGCTTTTTTGTCTCACGTACCCCTTGAGTCGTTAATTTATACTCTGAGTACCCCTACCTGAGGATTTTGCCATATTATTACAAAGTGACCAACTAAACTAAGATTATACAGTGTTTAACAGTGATTTGTGTTCAACATGAAGCTAAAATACTCTCAAAATCAAACCTTGTACTGAAAACATAATTAAAACTAACTTTCCTTTGAAATTCACATTGAAATTCTACACAGTTTCACCTTCTTTTTTCATCTTAAATAATTCCAAGTACCCCTGCACGAGGCTACCCCTGGTTGGGAAACACTGCTTTAAGATGTTGCTACATTTTGTGCAGTGGTTGCAGTAATTCCTGTTGCCTCACTGTGCCAGTAAAACATTGAGAAAAGCAGGATATAGGAGCAGTTAAAGCTTTGTGATTTCAATTCAGGTTCAGTTTGGCATTAAAAAAACGTTATCCAACTATTCACTACATACCCGAAAAGTGACTTACTATTACTCTCTCTAAATACACACTTTTTTGCTATATTAATGTTGTTAAGTAAAGTGGTATTTGTCACTGTTACATTAAGTCATATTTTTTCCTCACAGCATACTAAATACTATTTTTAAAGCACACTTTCACTCCAGCTTTGTAGTATTGACGCTTTAAGTATCCATAAATAGAAGTGCATGCTCTCTGTTCGGGATTCGGTGTGATAAACAGTGATGCAAAATGTTCTTCTTGCAGTTTTTGTGCTTAAATCCCTGACAAAGCCTATTAAAGGATTTCATATTCGCTCTCTGAGGATTGAGAAAAGCAGAGGGCCACCGCACAACAGTGACTCCAGCCTCAGAGGATCACTACTGCTATTTATAACAAGAAAGGGGATTTGTGCACATAATATAAACTCATTGTATCCATAAACTTTATACTCATGTACCAATGAAATTTTGTTCTGGAAGCTTTCGTATTCAAGAGGACTATGAATCTTGGAGGTTTGCGAATTCTACCAATAACATGTTTTTTTAAATAATTATTCTATTTAAGCAGGATTGTCCAGCAAAGAGTTCAGATTTTTTTTTTTTTTTCAATCTTAGCACTACACCTGTACATATTTGTTTGTCCAAACCTGTGGTCCTCTAAGGGTACGCAAGCACTGAGCATTTTGGGACTTTAACAATGCTTTTGTATTGGATGATTTTGAAGGTAAAACATTTCGTTGCCTACTTTCACTTGTGTTTAGTTGGTATTGCAGTACGACACAACCTCTGGAGACCCACTGCTCTAGAAGTTGGTTTTGTTCATAAATAACAACAGAATAATTCAAATTACTAGTCGCGCCACCGGGTCAACTCTGGGGACTTTAACTCATAAATATACATGGGAAACTACTTGTATGGCTGCTTTGCGCTGGACAGCCATAATTAAAGTGAAATCCATACTCACTGATGGAGTCGATGGCAGACACAATAGTGATGACTGAGCGGTTATAGTCGTGGTCATTAAATATGTTTAACACTGTGGTCCCTTCCCGTCTGAGGCCTACGGGATACATTTAGATTAATTGATCAACAGTGCTGTGACATGAGCAAATATGATCAAATCTACATAAATCGTTACCTTGAGGGTCATAAAGAGCTGCTTTGGCCACTGTTTCCACCAGGTCTTTCCTTCGAGCTTCAGAGACGTTGAGGAGACAAGCGACGAGGCGTCTTCCCAAGGCTGCAGATGAAGCCATTTATTCTGCAAAACATGCAAACTTCTTTACACAGTCTATATGTTGATGCTTGTGTAAACTTAAGACACGACAAGGAGTTTTCCACTGTAGCAAAGTTTTTCAAAGTTGTCATCTGGACTTGGTTCTTTATGACAATACAAATTAAGAAGAACGCTGACTGATTGGTTAATACACTTTTTAACCTGTTACCTGCCGTCTCCCCTGATCAGGGGGCTAGGGTTAGGGTTAGTTAACCCTAATCAGGATGTAATTTGGGTTAAGAACGGCAAATGTAACGTAAGTTATGTTTCACTCACAAAGATCTCACATATTTTTAGAAACTAGAAGGTCTTGGCTTTCAGATTACGTATAACACTGGCATATAGGCTGTAAACTCTCCAGTCAATTGGCTTTGAGATTTGGATGTAAATAATTGTTAACCCATCCCTATTTCTAACCCTAACCCTAAGGGGGCAGTTAAGTGATGGTAGGTGAAAGTTTTGATTTGGTATAAGCTACTTCCACACTTAACTAGTGTTTACCAAAACGTGTCTGCTATAAATTGACTTTTGCTATTAAGCCAACAGCCTATCAGCCATGCTTCACATGCAGGTTAAACTGTTACAAAACATGTTCAAAGTACAAATTGAGGCGCAAACTTCCAACAAAGTGGCATGCAAAACAAAAGATGTTATATCTGCGTTATAAATGTCTTATACCTTTTACTGATGTCCACACAGCACTTAACTTTCGTAGTAAAGTCTATGACACGGTCACAGTACAGCTGTTCCATACTCAGAACAGAAGCAGACTTTAGCATGTTGTTAAAATAAAGAGAAGCACGTGTCAAGATACTACATTGTTGATCTTTCAGATAAATCGATGCAAAATGTCACGATTTAACAGTGGTATGAATAATATCTTCTATTACTAAAGTACGCAAATTATTTTTAGTGACTTACTGTCTGGTGTGAAAAATGCGTATGACCGTACATTTTTGCACAATAAATCGCGGCACAAACCAGGAAGTGTAATACACAACTATTTTGGCGTTGATAGCATTTGTTACACTAATCAGTGACAGACAGCGCCTCGTCGTGGACACAACGCAAATTAATATCTGTCAAAAAAAAATATTAAGAGAAAATATATATGCACTTGAAGAAATATAAAGTCGTAGGAGGGGGCAAAATGGTAGACTAAATTGTTTTAAAAAATATAGTGCGTTTTTTGCTAAGTGCCCACACGTTTTACGTAGGCGATCGATTGTGCGTTAACTGCTAGCTAGCTCTTACGCATTTAGCTTACTGCAGGATGGCGTTGCCAGGCTAAAAATAAACCTATTTTTTATTTCGTTATTAAATGTTATCTGTCCGTGTGGTGGCGTGGGGCGTAACTCTTGTATCAGTAACCAAAGCCATGAGCGGTTTACCCGGGATCACATGCTCTGGATGTCGCGAGTTGGGAGCACCAGCAGCAGCAGGTAGCCGGGATGCTCACTCTGACAGCCCGCCCCAGGAGCTGCAGAGGCTGGCCGCAGTGCCTGGATGTGACCCGGGCAGAACCAACGACCTGCTGCTCCTCAGGCCAAGGACACAAGACAACAGCTGCACATCCTCCAAGCATGTGCTGTTCTTCCACGGAGACATTCAGGTTTGGAGGGAGAGGATGGGTAGTAGTGGAGCGACAGATTAGCCATTAGTTTTATGTTACATTACATTATATTCACAATCATTTCCAATGGCCTAAAACTTGTCTGGAAGTGATCTCTCCTACCTCTACAATCCCTGCACCTGTCCCTAAATAAGTCCTGCCAGTGCACCCTCCCACAGTTAAAGCTCAATGACTGAAGAGATTAGAGATTCTCCGCTTTCAATTGAGGAATGTCACGTGCACAAATAGGGGAACTTGTACTCAAGTCCATCATCCAGCTTAGGTTAGTTGTAGTGCCTGTTTCAAACCACAGAGTGCATCCTACAAACTTTACTCAGCCTATTGTTGCACTCACCAAACTAAAACAAAATACACATTTCAAAGTTTGTAGCCCTAAAGAACTTTACCCTGGAGATCAATAGGCTATTTCTGATGCTTATGCTGAATTTATCATTTTTACACTGCTGTATAATCAATGATCCAATGTAAACATCTTTAAGTTGTCTAAATCTATCAAGTAAACTAGCAAAACATGCTGTATGAGTTTTTGCAATACAAACATAATCATACCGAGTGACAATTTGTAGCATAATGTTTTATTCGATCATATGTCTGTCCAGAACTTCCAGGAGGAGATGCTCCTTCACTCAGACTGTGTCCCGTGGGTGCGCTGGAGCCTGGAGCAGGTGGGGGGCGTCCTGGGACGGAGGTTTCCGGACAGTCATATTTGGGTGGTCCGAGCCTCGCGGATGTATCTGCACAAGTTCAGCTGCTACCAACACTTTGTGGAATGCAACATGTTCGGGGCACCAGAGCATTCAGCGTATTCACCCGGGCAAGGGGCCTTCTGCCATCTCAGGTATTGCACGTGTGGATTCATGCTTATTTTTGCTTCATAAACGTCATAACTTTACTGTAAAAGTAAGACTGAAAATTGATTACTTCAGTTATCCCATTGAACTACTAATTAGGAAAACAGGAAAGCTCTCATATGCACTTCAGGTGGACAAAATATTCTAAGTTTGGTTAAATCTCTTAAAGTGCATATAGCACATTAGACACAATTTATGCTAAAACACAGTTAACACATTTATATTTAAGATTTAGCTAAAAATGTTGCCCAGCTTTCTTTAGTTTGACCATTTTTTGTGATGTTTATAGTTTCACTTCCTTATTGGACACTGACAAGAAGTGACATAGATGGAGGCAAACAATTTTAAACGGTTGCTGTGCCGACCATGTTTTGTTGATGGAAAATGAGTCAAACTGCTGTGAAACTTTACCTCTATGTCACTTTCTGTCAGTACCTAAAAAATCCAAATTACAAATAACTTTTCCTCCAAACAATTCATTTATCTGCTGCTTCACTGAAATAAAATGATAATTATTACTTACAACAGATGTTATCCATATAAATAAGTCAGTTTTCAAAAGCATTAAAACCTGTCATATGCACTTTAAAGTTAATTGTGACTTTTACTTACATTACTTTACCTAGGGCTGTCATGATAATTACTATATCAATTCATCGTTCAATAAATGACAGATAAACAAAACATGTTTTATTGTGGGATATTTTAAGATTTAGTACTTTTGACAAAGCTTTACACTCATTATTAATCTTTAGAGTTCCTGTGGCATTAAAAGGCCTTCACTAATATAGTTATTCACAATATTATCCTGGCATAATATACTGAAATCATGACAGGCCTAAATTAATCTTTGCTTCCAGATCCCTGCTGAGCAACGCCATGCATTGCGCCAACCTGCCGCACCCTCTCCCGCCACCAGAGGGCCCCATCCCGCCCGGCTTCTCCCTGACTCTCGTGGGCTTCAGTAAAGGCTGCGTCGTCCTGAACCAGCTCCTGTACGAGCTCCCGGGGGCACAGGCCGACCCGCGTATGTCCGATTTCGTGCAGCGCATTTCGGACATGTTCTGGCTGGACGGGGGGCACCCCGGAGGCAGCGAGACCTGGGTGACCAACAAGGAAGTTCTGAAGGAGTTGGCGTCTTCTGGCATCTCCGTCCACGCGCATGTGACGCCTTACGAGGTGTGCGATCCGATGAGGGCCTGGGTGGGCCGGGAGCACGGCGTCTTTGTGAAAACGCTGGAGGAGTTTGGGGCGTGTCCCAGTAAAAAACTGCACTTCGAAGACGAGCCGCCCTCCATCGAGAACCACTTCAGGGTCATCAAGGAGTTTTGAGTCGCATTGAAATTGAGCAGTTTATTTCAAGTCTTAAGGGAAGGTTTTAGGGGATTGGAGTAAAACGCAAGTATCTAGTTAAGGTTTAGGTTTGAGCTGCTCAGTAGGACGAAAGCTTAACTTAAAAAACGCAAAATTATCTTCTGGTTGCAGTAGAAATATTATAAGCAGTTTACAAGAGAGAATCGCTGGCTTTAGCTGTTGTCTATGCAGGCGGTAACTTAAAAAACATATCATGTTGCACCAAATGTTTACATGTATTTAAAAGAATGTGTTTGGTTGGCTGAAGCTGATTTATTAGTAAATGGGTTTGTAGCCTTAGAAATGGCTTAAACATAACATTGATGGCGTGTGTCGAACCCAATACTGAAAAAGCTAATCATTCCTTTCATTTGAAACCTTTGCACTTTTAAATGAATCATGTATTTTGAACAGTGTGGTCTACTTCAGTGGTTCCCAACCTTTTCTGTGTGGCATACATACCCCTTGAATGTTTCTTTTGTACTGCAAGTACACCATATGTCGAGATTGTGTTCCAATTATTTTGAAAATTATCAAGAAAAACTCAGACTTTTACTTATTACTAAAAGACGATGTGTTCTGTTCAAAATAAGGCAATAAGAGCAACAAATCTACACGTTTTATTGCTAAAAATTATGCATTCCTTTGAAATTATGTATTAAGTTTCAACTTCTTTATAAATCTGAAATAATAGCACTCGTACCCCTGGTTGGGAAACCCTGGTCTACTTTGCAAGATACTTAATCATACACTCGACATTTGGAAAGAAGAAAAATGTCTCTCTAACCATGTTGGTGCGATTCCTGAATGTGAGAAAATCTTTATCTGTATTTGAATGTAGTAACTACCTTACAGGACGATTTAAAAAGATTTAAGTATCTAATTTATTTATCCAGTACAGACCAAATTGTACAAAATATCAAAGCTATAGCACAATGTTGCTGCTTTAACTTCCATCGCAAACACTGATCCAAAGGTTTCTCAACTCTGTGTCTTTAGTGAGCCTGCTGACTGTATGCAGATATTTAAAAGCATTTGCGTGTGTAATTCTAAGCAGTTTTTGGGTGTACTGCTTTTGACGTGAGCATGTGAAGAAATTTGCTAAGCGTTCCAGTGAAAGATTTCCAAATGTGTGTTGCATCTTTGCACTTGTTGCGCTGTTTCTGCTGAATGTACTTCCATATCATTCCCTCTTCGCGTTCATAGTCTGCCATCTGCTGGAGGCCTTCGGAATTGCAATAAATTGATCATTACTGAAACATTTTGTCCATGATTTTTCTGTAGGATAATTGCCGTTTAAAATCAAGGAGCTTTCAAGGTAATACAATAAATGAGACACGTTGATACATTTTCTACAATCTTTAATGCATTTTCCAGTTGTGCTTCGCAATGCCAAGGAATTAGCCAGCAGCAGATCAGAGTATGACACAGATTATTGTTTTTTTTTAGAGTTTTCAAATGATCGATCCATAATATAATAAAAATAGAAAACAAATATATAAAATAAAAACACATAACATAAACATTTCGTGAACACACAGTACAGTTTGTGCTTGAGGCTGGTGTTTACCTTCACCCTGTATGGCCCCCTTCAGACCTGGCACCGAAATCTGCGCATAATTAAGTTTATTGACTAAAAACAGTTTCTATTCTAATCAAGTTGTGAGGAAAAACGGCCAAATTACCCGAGCGTTATTAGTCCCAAAATGTGGTTCTACTCATGGCCTTGAACTGGTTTAGTCCGGTTTTGGTTCACTGGTTTAACCTTGGTTGGAGTTTAGAAAATGTCTGTGTTAACTAACAGTAGGCATATTTATTCTTGCTGTAATTAAAATGTCATAGCACCTAATTGGAACTAGAGCAAATCACAAATACAGTAATGCATGGTAACTTAAAACATGTGCAAAGGTTTTAGTCCAAATATTTGCCTTGTTTTAGTTTAGTTTTGATACAATTCATAAAAAAAAAAAACGGCTTAATTTTTGTTTGTTTTGTTATTTAGTACAATGCACTGTGTTGTTGAAATAGCCAATCTTGTGCTGCTTAACTTTGCAGGAATAAAAGACGCAGAAATCCCTTCATCGCTTTCTAAAACATACAATAAACCTGGATTTCAACGCGAGCTCAGAAGAAGGCCATCGCTCCAACACAAACAAAAACAGTTCCTCCCGCTCTCCCTCTACGCCTTTATTTATAGCATGAGACTAGCGTACTACATGGGGCTGCCCGCTAGGCTCCACCCGGCCCGGGACAATGGCCTCTCGCACCAAGGCCGAAAATAACAGTACGAAAACAAACCAGCCCTCAGTGTAACTCATGGTCAAGTGACAGACGTACAATGTGCAGCTTATACACGGACACGTATCCTCGTTCAGTACAGTACTTAATTAGACCAGCTATTTCGATATGCATTAAGTCTTAGGCGGGGAGAGAAAATGCGGAGGAAGTCTGGTATTTAAAATCAATTAAACGTTTTATGAGATGAGATGCTCTTATAGTTCAAAACAAAGGAGCTACAGAATCAACATTTACAAGACTTATATACAATCAGATGGAAGTCTTTAAATAATCAAGTGACTTGAGAGGAAAAACAAAATCATACAAGTGTGAGCGAGGTGAACTACTGTTTGAGGGGAAAGTTCCGGCTCCGTCTCTGGTTAAAGAAGCAGCTTGTGTAAACGTTGCTTTTGTGTGGTCCTTGTACGAAGCTACGCTGCCTGACAAAAGAAAAGAAGGTCACACGCTTTAATTTATTGTCGTTTTAGCTTTGATTACAGCATGCGTTCACTGTGGCATACTGTTTACTTTCTCGATCTGTATTTCCGTGGTTTTATAGAAGGAACATAAAACTAACTGTCCTCCTTATTTCTTAAAGCCTATAATCCATCACCGGACTCTTTCAGGGCAGGTCTGAGCTCAAAATGTGTTCAAAATGTGTTATGGATTTGCTAGCAAACTTGTGGGCTGAAAGTGAGAGCTTGTTATCACCGTTTGCAGCATGTCGTTCCCCTACTGCCTGCAGAGGGCGCTCCAGGGCAATTTGAAATGCTGACCGGCCCTGTCTGTCACTTTTTACTGTCTTTTTCTTTACAGTATTGACATTATTTTGAATTTCAAAATGTAAAATATGAATGATCTAGAAAATATTAAGAGACCTACGTATATTGGAAATTACACCTCAAGTTAATACACACTGGAACAATTATTTTGGATTATTTCTGCAAGTCTGAAATCTACAGGGACCACACAAAAGCAGCTACATTCTTATGGCCTTGAGATCTAACCGAGCTGCCCTATTTTTAAACAGTTGTTCCAGTTTTTTTTTTTTTCTTTTCACGATGACAGCATAGACATGAGATCAGTGGCTGTAGACGCCCCTCGCCCTCACACAGAGAAAAGCCCGTCATTGTCCCGACCACAATGCAATGTTCACAATGGACTTTATGTTTGGCACCTCAACAACAAGGGGCAGGAATGTGATCGGAGCTGCCGACGTAACGCCATTGCGGATCAGCCGACACATTATGAGGGGAAAGATGAAGACAAAATCTGCGCACTTGTCCCACCTGTCGTAATGTTATGGCTGATTACCACATAGAGATTAATTACAATTACAAAAGCTGGTCCACAAATCAATGGCGTCAAAGCACATTTTGCAGTGGTTCACCCTCAACACTTCCTCAAAAACCTACCAAAAATACCCATTCAATTGAAACCTTTGTACAAAATCCTTCTTTTCTCACATCTCTCTTCTATCTTTCTAGTCCTTCATAAAATGTCTTCCCTCAACTACAAAACATTTCATTCACACGTTTTCCTACAATCAGGGTTCCCACGGATCGGAACAAATGTTTTGCTGTTTGTCTTATAGATAATTAAAATTGCACAATATTTGCTGATAAGTGCTAGAATTTCTTGCTACAAAGTGATACTACCTAATGCAGCCACTTGGGGTCACACAACAAGCCAGAGTTAAAAGCTCAGAAAGGGCATATTGTATAAGTATTTTAAGACATTTTTCAGGGTTTATCCAGAAAGCAGCAAGTCAAATGTAATGCTTTTTAATGCCATGTTTAATGCCAAAAACAGGCATTGGAAACAGGCAACTTTTTAGCCAATAATATGTGGTCAAATTTAGGTCTAACATGTTTTAGACCATCATTTAGGTATTTCTGATTAATTTGTACAGTAAAAATGTCATATATTGAGCCAGTGTTAATGACATTTAAAGCCCTGATTTTGGCACAATTCCTTTTTTGACTTTTAATGCCTTGTAAACTCTGTATTTAGACATTTTTCTTCATTTGACCCAACGTTCTACCAGTGCCTCAGGGTAATCTGTCAGGAGCAGGCGGCGACCGCAGTGCAGCGCCCGGAGACCAGACTCCAGATCTTGAGCCGGGATCTTGATCAGGATTATCCGCCTGGAGGTTTTGATCCTACTGTGGATGTTTTAGCTTGATGGGGGGAAACCGGACACGTTTACCCTGACCGTTGGAGAACAGAAATGCCGCATCTGGCCCGGGGATCAAACTTAGGACCTTCTTGTCGTGAGGAGAAAGAGTGCTAGCCCTGTGCCCAACAACAATTTGCAATTCAGGCAGGATTAGACAGTTGGGAAGGGCATTTTACAAGAAAACCTAAAGTGACTGATTGACCAAACTTCATGCATCTGCAATGTTCAATCCAACATTTGTTAATCATCAAGCTTGTTTTTTTTTTAGATCCATGGGAACCCTGAGTTACAACCCCTACTTCCTCAATCCAACTCCAAACCAACTCTCAAACTTCTCCATCTGTTTCCATGATCGCATCTTCTGCCATCTACTGAAGCGCTAATCTGTTTAGTTCTTCCTTTAACGAGAACAATATTTACACCGAAATACAAGTCCAGCACATAAATAACAACAGGCCTCTAGCGTTAGATATGATTTCAAAATAAAGTTAGCGTACAGTCCTGAGTATTGGAAACAGATACACAACTCCAGGCACCATAGAAAACGCATACATATGATTATAAGTGAGAAAGGGGAACTCGTGCTGCCTTTTCAGTTAAGTGCTAAGTTTTGTTTATATTTCAAAGGGGAACTGATCATCTGTTGAGGAAATCGTTTTGTCTACTGTAAGTGTGGGGAGCGGCATGAGAACAAAAATGTCCATGAAATTATCTGGTTGCCTAATGACGATTAAGTAAAGCGCGTTCAGGAATGCAATACAACGTTATGACTTTGCAAATCTCCTCCTGGTCATGGGAAGTGTTACAAAGGGGGGAATGTGAAAAAGGAATGTTAAAACAAGCTTCTTTTTTAAATAAATAATTCACCTGAGACTTTTATTTTGAAGGTGAAGCCTAAATGTTAAGCTTTGTGGTTATTGAAAGGAGTTATACCTGAGACTTTTACTGTGGAGGGGAAGCTTATTAAAGTGGAATGAAATATACAGAATTACAGCTTAAAAACAATCTCTTGTTTTATTGTGAATCATACTGTTTTTATGGCTTAATACGGCCATTCATCTAAGACTTTTATAGTGAAAAGAAAATCCATTATAAAGGAATGTACAGTAATACTTGTACAGGGACTTAAGACGAGGATGGAGAAACACTATGATCAAAATGGTACAGGATTTGTAAGAAGTACTTGGATATTGCTGGTAGAACAGCTTTAGTTGGTCTAAACAAAGAACCCATTCATTGCACATAAAATGCATTTTTAATATATTACGATTTCAGTTTATTTATTTATTGTTTTTTCTCTAACATTGGGGTCAAAATGAGGTGGTTTTAGGGTATTTTGTGAATACCAAATAGCTACTGTGCTGACACTGATTATGTACCTCGTGACGCACTGAACTGGCGGTCCCCAAAGTGATTTAAAGATTTAAAAAATAAATCAATTGACACTGTAATTATTGTAATACTTAATTGAACAGTATGTGAAATGCGGTCACATGCGCTAATATTTTGTTGGACCGCCTTTAGCTTTGATTACATTCGCTGTGGCATCGTTTCAATAAGCTGCAATGTGAAAGGATCCAGTGTTGCATTGATTTTTCACCAAGATCTTGTATTGATGATGGGACAGTGTGACCACAGCGCAAAGCCTTCTCCAGCACACCCCAAAGATTCTCAACGGAGTTAAGATCTGGACTCTGTGGCGGCCGATCCATGTGTGAAAATGGTGCCTCACGCTCCCTGAACCACTCTTTGAATCCCGCCGTTGTCATCTTGGAATATGGCCTGTGCCGTCAGGGAAGAACAAATCCCTTGATGGAATAATCTGATCAATCCGGATGTTCAGGTGGTCGCTGATCTCATTCTTTGGGCACATAGAGTCGCTGAATTAAGACCTGACCAACTGCAGCGACCCCAGATCAGAACAGTTACTGAACCCCCACCTTAACGGAGCATATTTTCTCCAAATCTAAAAGCTTCTTGGGGAAAAAAACAGCAAAATAGCAACAAGAGCGAGAAGAAAACGAGGATGAAAACGCAACAAAAAAAAGCAATGGAAAAAAGACAGTTTAGATCAGTTTTGTAGGTCTTCGCTTTCAAAGGGGGCAATACTCCGGCCCATAGGCTGTAAGCTCTCAAATCAAGAAGCTTCAAGATTTGGGGAAAGCTGAACTGGAGAAAATGTGCTCTGCTCAGTCGAGGTGGTGACATATTTTCTTTTGGTCAGGCAGTGTATTATACAAGTACATTGCTTTTTTTGCTTTTCTAAGGGGGTCCTGGACTGTTCACATTGTAATTCTAGGGGTTGTGGTCTGAAAAGTTTTGCACACTGTACATTAGACCAGTGGTTCTCAGCTGGTGGGTGAAAAGTTTTGCACCCGTACATTAGACCAGTGGTTCTCAGCTGGTGGGTGAAAATCATACTTTTAGTTGGTGTTACAGCTTGTCGTGATGTGTTTAAAGTGAGTCCCAAGGCTACACCAGTAGAGAACAGCTGCATTTAGACTGTACTTTATACAGTATTTAGCATTTTTCCATGACTTCAGTGTAAACTGCTGTCAAACATGGCACTACAGGCACTGCTTTCCTTGGCAAGTTCAGCGCATTCACTCTGCGGGCAACTTTAGTCGCAATATGCAAGTACCAAATACAGCCTTTGTGCTTGGAAATATCCCTTTGATCTAAAATCCTGAGTTAATTTACACATGTACTGCCAACACTGGGGAGATTAATCCAAAAGCAAAAACTAGGAATGGAAAGATAACAGTGTAAAAGTAATTTGGAAGTGCAATGTTTTAGAATTATAGTTAACCAGATTTCATATATAAAAATCTACGCACTCATACATTGTGCTGTTTATTCAATGCTGCTGTCTGGCCCTATAATAATAATAATAGTAATAATAATAATAATAATAATAATAATAATAAAAATGCTGGTATAATAGAGAAGGTTTCTATTGCTTTACTCTGTTAAAGTTTAATTTAAAGACGTTTAAAACTTGGCGTATTGCATAGAAAAACCCACAGAATACTCAAAATACTAGCCTTCATTCGAACAGGGACGACTAACACTCAGCCAGGAGTGGGTTTACGAATCCCCTTTTTTTAAAATATCAATAACATCTGAACAACTATCATTAAATACTTTAGACAAACAAGCTGCGCTAAACCCGCAAATATGTACAGTTCAATCAAGAGGTGAAGATAGTCAAGTGTTTTGTAACTCTAGGTCAATGAGATGATATATTTTTAGACATTTATCTATTAGGAAGGTCATGAAGATAATGATGATCAATGCCCTTGTATAACCACGTGCTGTTGTTATATGAGAATGTGCTCGAGTTAAAATGCAAACTAATACTTTCTGCACAAGAACTCCACACTGGGACATAAACAGAGAAATCTTAAATGAGTCTAAATGACATGAGACCTATTTTACGAAGCACTTGACTATCCCTGGATCATGAATGCATCTCAATGTTATCTTTGGCTGAAATGCGTAGCTTAAAACGATTATAGTGAGTAAATGAGCCGTGAGCGTCGGGCTGCTGGGTCGCACAGTCCTCATGGAACGATATAAAAGCTTAATGGATAAACGTGTCGACTTCTCCTCGTCTCAAAAGTCCCCGTCGTCTTCCAACCTGAACCTTTTGAAGTGCGGCGACTCCAGGACGTTCTCCTTGTCCTCGGTGTCCTCAGGGGGCTGGCCCATTTGGTGCCGCAGCTGCGCTCGCGCACGGGCCGCGGGACGCAGGACGGGTCCGGGCTGAAGCAGGGAGGCTGTTGCCACAGCCAGGGGTGGCTCATGCACTCGGCCGCGCTGGGACGGTCTCTGAGGAGAGGGGACAGAGGAGTGAGACTGAAATTGTGACCTATGAGAAAGTCATAATGATCAGCAAAAAAATCAGTGTAATTTTCCGTGAAGTGAAGAAAGTCTAAAATGCGTATATTGTTTGAATTGCACATGAGTGGAAATGTTTTTATGAGTGGGATGGGCAGAGAGGGTCTGAGAAAATACGAGCATTAAGAATGAAAGGATTCACCCCAGAACCAAACTCTAGAAAAGTCCCCCAGTCATTAAGCGTGTTCTCACCACAGTAACATTTTTTATTCAGTACATGGAGTTATTATTTTATTGACAAGGTTCTTGAGCAGGAACACGCCTCAACTAACCCATTTACCTGAATGCCCTATTTATACCAGACATGCCCATTCAAAACTGTCCTCTTCTACGCTCATCTGCAAGAAAATTGGCATCTAGATCTGGTTCAGTAAACATGTCTGAGAGATCAGACAGATTCCACAGTCAGGCATAATCCCCTCCTCACTACTCCATCCGCTCTTTTCATATCGTCGCTGCTTCTTCCGCGACCAGGTCTAGCCTCTCATAGTCTCACCCAGTGGTGATCATCATCTCACCTTGAATAAATTCTTAATCGCACCTTCTATTGTGGCGGTGTCCTTGCTAGTGAAAAGCCCCTATGTTGATATGCGTACAGTACTAGGGTGCTGAGCCACTGTTTAAGGGACCTTTTAGCTACTGCTCTGAGGCAAGTGCATTACACTCAGAACAGGAACTCTTTAGTGGTTACATAGTAAGAGACGTGTGAAGCGCAAGTACATGTGCACAACTGCATTTGGAAATTAACTGTAAAGCAAAATCCAGTCGCTTATTTCAAAGCTAGTTTGACTCAGCCTCTTTCATTTTTGAAACTACTCTTTCGTGTGTGCAGTAGTAGTAACAGAAGCAGTAAAGCCCTCATGGTGTCCTTGTCTTTCTCTGAACTTCCAGATGCTGCTAAATGCATGCTGTATTTCTCGCTCCATTATGATTTTTCCGCGGTGAAAAGTGTGATTTTGGCTGCTTTCCTGGAGCATGTTTAACCGTTTGTTTTGCTAAGTGTAGAGCAGCAGTCACACACGGTGCTGATGTCTGTGAGCCACTGTGCTATGCTGACAGAAGTAGAGGTTTGAAGTGACTAAGTTCCTCTAACTTTTGCCAAATAAAACAGCGCTGGATAGAAAGCTGGTTGTTCTACATTGATAACTTGGGACCAGTTTTAAATCAGAATCTAAATGACAATACAATACAACAGTACAGTATATAGTTCTCCCTCCTCCACTCACTCTGGGGCTTTGACGAGCAGCTTCCTGATGAAGTCCACGGAGAGCTCGCTGACTCTGGAGAAGGTCTCGCGGCTGTAGTCCACGTTCACCTGGGACACGTTCAGATACGTCTCCTGTTTGTCGTCGCCCACAAACGGACTCTCGCCGGTCACCAGCATGTACGCGATCACCCCCACGCTCCTGGAAAGAGACGTTAAATAAATGTCAAATCTAAAAGCAGCGAGGGGCGGGTTAGGTTTGGATTTGAGGTTGGTCAAAAATATACGGTTTAGAAAAGTTTGCCCTAATTGTGGTTCGACTCACCATAGGTCTGTGGCTGTTGTGATGGGCTCATAGTTCAAGATTTCCGGAGCTAAAAGCAGAGAATAAACTTGAATTTGCAAGCTTCACTTACTTTTTTAAACAGGGTTTCTACAAGCAGCAGCAAGTCAAAATGCCCAAATAATATTACTTTTTTTTAATACCACAAACGGAAAAATCTGTGCATATTTACCTCCTTAAGATTTTAGAGGGTAAATTTGGATATTGGACATCGTAGCCCCCTTGTCGATTGGAAATTCTCTCAGGCCCCCAATAATAATATTTTACTCTATTCAAAGGAATGTTCTTAATATTTTACAGCTAAAATTACATTGATTGATTGTGATTGTAGGCTAAAACTGGTTTGAATTTATACATTTTAGCAAATAAATGTATTTTTCATTTTTAAATCTTTTTTTTTCTTCAATGTACTTGTTCTGTAGACAAGCTTTGGGGCTTGGGACGCACTGACGCGATACTGGTATCGAATATCGGAGCCGATACTGGAAAAAATACAATATCGGGTATCGGCTACAAATATCCGATACTGAACCGATACCAGTTTTGGCTCTCAACGCCTTAAAAACACAACTTTTACCACCTAAATCTAAGTGAATATGGGCATACTTTATATAATTTTAAACCTCCGCAAATGTAGGGGCCCCCCTGTAGTGCCCCCGAGGCCCCCAATTTGGGAACCACCGCCTTAGCAAATTGGAGTCAACTTTGGAGAAAAACATTGTTCAATTTCTGCCAAAGTCACAGCAGAATGTGTTTTTGACCATTTTTGTAAACTTGTACAATGAAGAAATAGTTAAACAATGGCATTCATTTCCAAGAAACATTTCATTTAATACCAATTTGAATCCAATTGAATGCCTTTTAATGACATTAAAGGCCTTATTTTTGGTACATTTCATTTAATGACTTTTAATGCCCTGCGGAAACCCTGTTAAAACACCTCAACACAACAAAGATTCAAAACCAAGACCTTACAAATGGATTTCTGCATGTAACTATTAATTCTATAAAGTGCAAGTCTTTCTGTAACGCCTAAATAGTCTTTATTATGTCATGCTTATTCATGTTGACAGCAATTTGGAAAAGAGAAAGGTGATGTAATTGCCATATGACTAATTACAAATACAGTTTCAGCTTAAGTAATATTACATTCACAGATGCCTCACTGCTTTCACTTCTTTCTTTTTTTTTAAACTCTAGTACCACCTTTCTTTGACATATCCCAGAGTTCCGCACTCTTCCCGTTTTCTCCTTACCCACGTATTCAGGTGTGCCCAGGATCTCCCTGAGTTCTCCGACCGCGCCCAGCCGCCGAGCCAAACCAAAGTCCACGATTTTAATGTCGCCCACCGGAGTCAGGCTGGTCAGGAGGATGTTCTGTGGCTGCACAAGTCATAGAGGAAAGAGAAACGTTACAGCAGATTTAAACAGGCTGCAAAAAAAGAAAAAAAGATCCACTGCAGTTTCCTTACTAAATCAAATTAGTTACACTCTTTTTATGTTTCTGTCACGTATTAACTTGGGTCTCTAAATGGTTTACACTGAGTTAAGTAATGATTTAGTCCTGTTTTAGACCAGGCTTTGGTGTTATCTGAGCAGCCGAATCTTTTGCAAGGTGCCAGTTGGAGCCGAAAGCTTGAGATTTTCTGATCTTTAAAACTTTTCTCATTGTTGAAACGCTATTCCCATACACGGCTGACACGGCAGAAACACACCATAAGAATTTTCTTTTTTTTATGGCGGATCCATTCCCAAAGCATCTATCCACATATCTATACTACTAGTTCAGAAGATATGAGGCTTATTTGTCACATGCACAGTCACACATAGTTCAATGTTCAATTTTAACTTTATGGACTTTGCAAAACACCTTTAATTGCTTAGCCTGGCCAGCCATACTCACGTCTTTCTCATTATATTCAAAAGAAAGTGTTGGAGTGGCCGGAAGTGGATGGAAAAGTACAGTTTGACAGAATCATAGGCAGAAAGATGTGGGCAATTAGCCGCAATGAGTCATACAGATAAACAGATTCATAACAATGCCATTCATTCAATACGATACTGTAATCACCATATAGTTTGCATGGTGACTATAATCTCAAGACCATAACTGGTTTGAACGGATGACCTCATCGCTTCCTGCCACTGTCTATTGTGCAATATCAAGGACTGCGAAACATTTGCCTGGAAATGATTGTTTTAACAAATTACGCAATATCCGTTTTAGGTGGGGCTACAGGTTTTGCTCTTATAGTGAAATTAGCACCCTGCGTTTGATCCGTCTTTCAACCAGCGCACGGTAACCAGTCGGGAGCAGTGGCTGACCGCTGTAATTGAAAGGGGTAGTTAGTTACGGGATACTGAATACTGGTCTTAAAATGTATTATGCAAGTAGTCCATTACCTTGTCCAATCAGAGTATTGTATTTCTCTGATTAGACGAATATCAATATTTAGATATTGAGCTGCAAAAGAGCAGACGCCAGGAACGAAGCACTTGACGCCCGGGTCGGTTTTGAATTTTTATTTTAGAGTAGAGGCAGATTATCGCTTATTGGGAAGCAAAGGAGCATTGAACATGCCAGCAAAAATGCAAGATAAAAACGTCATGATTAAACAAATTGTGTTCTTGACAAAACCTGCTGAAAAGTATTGTCAAAAGTTCTACCCGACAGTTTTGCTTGAGTGAGATGTGACCAAATGAAAAGGTCAGAATTATCAGTTGTTTTTCTCTGTTTGGTTCAGCCTTGGCAAAGTTTTGCAACACACGTCTGTCAGCTCAATGCAAGGACGTAATGGACCGTGATAGTTCCCAAACCTTGAGGTCTAGGTGCACCAGGCTGCTCTGGTGGAGGTATTGCACTCCCTCCAGCGTCTGTCGGATCAGTCGAGTGATCTGAGCCTCAGGCAGGAGCTCGTCGGAAATGCAGTGGTCGAAAATCTCTCCTCCCGCAGCGCTGAAGACAAGAGGGCGATAACAGGCTCACTTTAATGAACTTTGAATGGATAAAAGACCAGACGATATACTGTATACAAAAAGACAGAAGAGATCAAAACTTAGACAACTACAGGTGGACATTTGAATCACCTTTCAAATCTTCCATTATCTTTTTTCTGTTTGATCAATCAGTCATTGTGAATCAATCATGTTTTTGAATAGAGGTCATGGCACATGTTTAGTGATCAAGAGCAGTTTCCTTCCTGGTTACTCACTCCTTGTTCATGATAATCAGGTTTGAATTAGGTTTGTAAAGTATCACGGCTGTGAAGACCATGAATTGATTAGGCAGCTGATTTTGAGGTTCATTTTCATTTTCATAAAGAGAAGAGAGAAAAAATGAAGCTTTAACTTTATCTGTTTAACTTGATATTACCTTATTACAGCCCATTCCATAGCATCGAATAAATAATTGAGGCTAATTGTTCATCGAGTCGTGATACAAAAAGCTGTCGTTTCTGGCAGCCCTCTTAGTTACAGTCTTAGTCTTTTGGACAAAATTATTTTAGTTTTAGTCACATTTTAGTCGTCAAAAGCTCGAAAGGTTTTAGTCATTTTTAGTATTACTATCTCAGCAAATGAATTTAGGTCTATTGTATTGGAAATGAGTCTTGGGTTGAAGGTTGACAGGCCACTGTACTAAACCTTTGACCGACAGATTACACCACAACAGGCAGAAGTGCTTTGCTCAAAAAGATCGTCCTCTGATCATCGCTTTGAGATTTTTCATTAACAGCATCGTTTGCACATTTGTTCATCAAGATGCTGTCAGCGTTCATACCGCTACTGTATTCAATTCATGGGGAAAATGTACTGAGAAAAGATAAAGTCTCAATTTGGTCACTGTCAGTCGCGCACTCAGACCATGGAGCTATAGGCGCGGACTGTAGAGCAGAGAAAGGGGAGCGGGCGGGGGGGGGGGGGGGCGCAGCCTGCCACATGCAAGGTCATGTGCCTTGGCAGTGCCTCATGTAGTAGAGGCCGACCAATATAGGTTTTTCTAAGGCCGATGCCGATATTTTGGGATGTTAATTGGCCAATGCCAATATGCTCGGCCGAAATTTTTGACAGATATTTTTCCAAATGTCTGGTCTATAATCCTGTAAAAACTTTATTTTATTACTTTAGGTGATCCAATCATAGTTTCTGTCCCAGCTTTATTTAGTTGTCGTTAGCATTAGCATATTGTTACTAGCCGCAGCATTTTGTAAGGCGATTAAAAATACAATAGTGGAGGTTAAAACTAACTCAGCGATTGAATTCTCCTGATTCTGCACTTCAAAATGACATGCAGCGTGTCCATATTGACGGAGGTTTAGTGAAACTCGTGTTTAAACTTGAAGCTAACCAATTTTCATTGCGATGTTCCTCACCTCCCCTGAGGCCTAGGGAGTTGTGGGAGGACTCATTTTACAGCCCCGACTTTGCTCTTTCCAATGCAAAAAACTAAGTCTCTATCATTTTCGGTTCCGGAAATATCGGCTTTTTATATTCTAAAATCCCCAAATACTGGCCAATATGCGGCCTCTAACGTGTAGCGATGTGCTCTGCGACTCCGCGCTCAAGCACTGGTTGCAAAAATCTGACGAATCACTCTCTCCTATGTCTACGTCTGGTCATGTTTTAGTTGCCAAGGAGCAATTTTTTGATGGTCATCGTTACGTCATCGTCATTAAAAAAGGTGTGTCAACGTGGTGATTTTGTTATAGTCTTGTTATAGCCTGTTGGCGAAAACAACACTTGTTCTTATGGGTTTAGTTTGAGTGGATGATTGCCATTACAGTAAAAACTTGACTAAAAAGCAACGTGTAAGAGTAATATAAAGATTTTTGCTAATAACAGGTAATTACTAATATAGCTCGTAAACAGTTACACAATGGGCAATACTTACTACAATCTCAGTGCAAGCATTTTTTTAGCCTAATGGCACGTGCTGTCAGTCCATACCGACTAATGAATGCACAATGGTCTGATCTCAAAACAAACCAAGGCGTTTAGGTGTGTTTGGGTGAGTCAGAGCGTCTGTGTCAAGCTCTACAATAAGATTTAAATCGTCCTGAATTTCACAGAGCACCGGAGCTGCCCGAGACGGTCGGTTAAGCCTGTCTGGTGTTATCGGCGCAGTATGCAGTCCATATTTCAATAATCCTGTTTGTGTTAATAGTGTTATTTTTTTGTAAAGAGATTTAGAAAACATCAGCCACAGCAAGCACCGAGCATGTTTTTACACTAATGACAGCTGAGCTATTGAAGTCCCGTCTGTCAATCTGTTCCTATTGTACTTCTTAAGAGACGTGATGAATGATGTGTCTGACAGGGAGAACGAGTCGATTTAAAAGCACAAAGGATTGAGAAGGGCAAGTCAGGTCAAATACAGTTTTGACTAATGGAGTGAGAAAGTTTCAGTTTTACAAAAAAGTAAAGCAAGCAATGAGAGTGGCGTCTCCTTTTGAACAAATAGGACTTTGGACTTTCATATTTGAGGAGAAACCCGTGAGATAAGCGTAAAGGTTAATACTATGGCTGCTTAGGTAACTGCGCACGTAATCAGTGGAGGCGGCTTTTTGTACTTTTTCCATCAGTATTGCGATATGCGTCATGTTTTAAAATCACATTAAACATGACAGCTCAGAATCATCCAGCAAATTAGCTGCCTAAACCACTAGACTATCGGCAGCATGGGAGAATTCACATTGGGAGAAGACTGAAATATGAACTGCTCTAAATGATTTAAGAATCACTAAATCCATATGGAGACAGAGTTTCAGTGGACATTTTATGAATTAACAATCTTCGCAAAATTGCCGCCATTAAAATTCCAGTTTAGATTGCAATTAGTTATGCAGCCTTATAGGTTTATACAGGTAGCAACAAGTCAAATGTAATGCTTTTTAAATGCCATGCCATCTGAATGCCCAAATACTATCATTTTAATGCCACAAACGTAAAATGTGTGCATATTTCATTTTTTAAGATTTGCAAACATTCCATCAAACAGAGGAATGAGGGAAAATGTGAATCATCAACAGCACAAGGGACACAACGGCAAACTTTTGAGCAAATAAATGTGGACAAATTCCGACAAAACTGGGCTGAGTGTGTTTAAGAACATCATTTTTATATTTTTGTGCAGTAAAAATACTTACATTTTTAAAGAAATTTAGATTTAAAGAAGTACTAAATAACTCTTCCCCCTAGAGGCCATAAGCGCAACTGCAGGTGTCGTAGCAAGTTACGGATTTTTAACTTATTAAATGTCTTTGAGAGTAAATACTACGCTGACAGAAAAGGTGAAGGGAGAGAGGGGTGTTGTACATCCAGTTATACAATGGGAATATTTTTTTTCACTCAAACTTGGCTGTAAATACTGTTTAAAGTGGCGCTAGCCCGCAGTTAGCTTTGCCCGTTAGCCTGTTAGCTTCTTCTTCGTGATTCTATTAGTGTGTATTGGTGGCTCCGACCCGGTGGCAGTCAAGTTGCAAGCATGGTTTTCTGGCCAGAGACACCAGGGGGAGATGAAAGACCCCCCAATCCCATTAACACTTGTATTACCCCCAGAGGGACTACAAAAAGGAGTTATTTAGGTAAACACGTTACTTAGTACTGCTTTAATGCCTGTCTCAATCAAATTTAATGGACATTTAAGGACTTTTTAATGGAAACTCTGAGTATGATATTAAAAGTAGAATATTAAATTTTACACAATGGAAAGGTTGTTCGTGTTTATATTTTTTTGTTTCAGTTCTCAAGACAATCATTGAATCAGAAAGCAGAATGAATCTAAGGGTTGCCAGGTCGTACAGCTAAAACCAGTTTTAGCTGTAGGACCTGGCAAAAGAACATAAAACTTCTAGAACTTCTAAAACGTAGGTTCTTAGCTTTCAAATGAAGAATGGCATGTGCGAGAATAATAGGGGAACTGTGTGTGTAGCTTAAGGTGACCCAAGTTCAGCTGTGGTGCCTTTATTTGAGAATCCTTCAAACATGATCTTTCAAATATATGAAATGCTGTTTTGAACTCACTACTCCAGCACCAGGACGATGTCGTGGTCGGTCTCGTAGGCCCCGTGCAGGTTGACCACTCGCGCGTTGTTTCGGGTCATCTCCAGGACGGCCATCTCATGGATCACCTCCGCTCGGCAGTCGCGGCCTCGTCTCCTCTTCTTCAGGAACTTGGCAGCAAACACTTTGCCAGACGCCTTCTCCACGCAGCGCTTCACCACCGCAAACTTCCCCCTGGACGAGAAGGAGGGAGAGGGGATCAGTGGTGGGGCAAAAAAATGACAAATGGCTTTAATATAAATGCTCTCTACTGGAGCAGCTCTCAACCTTTCATGCCAAGTATCACTTAAAAAATACTCTGAATTACAGCTTTACAAGGTTGGTTTTATTATACTGATGACATTTACATGACTTTTCTTTCTTTTAAAGCGCTTTCCCAGACAGTACAAATCAATGTGCAATGTTGTCTAGAGGTGGATGATACGGCAAAAAAACGAATATAATGAATTCTTCAAAACCAGATCATGATTTATGCACATACTGTATTTTTACATCTATCTAGCTTCTGAAAGTTCAAACTTCACTAGTATAGGATTGGTTGAGGCCTGACACTCAGAGAATGACAGAGGCTGACAAACAGAATGACAGGCCTAGCTAGTGCTGGGCGATATGGAAAAAACTTATATCACGATATGGATTATTTTATATCACGATAACGATACATATCACGATATACCACAATAAAGTCAGTTTTCAGTTATTCTTTGAAAAGTTTGACAAAAATATCATTGCTTACTTTTTTTCAACTTTATTTTGAAGCAGTGGGTTTGCTATGGATAATTTATATAGCATATATTGTCAATGTCAGGAAAAATGTGAGACTGCAGGATAAATGGGCTAAACATGATCTGACCAGAGTCAACACCAATTTAACAACAGAAATGTGTAAACTCGTGCGTAGAGAACGACTTACTCAGAGCATCATCTGCTCCTCAATATCAAGGCTCATATTACACTAAAACAAATGTAAATTGGAGCTTATTACCGCCATTTTCTCAACTTTAATGTAATGTTTAAGAAACAGTGGGCGAGCAGTTTGTATTGTACGTCTTTAGCTGCTCTACGCGCTGCCCGATCCGTCTCTTACCTCCTGCACCACGCCTCTCCTCTCTTCTCTCTCGTGTGTTTAATCCAGATCCACGCGCTAAAAAGATCCATCACTAAAAAGCTGTTTAGTTGCCGTGCGTAAAGCAGAGTGAAACCACGCGGTGTTTAACAGGGAGAGAGAGCCCCGCGTGTACGTCCATTAGATGTCGCCGTTGCTACAGCAGGTGTGGAGGCGGACAGAGATATCGTAAAGCAGGGTTGTGTCGCAAAACCACAAGGCAGAGTTTCTTTGCGAAAAAGTTCTTTTTTTATTCTTGTTTATAATCACTTAATATAAACTTAGAGGATGCATAGTGACAAGACGACACTAATGCATTCTTGTGGCCTATTTAATGACATATTTGCTTTAATAATTGATTAAATTAGGTTAGAAACGATAGAAACGATAGAAGAGAAATGGCACGATAGGCACTTTTCTATCGTCCCACGATATGTATCGTCATATCGCCCAGCACTAGGCCTAGCAATGACTGAACACGCAACCTTTGGGGTGGTGTGCTGCCCATTTTGGCACAGAATAAAAATAATGATTATTCTATATAGACCATTGCTTCCCAAAGTGAGCTTGGGGGTCCTCAGAGGCACTACAGGGGGCCCCCTAAAGCTTGTCTACAAAACAAGGAAAGGAAATTTACATTTATCTGCTAAAATGTACCACTTTAAACATCTTTTTAGCCTAAAGTTATGTTGTTTTTTATGTAATTTTAGCTGTAAAATAAAATAAAATTCCTTTGAATGGAATTAATTATTATTGAGGGGCCCAGTGAGAGTTTTTGGAATGATAAGGGGGACTTTGGGAATGGCTGATCTAGACAAAAATAACAATATCCAAATTAGTCAAACATATTTGCAAAGATAAAATATATATTTCCATAAATCAACATAACATATGATAATTAATTTGACATGTGCCTCAAGGTCTTGAAAAGATGAAAAGGTGACAGAGTTAGAAAAATATCCAACAAAGAAATGATTCCAGTACTTTCCAACATTGTGCTCTGTGCAACTGCAGGCGACGGACCAATGCTTCAAACCATCCAGATATCAAGGCCCTGTATGTCATATCATTAAGCCTTCGTGTCACAGCAGATATTTGGGGGTCCACACTGTGTTTGCTTTCACTGTGACATGATGAACAAAAGCTATGGCCCACATACTGCATGTATTACAGGGCCGAGGACCGAGGGGGAAGGGAACAGAACTGGGTCATGAGGACTGGTGGGTTCAATAGAGGTTTTATACGCAGCCAGCCTTCTGTATACGGTATAAGAATACTGTTTTTAATCACTTGGAATGATAACATGAGAGAGGAATGCTATTGAGAAATTCATTTACAATTAATATATCGGTAAGAATTAGGGCTGCACTATATAATTATAAAGCTTTATTATTATCGTAATATTTAGGGCCGGGCGATACACATTTGTCACGATCCGATACAGTAAGTAATAGCAATATGTTTACCTTAAATTGTGTACAAAGAAAACAGTCATGTGTCCCAAGTTTATAACGAAATTACATGTATTTAAAAGTTAAGATTGAAAAGTGCATCAATACAAAATATAACAAAGTGCTGTTACTGGAATACAAAGGAGGATGATAAAAATGCCTCCAAACATAAGTATTGAAAGTATCGCGATACTTGATAAAAAAAAAATATCGGCATCGGCCTTTGAAAAACCTTGATTGGTCGACCTCTAGTATCGATACATGGTATTGGAGCAAAAAGTATTGTGATCCGATATTATGTCCCAGCCCTAGTAATATCAGGTTATCAAAAAATTTCAAGTTCTTCCCTCAGACTGGGATGTATTTTTTGTCAACACAGCCGAAAATAAAGTCACAAGGTAACTTAACGTGCAAAAGCGAAGATTTCAAAAATGATTTTCCAAATTTACTTCCATTTTACCTTTTGTCCAGATTTTGCATTTTTTGTGTGGTGTTTTGACACAATTATAATAACGACGCAAACACGTTATCGCAATATTGAAGATGGTTATCAAATCACTGTTTTATAGTGGTGCAGCCCATTTAATGAGATGAAAAGTTGACAAAATGCATAAAGAAATCCTGAATGTCTGAATGTGTGAAATAAAATCATATACTGTAAGTTAAAAGGCCCTACACCAGATTTTTTTGATAAACACTGAAAGAGGAAGCAACAAAAAAAAAAGTTGTGGTCCGATCTCATTCCTAACTTTCCTAACATATTTGCAGCATCTGAATTCTTCACCGGGATGAGTTTTTTCCACGGCAGTTTCAGGTAACTTTCACAAAAACGCAAGAAAACTAGCCTGCAAGTTCATAAAATTGATACAAATGTTTTATAATTAGATGCACAGTGTTTCTCCCACAAATGTCTGAGTTTGCAATATACTACATGAATAAACAAATTATAAAGACACAATCCAAAACACATAGCAATATAAAAATCTTTAACAGCTTGTATTACAGTATGGCTTCACCTCTGTCACGTAATGTCACGTCTTGTGGCCCTTGAGCTACTGTTATACAAAAGGAGACTGAGGTTTCCATAGACACTCGATACAGGGACATTCCTATCAGATTATGCTGCGGTGGTTTTGTTTACGTCGAATAATAGTTAGTGTTATGGTAACGCCAAAGACGAGACGTGCTGGAGATTAAAGTGACAGAACTCAGAGCAGGCAGTAAACCAGAAGATCCAAAATCCGAATGAATGAGGCATATGTTTATGATACAATATAGGCCAATTAGCATAGAGTTTATCTGAGCAGCTGTTCGCACGCAAGAGGCAGGTGAAAAGCTGTAAACAAGAAGACGTAATGGACAAGGTAGGGCTTCGAAAATACGTCTCTGCAAATGAATCAAAAGACAAAGTGACTGTGGGTATTAAACATTATCACTGATCCGTAACACTGACGCCATTCACCTTCACCACGGTCAAATCAATCATTTAAGCTCTTTGAACTTGTCAGCAAGAACAACGCCGATGTGGAAAGATCCTCGTCATTAGGGCAGGGCGATATGGCCTAAAATCTATATCATGATATAAAAAAGAAATATCACGATAATGATGTATTTGACGATATTATTGACAATGGACAAATTACTTCAAAATCCCAGCCTTACGCCTATTGGGAAGATTAATTCAGTGATATTTCATTCTTTTTTTTTTTTTAACGGCATACTACTTTCCTCGCAAATATGATCTACTCAAGCGGTTTACATCCTTCATTTCATTTAACTTCATAAGCACCTGTCCCCATGTTCTAGAGTCAGTGTTTATGCTGCTGATGGAGCTGAGCGTAACATGAATTATATCGTATCCACGACGATATAAAAAATGACAACGATATCAAAAAATTATATCGCGATAACGATATGCGATACGATATGGCCCACCCCTACTCGTCATATCCCCGTGACTCTTTTCTGTTTAATGACACTTTCCCAAACTCACTTCTCAAACTCATACAGTATAGCGCTTTTCTACCTTGCATCAAGCCCAAAGCACTTTACAGCAAGGAACCAGTCACCCATTCACACTCTCATTCATACACCAATGTCCACAGACACTGGAGGCAAGGTGGGTGAAGTGTCTTGCCCAAGGACTAGGGGTGGGCGATATGACAAAAATAGAATATCACGATTTTTAAATTATAAACTCCCGATTTCGATTTTATCACGATTTTTTTATAGTAACTAAAATAACTTTAATTACACACTGAAGAAGAAAGAGATTGAACTTTGTGATAATCAACAAAGCAAAAATAGACGTAGAACTAACTCTATACATTAAAAAACACAATAAAACTCCAGACAATAAAAGTAAAATAGTAACGCTAAGTTTGGTAAAGGCTTGTTGTTCGTGTCTGTTGCTGTTTAGCATCTTTTCTGAGACGTCTCTCTCATGACGTTAAGCTGCTGTGATATGACGCTCTGTCTGACCCTTTCACAATAAGAGTCTTCCTAAAGCGATAACACAGTGACTTTTATTGTGTAAAAGGCAAACCGGAACAGATAGTTACCATAAGTTATTACTTGACCAACTAATTCACCAAAGTTGGACAAGTCTTATATTTTCAAAGACATGGATAAACATTAGGGCTGAACGATTTTGGAAAATAATCTAATTGCGATTTTTTTCTTCAATATTGCGATTGCGATTAAATATGCGATTATTGTTGCAAGATCCTCTTATCATGTATTTTTCACCTAACACAAGCAATAAATCAGTCTGATTCATAATAAACAATATTAGATTAATTTGAAGTGAAAATTGCAACAAAATTGTTGTTTTACCTATTCAAAATGTGTGAATATGTGGACTGCACTTCTTAAAAACTGTCTGAACTTAACAGTACAGTCTATAAATAAAAGATACATTATATATATATATATATATATATATATATATAATTTAAAAAAAGATAAAATTCACTGAGCCAGTCAGTATAACATCACCCATACTAAGGTGCAGGAAAAGTAAGAACAAACGCCTGCTTTAACAAGTTGGAAAAGTTTTAGGAAATCAAACTCCCAATTAATACAAAATAAACTATTGATTATTTATTATTTCGGCCAATCAAATCCCGGTCTGAGCTGCAACTCGTAGTTGCTTCAGAGCGCGTTATTGATGGACACGGACGGAGAGGCCAGATGGAGCACACGCCAAAACACAGTGGAATTAGGAGCAGCATTTTGGTTTTGGGATGTAACTTTGGACAATATGAAGAAAGAAGCACAGTGACGCAAGGAGACATGAGGTGCCAAACACAGACACGTCTCTTTGACTCGCAGCCATTTAGTGACATTTCAGCTTAAACAGCGCATTGCATTTACTCAGCAAAATAAGACATGACACGGAGTCCTGCCTCGGATCGTAGTTTCCAAAACTTTTCATACAGCAGTTTAGTGTTTATATCTAGCGTCTGTACTACCTACGGAGCGCATATGCGGTAGCTGCAAAGGTAAATGGAGGCACATGGCACATCGCCTCCGCGGATACTTTACGGTCATGAACCGTCATTATGCTTTTGAGATAAGTTCTTTATCCACAACATTCCCAAACATAAGCCTCCTAAACTGAGCCACAAACGACTCTTTACTCTTTACAAGCAACACAGGCTCACCTGTGGAGGCAGAGACGTAAGAATCCGGAGGTGAGGGAGTTTCTGTGATCATCAGAGCGTGTAGTACAGTAGCAGCGAGAGAATGGCGTGATGAGCGCTGCGGCTAATGCAGTGCTAGCGGAGAAGAAAGTAATAGTCCTTCACGGTGGCTGCATGATAAACGCTGATATTTTCACTGTACATCCACAATCTACCGCGCATCTTAACTAGACTGAGACGTAAACAAAAGCATGCGGCGGAGCGGACTTTGCTGCCATATCTTGCTGCTTCATTCACTTCCAAAATCGCGTGCCCTGCGATTACGAAATCGCGTTGTGTCATATCGCGATAAAATTGCAAATGCAATTAATCGTTCAGCCCTAATAAACATTTGTGAACACGGCCCAGGATTTAAATGAAACAAATGAGAAGGATGCGGCGCCTGACAGAACTGTAAGGACAAAGGACACACTCGCTTCTTTGCACATGTGTCGTCAGGTAAATAAATAAACACACACTGCGATCTACACAGAGCAGCGGCGTTAGGGGGCAAAGACACTGACATAAATACCTCTGAAATAGAGACAGAACGCTGGGTTTAAAGCTCTAGATTGAGGAGCCTGGTCGTGTATTCGCACTGTAGTAGAGGGCTAGCTGCCAAACGCTCGCATTAGCGTCTGTCATTGCGTAGCAGAAAGCGTGCGGCTTGGGTTTATGTCACTGACAGTGAAAAGAGTCAACGGTGCAGAAGTGCTTAGAACCGTGATAAAACGATCCCACGAAAATGACAGATCATCAGCTCTGGAGATCGTAGGACGGTCTAATATCGTCATATCGCCCAGCTAAGGTTGGGCCATATCGTATATCGTTATCGCGATATAATTTTTGATATCATTGTCATTTTTTATATCGTTGTGGACACGATATAATTTATGTTACACTCAGCTCCATCAGAGCAGCATAAACACTGACTGTGTAGGACACAGGGGCAGGTGCTTAAAAAGTGAAATGAAATGAAGGATGTAAACTGCTTGAGTAGATCATATTTGTGAGGAAATTAGTATGGCACTAAAAAAAAGAATGAAATATCTTTGCATTAATCTTCCAAATAGGCGCAAGGCTGGAATTTTGAAGTAATTTGTCCATTGTCTGTTATATCGTCAAATATATGGTTATCGTGATATTTCTTTTTTATATCGTGATAGAGATTATAGGCCATATCGCCCTGCCCTACACCCAGCCCCAGATCACAAGACGACCCGCTCTACCAACTGCGCCACTGTGGCACTACTATTGCAGCCACAGCTGACCTGTGTACACTGACAGAAGGGAGGCTGCCAATCACCAACCACTCACTACATTCACACAGGCGGTGGGTGAAGTGTCTTGGACAAGGACACAACGACAGTCCGCACTGCAAGTACCGGGACTCAAACCTCCAACCTCAAGGTCACTGGACGACCCGCTCTACAGTCTGAGCCACTACCCTGTTCTCAGTTGAGAATCATTGGTTCAAGTTTCCTTTTTACAAACAATGAAAGAGGAAGTGACTAAATGAATATGTTAAGTTGTGGTCCAAACTCATCCCTGAGTTTTCGAATATATTTGTTGTATCTCGATTCTTCACAAGGACAAGTTTATCGGCACATTCCACAACTTGCAGGGTCACGTTTCAGGGTCATTGTCACAGAAATTCTAGAAAACGAGCCTGAGAGTTCAAGCTTTTCTTGGTTATAAGTTTACAAAAATTCACACACTTTGTAGAGGCTGATGTAATTTCTTTTAAAGTTTCGACATGAGCGCACTTCCTTCCTCGTGCTTTGAAACCATCTGAAAACCCGCAGAAACAACATCACACAGTATCACATTATTGTGGTCACAGCCATCACAGGTTCGGTCCATGATCACGTCAGACCGCACAAACCCATCTTTGTGCCGCTTCTGTGGTGCATTCAAAGACACTGGGATTACAAAGGTCTATAATGACACTGTATGAGGTCAGGCATTACACGGCGTTCACAGTCCGATTATTGTTTACATTTGGGTCTGTGGCGACGGGGAGACGTTGAGTGTACAGGTTTGAAAAGTTACTTAAAGCCACAGGGCACCTAATAGGGCTGAACCACAATATGACGAAAAAATATCATATTTAATAACGGTCTTGAATATGGAAAAATCATCATAGCAATACTTAAACAGATGGAACTCATGGTTTATACTGCCGGCAGAAATGAAAACTTAAGGCTTTTCAAATGCCATTTTAAAGCAGTACTAAGTAACTTGTTTACCTTAATAAAACCTTTCCGTAGTCCCTCTGGGGGTAATACAAGTGTTAATGGGATGATTGGGGGGGTCTTTCATCTCCCCCTGGTGTCTCTGGCCAGAAAACCACAATTGCAACTTTCCTGCCATCGGGTAGGAGTCACCAATACATACTAATGGAATCACGAAGAAGAAGCTAACAGGCTAACGGGCAAAGCTAACTGCGGGCTAGCGCCACTTAAACAGTATTTACAGCCAAGTTTGAGTGAAAAAATATTATCTTCATTGTACAATATCCCTCTCTCCCTTTGTCTTTTCTGTCAGCGTAGTATTTACTCTCACGGACAATTAATGAGTAAAAAACGCAACATGCTACGACACCTGCAATGGCGCTTATGGCCTCTAGGGGCATGAGTTACTTAGTTCTGCTTTAATCTCCAAATATTGTTAATGCCACAAATGAAACAAATGTATGCATGTATTACTTCTTGCGTTAATCAGAGGAATTAAGGAAAATGTGGATTTATTTAAAATGTTATTGGTCTTGAACATCTCTAAGCAAAAATGTGTGTTAATCTGACAGACAATTTGGGACCCAAATTTTAGTATTATTGACAAACTTGTATGGCTCCACACAAATGTTTCTGGTTGGCTGCACTGGTACGTTTAAGAATTTTTCATTTAGGTCCAGTATCAAAGTTCAATCACTCAATCAAAGTTTATCTGTGGAGCACTTTACAACACTTGGCAGACCAAAGTGCTTTCCATAAAACATAAGGACAACAGGACAGAATTTAGAAATGTCTGATTCACTGCCAAAACTTAACATTACTCAGTGATATTTTTGTTTTAACATTACACAGCTCTAAAGGAGTGTAGAAGCAAGTCAAATGTAATGCTATTTTTATGGCCAAATACGATATTTTTAATGTCACAAATGTATATATTCTATTTCTTAAGATTGACAAAAAATCCTTCAAACAGAGGAAAGACGAGAAAGTTTGATATTCAAAAGCAAATTAGATGCAACTGGAAACTTGAGTGAAACATTGTGTAAAATTTCAGCCAAACCTGCAGCTCAATGTGTTTTTGGACAATAATTTGTGTCTTTTTTATTAACTTATTGTCAGTGTGTGAATCCAATTTAATGCTTTTTAATGACGTTCAATGTCTTACTTTTGGCACAATTAATTTAATGACTTTTAATGCTTTTTATATTATTCCAAAAGTGGAGGCCTCTTAGCAAATTATGCTTAAAGTAATGTATTTGTAAAATCATGAATAAATTAGGAAGGATCAGGGCAGTTGTACCGGTGCGACCAAGGAAAGGCGAACGTGCGACCAATAACTCGTGTTATGGAGTAAAAAAATATGGAGCAAAACAAGTATTTCCAAAGAAGTGTATACTGCCTGCTAGAAACACATTCAATGCTTTTTAATGACATTTAAGGAATCTATTTTAGTTTACTCAATCATTAATTATCAATTAATTATCATAATTTAATGCCCCGCAGAAACCCTGAAATGAAATTAGGAAAATCATGACAAGTAGATCTCAGCTTTTGCACATTTTTAAGTTCCCAAGTGTTTCTGTCTGTGTTAAATTTCAGTCCTCAGTGATATTGCAACACCGCGATCATTTCTGCGACCCAGCGTTTGGAAACCATTACATTAGCATCTAAACTAACATAGCTAATAGCCGTGTTGTTTTTGTAAATACAGCTGCACAGTGAAACCATTGAACCACGGAGATTGAGGCAAGTTTGTGTGAATTCATCAAAGGGGGCAGTATAGTATTGCGTCTATGGGTTCTTTGGACTTATCTTTTTCCGTACAGTAGTTAATTGTGCGTCTCAGTTTGAAGTAACAAACGGGGGCAGTGACACAGGCGACATCCTCTTTACAGTACGTGGATTGAAAGCGATAATCCGTCCGAGGGTGTGTTACATATGGGGTATTAACATGCATTTCGTTCGACATATGACGGATTTTCCTCATAAACCCTTGAACTCAGCATTGCCCTGTTCAAGCCTCGTCTGTGATACGGGTTTATTCACTAGGAGTGTGACAATATATCGATTTTCCGATATATATATTATATATATTTTGCGTGACGATACCAATACTTTTTATTCCGATATCGATACTTTTGATGACGCATGCATATTAATGACCAACGTCATGCATATTAATGAGGCAGCAGGGCTCCACTATTTTCACAGTCAATAGAGGCCAATAATTAATATTTTGAGTTTTATTTTACTGCAATGATGTAATCATGCAATTTATGTTTTATAAAGTGCTCAAATAAACAAACTAAACTAATGATCAAGAATTCAGTCAGGACAGCAGGGGGCAGCACTACAGTTTTAAGCACTTGGATCAAACACTGTCACACAAATAAATTACTTTTAATGATAGTTTTTATAATTATAAAGAAGATTCATTTGGGGTTTATTTATTACTTTTTAAATAGGACTGTGGTTTCTTGTTTATTTAATTGTAAATGAAGTCACTGACAGATCTATAGACCCAGTGTGTAAGTCAGGAATCATTTATAAAAGTGATACAAAGCACATGAAAAGAAATGTAAATGATGAATAATATGTAGAATGTTAAATAAAGGTTAAAAGTAGCTTCTTTTTTTTAATCGTGATGTATCGGAGATTATTTTTGTGCAATATATCGATTATCGCAGTATCGGTGCATCGTGAGATAATCGTTATCGTAAGCCATGTATCGCGTATTGTATCGAATCGTGAGCTACCCAGAGGTTCCCACCCCTATTATTCAGCGCACCTTTTTGTGAAAATGTGATATGGAGTGTACAACTGAATGGGAATGAAAGCGATGTGGCAAAAAAAAAAAGTAAATGACAATATTTTATTCACCCTCATTTTTGTGGGGGTGAATAAAAGTCTCAATAGGCTATATGCACGCGAGCGTCACGTGACTTCCGAGAGGATTCTAAGTAGTTGTTTGTGTATCCTGTCTCTGTTATTTCCCTATGAGGTCTTGTCTAAAAAGATAAATAGCTGAAGATTACATGGCAGACAGTGAGTTACCGGTGGACGGTCACTAGCGTCATGTTAAAAACATCACGTCAGAGCAAAACATTCACTGGGGGAAACTTCCGTGCTCATCACAGTAAGTGTTATTGTCCTGAAGCTAACGGCTAACACGAATTAAAAATGAAAATAGCTACAAGATTTTAAACGAGCCAGCTCAAAAAATAATCCACCTGTCTTTAGTATAAACACTTTTTAGACGTTTAATTTTTCGGGTGGTGTTTTTTTATACTAGCCGTTAGCGCTAAGATAAAAGTTCTACCTAAACAAACACAGACGTTTCCTGCAATCAAGAATTTACATCCAACGTAATGTTTTTAACACGTAGCGAGTCACTTCGGATCAGTATCTCACTGTCAGGGATGTTTCCTTGAACTATACATTTTTTTAGACAAGACCTCATAGGGAAATAACGGAGACAGGATGCGGAAGCACCGACTTAGGATCCACTTGGAAGTCACGTGTCATTTGCGTGCATAGAGCCTATTCAAAGTTGAGCAGGGAATGATTTTGGCAACAAATCTACCACAGCGATCAATTATCAGTGAGTCTTCTTCTGCTTCCGCTCCTGTGTCCCTGCTAAACTAGAGGTGGGCAATATGGTAAAAGGCATCAAAATTGGTGTTTGAAAGATAAGTCATTTTACATATCTATTTATCTAGTATACCTCCAATGTCAAGAAACAAACAAAAAAGCAACAAAAACTGCTGCTAAAAATAAAATATAGGGCTTGTGTAATCTCTCACAAGATGTACTTTTTTCTGTACTTTTGTAGTTAAGTCAAGAAGAAGACAATCATCTTTTTGATCGAAAAAGCAATATAAATGCATGGTTGCTATTTATACATTCACACTACCTCTTTTAAATGCCAGTTTTTTAGAAAACTGCGAGTACAATGCAACAAAATGTCATTCTGTGTACAATGTGCATTTGAATGAAAAATAAAGTTGATCTATCTACCTTGAACAGAAGATTTGCATATTTCCAATGCAAAAATACTGCTTCGTCATTGTAAGCAAGACAATGATGTCTCAATAAAATGGCGAAATTTAATTTTTTGTGAATATCGCCCAGCTCTAGGCACAGCAGCCATTCCTGAATCCTGACTAATACTAAATTTCACAACGAGCGGAAGTCATTGGTGTTGCTTTTGTACTTTTACAACCCCACAGGATTTCCCCTGTAATCTGCTTATTGTTGTGTTGAAATATTGATTTCCTGTGACTGAAACAAAACCAATCCGATTACTTTTTTTAAAATAATATTATGTTCACACGTTCTCAATAAAAAGGTACACAGAGAAGCATGTCTGCGACTTTGAAAAGCAATCAACTCTTGTGCAACAATCACTCCGTTGACATGACATGACACGGGACAAATAAAATGATTATCTGACTGTCATGTGCAAGTCTATCAAGAAGGGAACTGCTCCACACGTGGAACAACATGGAAATATGAGCTGTGATATCACGTCTACAAAACTACGCACTTTCAAGGTTCAATTAAAGCCACACAGCAAGTGATTTCAAGATCAAAGGAGCATTACAGTAAAATTCTTCAACCACTTGTTCAAGAAAATGGTTGCATGCACTCTCAGTTTGCTTTAATCATTTCAGAACAATAGATTTTTGCGAAACACTGATTCGTAGCAGTAATAAAGATCTTTTATGACCTATGACTAAACAACTTTGACCGAAAAGTAAACAATTCATATTTCAACGCCCAACACCTTCGCCCTATAAGAAAGTTTACTTTGAAATTCAAACATTTTCTGAAGACGTAGCCTACGTCATGCATAAATTTCTTGAAACAGTAACTCAAACATTAACTAGGGAGAAAGCAAACACAAGACAAATCACATGCCATACTCCATTAACATACATTTTTAGATTTGAAAAAAAATCCTGAATGTTATAGTAATTTGCCCATCTTACGGTTCAAGCAATGATTGTATGCAAGTTATTTACACTTCTTTATGTATTTTCATTAAGCATGGACATTAATAGAATTTATTTTAAATTGATTTTTGCTGCTAGGATTAATACAAGGACTAGTAAGGAGGGTTTACCACAGTAATTCATAACAATAATAAACCTATCTTTCATCACTTATGATAAACAATATTGACAGGATAGTAAATAATGAATTTTTCCAAAAGGTCAACACCCAAGTATGTAATGCAAGAAAAGTGGTAGCCAACTTTATAGGCAAATTCAGACCCAAACACCAAAATAACAAACGTATGGTTTGTATGAAACCTACAGTACCTGCGCTTGAGAACCACTACACTGAACGAAATACCGGCTTAAGAGACAGACAGTCCATGGTCAATCTACAAACCCGCTTATTTTTCTACTTTAAACGTTTACCTTATGTTTTTCACACTCACCTGCCCAGTTCTCCGGTGATTTCGTACACACTTTCGAACGACTCTGTGCAGATGGGGGTGTGGATGTCGCTGAGGAGCCCCGTGCTCGTAGCGGCTCCACTGCGACAGTCTATCCGCCTTCGAGACATCATCCTGGGCTTCGAGTGCGATCGCGCTCCCGCTGATCAGACCGACTTCCAGCAGCGATGGATTTATTCACTCACGGATAAAAAAACAAACAAAAAAACACATTCACAACCTAACCTACGTGCTAACTAAATTAAACATCTCTGTCTTTTGCAATCGTTACATATTATCGCTAACAAAGCCGGTGCTACTTGTTCGGGTTAGTTCGCCGACTGTTGGGTTAACGTTAGCTCAATGCAGAGTTAGCACGAAGGTCAGCGATCCAAAAGTAAAACAAACTTCAGACGCCGCACAACGCGATAGCTGTCGGGCTTAAAAAACCCGAACCTATATAAGAAGCTGGTGAGTTAATTTCCAGGGTCGCAGCACGGAAAGGATCGCAAGTTTAGTAAGTTTTTGCGGAGACTTTTCGCTCATCTTTTTTGCATCTATCTCCTCCGCTGTTTGACACTTTGTGGACACGTCACTCGCCGCGCATGCGCAGAGGGAGATGCTGGTTTGAAAAGATTTGAAAGTGTGATGTTTTGTTTGGACCTTCCCTGACTGTAGGCACTGCACACTGGGCAGGATGAGGATCATAAGGGCAGGACTATGCTGCTGCTGCTGCTGCTGCTAATGCACGACGACCGTGACCTATATACGGCCTGCTGAAGTGGCTTTAGGCGATAACAAAGGATCTACTGTAAACATGGCAGAAGCTAGATTAAATCTGCACATAGACAGGAGTCATTCTAGAATAATAAGAAATAATTATTACAAGAAGCCTGTAAGGGTGTAAAACATAAAATAAAAGTGTAATAACATAATAATCCAAATACCAAATTATTCAGTGTAACCGTGTTAATTTCGTCGACAAAAATATTTAGTCTTAATTTTAGTCAAAGTGATATTTTTGACGACTAAAATTGGACTAAAACTAAATCAAAAGTTTTTCATGAGACTAAAACTATGTCTAAAATGTCCAGATATTTTAGTAGACTAAAATAAGACTAAATAAAAATGAAAAGGAGAGACTAAAATCATCCAAACTTCTATTGACAGTCTGAAAGAGCCTCATATCATGTAAATTCACTGCCAAAGGAGCAGCTCTGAGCTTTGTTCATGTGGGAGAAGCTCCATGAAGCAGAGGACCTTGATTAAATATGATTATAATTAATATTATAAATGCAAAGTCGACTAAATTTGTCTTAAATTTAGTCGACTAAATTGTCTTGCAATTTTAGTCGACTAAAACTAGACTAAAATTGAATTACATTTTTGTCAAAAGACTAAGACTACAACTAAATTAAAATATGTTGTCAAAATTAACACTGCAGTGTAATGCAGAGTACTCAGTTACATTTACTCAAATAGCCTACAAACGTATTATTATTAGAGTAGTTACTATATCATCCAGTAGGCTACTTCCTACTTACTTGAGTAGCCTCATATTGTAATGTTTAATTGTAATTTAAATGTTTAATTGTAAGTATCTTTACTCTTACTTATTAAAAAAACTAGTTGCGTGGGCCACTGAGTAAATCTTAAAGTTACTCAAGCTTCAAGTCGACCTAAAATACAGCTGTTGTTTGTGTTTCACGCCCCTTTCTCTGAAGAAATATATATATACATATATATTTAATACCCTTTTTGATATTTTCTTTGGAAATATTAGGATTCGGTTTTTACATTATTACAAGTTTTGTTTCTCATAATTTATGTCACTACTGAAACATAAACTGAAACTTTTTACTTGTACTTGAGTAAAATTATTTCAAAGCAACATTGCTCTTACTTGAGTAAATATTTAGCTACTCCTCCCACCTCTGGTCTAATGTAATGACTTGAATGAACAAGCACAAAAGGAAAAACCAGGCCCAGTTCTATAGGGGTGCAAACGTGAATGTTGCAACGTAATTTTGAAGTGTTTGCACACTCAGTTTTAGTGGCATCGCCATATTTGAATGACAAGAGCTCAAATACGCGCACTCGGTTTGCTCAGGAGTAAGCGTTGAAACTGAGATGGTTTGAACATGTACAGAGGAGGGATCGAGAACATTATAGCTAGAGGATGCTGAGGTTAGGTTTAGAAAAGGGGAGGCCTTGAGGAAAACCAACAAGCTGATTTAAAGTCATCAATGTAGTGAAATAGATTGTGAAGTTAGCTTGTGTGAGAAAATGAAATAGATGAATTGTATGGGGACACTTGGGAGAAGATAAATAGATGTGGATGGACTACACTGAGTTTTCAATGAAAATTGATGAACAGTTATGTGCTTATGCTTGAAAATGACAACTATCCTACACTTTATAAATTAGTAATACGGGAGCCATTGCTAAAGAGTGTCGCAGCCCCTGATTGAAATAAAGATCCCATGGAGGCCCCCAGTACCATAAATGAACTCTATGCTAAAGAAGATGTAATGTTTTATAGCTTAAAATAATTGCATATAAATAGGCTAAAATGCTGATTTAATAGTTGCTGTTGTTATTTTAAGAATTACAAATACTTTTCCTTTCAAACTCCAATATTTTTCATGTACTTGTTTCTTGGACACGCTTTGGGGCCCCCCTGTATTGCCTCTGAGGCTCCCCGGACCCCACTTTGGGAACCACTGCCATACAGGGAAAATAGCTAGAGGTGATATGTCAAAATACCAGTTTGCTAAGTGGCTGATTTCCATAACGTTCACTGTATGACATGAGCGAGTGGTCCACACTCCGTAAAGGCGCAAAAGATATAGGGGAGAGTGGGGTAAGATGAGCCACTTTTTGCTTTGGTGGTTGTTGTGTAAAAACAATATACAATAGATGCAAAATTTTACTATTTATACACATTTTGGGATGTTTTCTATTCTTTTGCATCTTCAAAAATCATCTGAAGGATATGGTTTTTAAGATGTTGGTCTTCAAAAAAAACTTGTCTTGTGGCTCATTTTACCCCCAGATTGGGGTAAATTGAACCAGATCTTGGGGTAAATTGAACCACCAGATTTAAAGGTGAAATGAATACTAAACATCATGAAGGCTAATTTTTCAGTGTTTCCCATTAGCAATTTTATTCCAAAAACATATTACTGTATAACAAATCTTTTTCTTTTCATATGCTACTTCTGCAGATTATGACATTTTGTCTCTAAACAAATCCCAAATAATTTAATGTGAAATCTAATTTTAATTTGCTTGTCTCTACTAGACCCAGAACCACCAATAAACAAAAACTATAGAATTGTACATTAAAATTTTCTGTAATTTGTCATTCATTGTTTGTTATGGAGCAGAGGCGGCTCAATTTACCCAACGTTTTTGGGTCAATTTACCCCATTATATCTTCTTTGAGAATACCAAGAGAGTTGTGTTTATTAAGAAATCTTCTTAAATTATTAATCTGCTTTTATACCTAACTTGATGAGCAACCAACATCAGGAAAAATTTACTCTGAACAGTGAAAAAAGTTATTTTACAGCCAATTTTTTGTCTGTCAAGTTCAAATCATGTAAAGATTAAATCTATAATCTCACATTTCAAGAAAATGTTTTATTTTACAAAATGTAAGGGTGGTTCATCTTACTCACTGGCTCATCTTACCCCACTCTCACCTACATTTACAGTAATTTCTCATATCATTTTGCATTGCTGTCAAGTACTTCGAGGGCATCGTTTACAACTCACAATGAAATAAACACATAGCCAAGTGGTTCATTAAAATTAGCCATTTGTTCTCTTTTATTACAATCATCTGGGTGAAATGAAGACACGTGTACAGGAGCTTTGCATAGAGTGGAAATCTGGCGTGGATCCTGGTCAAATGCACAAGAAAAGAAAATGAGGTGGTGCAACTGTTGTTTTTTGCGTGTGTGATTTTAGGTTATCGATTTAATCATTTGCAGCAGAGAAAGATGTGGGAAAAATGCACTGTTCGTCGTAGTTATTGTGGATTTTTCGAATAGTGGTATGTGTTTTGAAGAGTGAAAATCGGTCTAAATACGGTTGCAAGCCCCAAACTTTGGTACATTCGGTGCAAAATATAGTTATATCATCGACACACGACGCGACGGACATGTACAGTTATATACACAGAGACAAACAGGACTGCACTCAATGTACACGGACATGTGCTCTTGCAAGAATCAGAACAGCCCTATACTTTTAGCATTAGCCCATTCCAGAGATATGGACAGTACCTTCACCTATTACTAAGATAGGCAGACTTGCACATGTAAAACTAATATCAAGCGTGCTGCCATGGCAACTCACCCGTACACTGCCGAAATACTGCATCACCCCGTTTGGGTCTAAAATATCGAAATATCTTCCATCTTTGTGTCGTTATACGAAGAGGTGGGGAATGGCGGAGAAATGTACCCTAACACTTAAAAAATATTAGCCGACCGAGTAATAACAATAAATGAATAAGACATTATTTAAATAATTAGAAAAAAATAAGATTCTTACTTTTAACAGTGTGTTACCAAAAACAAAAGTTAATGTACTGGCACACACACAAAAATCCATAAAAAATAAATACATAAATAAATAATAGAATAAATAACAATAATTAACTTGAAATAAAACAAACTTAAGATACTGTCTGGAGGCCTGGTGGTTCTAAGACACCACCAAAGAGAGTTACTTGGTTGTCCCTTCTAAAATAAATGATATAAACTATGAGTTCAACTAAATTGCTCTTTATAAAATGTATGACTTTTGGTTTCTATTTTATTGTCGTAGATAATGAATAATGTCAAATACAAGGTACCAAGAAAAGTTTCATTCATGTACCGTTACCGGAAACCCAGAACTTTTAAAGTCCTGGTACTGAAAATAGAATTGAAAGGCACTTTGCCGTAAGTATTACTTCCTGATTATATGGTCAATTATCACAATAAAAGCAACCACGGTAAGGGATGTCAATTTTAACCGGTTTTGCAATTACCATGGTGCTAAAAGCTCACGGTAGTTTAATCGTAAGAATTTTAGTACCACGGTAAATCGCTGTCACGTACCATGAGCTGTGTATCGCATGTGTATCTGTGTGCCAAATGGTGAGCTCTCAAGTCTGCAGCAGGTTAAATAATCAAATGTGCAGAGAGGAATGTTATCAATGTTATTCATTTGTTTAGGAACTCTTTTTGTTAGAATTTTATAATTCTTTACGCAAAGGTAAAAGCATGAAGGTAAAATATAACAAAGGCTGAATGTTTTTCAATTTAAACAACCCTTAGATAAAAAAAAGGTACATTTAATATTGTTTAGGTTTGGAGAAATGTTATTATTTTCTTCCTTAATTTCGATAATTGTGATTAATTGTAAAATCGCAATATTTTTCTTCACAATAATCGCGATTCAAACATTTAGTAGCGTGACAATATCAAAAAGTGACACGTTTTAAGTAAATGAAACTCAACACCACCCACCTCTGATTATACGACAGTGTACGGCTGGGCACAAGGCGGCACGCTTCAGTGTAAGTAAAGTGACACAATATGACCAGCTCGACTGTTTTTGAACGGACGGCGATATCCTCATGCAAAAGCTAGTAAGGACACTATTTCAGCATGCAAATACCGAGCTATAGCACAACGCCACCTAGGGAGAGTCTCTGCCTTAGGTCAACTCACGGAGCTGACCAGGCAGACCCCCCGTCGCATGCAGTTAGTTAGTTTTGGGCACAAAAAATAAAAGGGGTTGGAAATGATTAACCAGAGTCTCGCAAGGCTTTAGATAGCGATTCCAAACCCCTTTCTGTGGTCTTAGCTCAGATAGACTTTGTACAGAAGGTGTAATCTTGCATGCACCTCATAGAAACACTGTGTCTGTGTCGTGTGTGTGAAAGTCTGAGTGAGACTGTACTCGGGTTGTGCACTCTGTTCATATTGTAACATAACGGGTGGACCATTACTCAGTCACTACAATTATTGTTTGTTGAAGGCAAGTGAATATGGAGCGCAACAGTAGGTGGACACGATTCACAATTATATTTCTTATAGACTTTTCAAAAAATAACAAGAGAGGCCAATCAGCTACGGAGTTTCACAATAAAAATTCCAATTAACATGTATGGGAAATGTTGTAAATAAAAGCTTGTGTCGTATTTTAATCTAATTCATTCCCACCCAGTGTTGCGCTCCACTGTTGAAAACTTTACACTCTTTTTGTGCACTGTAACATACAACTCTGGTGCCCCCATATGGTTAAACAGTACAATAATGCAGACACATTTCAGTTTGCCGTCATTCAGAATACATACATAAATAATGAGCTTTATCCATTTGAGCATGTAATAAAAATATCAAATTCACACATTCAGACCCTGCTTTGGTACTTTCAACTTCACCAATCACCAATGAAGTGAGGAGGCCCAAGTAGTAGGTTATTTTGAGTTGGGCATTTATAAATATAATGACATTTTAGAGCCACTGCTTGCATCTTAAACTATACCTTTGATAAAGTGCGTGTTTTAAGCTAACAGAGTGATCTGGCAAAGATACATCGAAACTCACTACGTTCATGTAAACAACTAGATCCGTGGTTCTCAAACTACGGTACTCAGGTCATCTGCAATTTCAGACTTAGTTCGTTTTAATTAGAGGTCAATTAATCTACGCTTTAGCCATGCATTTAAGGCACACCGCGTAACATTTCCCCCAAAAACTAGAAAGAAAAGTATTCATTTACTGTATTTTATTACAGATATTTCTATCGTTGAAAAGTCCCTGAAAAAATCAACAAACAAATGTATTTTTACTGTGAGAGACTCGCCTCTCCTGAGACCTGACTGTAACTTTACTGGGAGGGGACGTCTCCAGCTCGTCTCCATGGAGATGATGAATAAAGGCAGCCAAATATGAGATTTGAATAGGTTTGGTTCTCATCCAAATCCATTCTTTGATTATCCACTGCAAAAATATCATTTTCTGTGTCTAGCCGCAGGAGCATTTTATTTATTTTTTTCAATTGCTGGCAACAGTTCAGTTCTAAATGTTACGTAGTGTGCCTTTAAGTAAGGGGTTATTCTGGTTAAAAGTTCAAACACGACTTACCCGCAGTTTGAGAACCACTAGACTAGATCATAGAAAGAATGTAAAACAACAAATCTAAAGGTTATTTGGGGGCATGAAGTCGTCTTTTGAAACGTCACTACAATAACAGTCTTGACCAAATCTTGCCGACACAATCACAAAGTCTAGGTTAAAGCAAAACAACGTTGTATTTAAAGTGCATATGACAGGTTTTAATGCTTATGAAAATATGACTTATTTAGATGGATAACATCAGTTGCAAGTTCATCAGTTTCATAATTATCATTTTATTTCAGCGAAGCAGCAATTTTAATGAAGAAATGTTGGGCAGAAAGTTATTTGAATTTTTAAGCTGCTGACAGGAAGTGACATAGGAGAAGATAACATTCCATACGTTTGTTAAGTGTGACGTCATGACATCTGCTTCCGGGTCCCAGCAGACCGGCAATATGCGAGAAAAACTCTTAAAAACAACAATCAATATTTCTGAAACTCAACGGAGAGTTACTGAAGCTACTTATTTCTCAGACTCATTAGCCAAAAATGCCGCACCTACTGCTAAAAAGTAATATTTACTAAAGTCGCTACTTCCGGTTTAGCGGAGCTGCTGCGCGTTAGCATTTTTCTCCGCTAACCTGGTAGTAGCGATTTGGGTAAATATTACTTTTATAGCAGTAGGTACAGCATTTTTAGTTAATGGGCCTGATAAATAAGTATGTTCAGTAATTCTCTGTTGAAGTAGAGCTGTGACGTCACCACTTAACAAACTATAGCAGTTTGACTCACTCCTTTCCCATCGACTTAACATGGTTGCACGGCAACAGTTTAAAATTGTTTACTTCCTCAATGTCACTTCCTGTCGGTGACCATTTAATTGTTTGTAAACATTCCGGGCTTAGCTGGAGGCAGGAAGCTAGATTCCCATCTATTTCCATTGTAGCTGTTGTCATAGTAACGATAAACAAATGTCTAACTGTTTTTTGGAAATATCAGATAAATCTTATTTTATCGTCTCAAATGTCATTCCTCTTGTTCTGGCACCTTAAGCCACAACAGGACCACAAATTTTAGTTGTAGTTTTACACTTAAATCGCTAGTTTTAGTTTAATCTTATTTCTCTTGATCACTTCCTGCCTCCAGCTGATGTCACTGATGATGTCAGCAGTTAAAGGGTCTATAAGGAAGTGAAACTATAAACATCACAAAAATGGCCAAACTAAAGAAAGCTGGGAACAATCTTTGGCAAAATCTTAAATATAATCATGTTAACTTTGTTTTTGCAAAAATGGTGTCTAATGTGTCATATGCACTTCAAACATTTTTATCTTTAAAACTTCAGTATTTTGATTTGACCCCTGATTCTTAAAGTGAGGACTACTGGTAATGCTGGACCTTTGTCTTGGGGAAATGCGGCTCTTCAACACTTTGACATTAAAGTTTTTGCAATCATTGGTTTATATTCAGTTTCATTTTAGTCATATTTAGGCGTGAAACAGTCCAGATCAAGTTTGGTCTAGTCCACCAATGTATATGGAAATCACAATACATGATCTTTATGACCAGTCCCGAGAAGTAGGTATTAGTAGAGTTGCTTTACCTGTAACAAATGTGTGGCTCTGTTTCATAAATTTCACTTCAAAACCAAGCAATAAACCGTTTTACTCCAATCCTCCTTCATGTTTGACATACTAACATGTGTTCTGTTGGCGTTGACATCTGGGTGAGACTTCAGGAGGGTTTGGTGGTTCTCAAAAAAAAAACAAAAAAAACTAACAGCTCATGAATGGAGACAGGCCTCACTCTGACTGTTCAAATGCTGAAACGCTTTTTTTTTTGAATTTTTATCTGCTCTTCTTTTTTTTTTTTTTTTTTTTTTTTTTGATTTTCTGTTTTTTTTTTTTTCTGTTGCTTTGTTGTTTGTATGATTGTGTCTACAATTGCCATGATGACAGTTGGTTTACTTGTTCGTTGTGTTCAGTGTATGCTCGTGTGTACTGTAGTTCGTTTTACATCACTGCAGCCCAAATGCAGCAAGGACACAGTTTTCAGGTCCAAAAGAAAAGGAGAGAGAGGGAGGAGTTTGTGAAAAAAAAATCAGTCTTTTTGATGACGAGGAAGGAAACGTAGTGCTGTGAATCCAAGGCCGAAAACTCAAAGCATGTGTGGGGAAAACAGAGAAGACAAAACAAAATTAGAAAATTGCACCGTCTTTCTTTCAGTGAGCGTTCAGAAAGAAAAAAAAAGGCAGAAAACGTGAAGAGATTTTGGTGCCGTCGGCTGAAAAAAAGTCAGTTTTATATGTCCCGCTTCGTTCGTTGCTCCCCGCCGAGGAGTTACCTCCGTGATTTACTCGAGGCCAAAAGTGCTCGTCTCCTCCACAGCGGTGACCAGCTTCTCGTACAGCATCGAAAAGGATGGATACGGCGGGAGGTCCAGACGGTTTAAAGCAAGTGTGTGCCCTGAGGAGAGAGAGGAGAGGAGAGGAGAGAGAGAGAGAGAGGAGAGAGAGAGAGAGAGGGAGAGAGAGAGAGAGAGAGAGAGAGAGAGAGAGAAGAGAGAGAGAGGAGAGAGAGAGAGAGAGACATGATCAAGATTAATGTCCAACAAGAGCAGCATCAAGACAAACAGTAATAGCTCTGTGGTTAAATATTTGTGCATTTTGAGCATCTTGCAACAAAGACTTCAATAGGAGATCGACAGAGCTTAGCGAAATGTTACTATTATTTTTGTAAGTTAAAGGAACAGGCCACCGTGTTTCCATACTGAGATATGTTCTTACCTGAAGCTTAGACGAGTTGATGTGTACCTGACTGGTCTTTACGCGTGCGCTCAATCACGCAAAAAGACCTAAGATCTTGTTAGCATTTGGTCTCTCCCAGTATATTCCTATGGCTCCAAACAGGGGGAAGTTAGAAGCGACCACGCTCATCCACGGGCACAAAGACCAGACGGGTGCGTATCAACTTGTCTAAGCTCAGGTAAGAACAAATCTCAGTATGGAAAACGGTGGCCTGTTCCTTTAAGCAGCATGTGGGAATCACTTAATCTGATGAACATTACCTGCCCTTACTTTCTTCTAAATACGCTTCAAACATCAGATTTATTAAACTTAATGTTGAAATATCCACACTGTTAGAGGAAAAAATCAAATCACTATTTATTATACTGGGTCAAGCTGTACAGTCGTACTATCTCTGTCATAGCCTTGACTGTGGTGCTCAGGCGCCCACTATCAGCCACTGAATGTTTTGCTGGTGTATCAGTATGACGCTCGACAGAGGGTATTGATCCCTCTTCTGTGGAAGCATGGACAGACTTTAATGGTAGGACTAGCGCAATGTCTCGAGTTCATGTCTCCGGGTCCCGCACCAATGGTAAATAAACTTCTCCTGCATAATAAGACACACAGACTGCTGCTAATTCTTCATCTATCCTCTCGGACATAATTGTTATTCCTCTAACACACACCAAAATACCTGGGTAATGAGGTTATTTTGCTCCACTTTTCCACACAGAATCTGCGAGGTCTGTCGCTCCCGCGAAGAGACGCAAAGCCCTCATAGAGAATACTGGACGTGCCTGTCACAAACTGGAGAGAACGAGATTTATTCCACACAATTAAAGCCATACTATGTAGCGTTTATCTGATAAATGTAATAAAAGAATGGACAACAGGTGATCAAGCATTAGTGAAAATATATTAGGTCGTCTTTCAGTTTCTCTGCACGGCAAATATAACATTGCAAGCATCCAGATGAGCTTTAGGGCACGGTGCCGGTAAAAAACCAAAAACACGTCGCTATTGTGGAGGGTGCCGATATTAGCCGATCAACACACACGACTGATATAGCGTGGTATCAGTCGTGTGTGTTGATAGGCTAATATTGGCACTATCGAACGCTCAAACAGGTCCGGGGAGCCGTTGGCTAACAAATGTGGCAATTTTTAGGAATAAGCTCATTTAGGTAACGGTATTTCTATGGTTTCTATGTCTGTATCTACAGTATATGACCTGGAATATTCTGCAATGTGGTTAAAGTTAAAAACTTTATCAGAAGAACTTAAAAGTGCACCTTATTGAGCACTTTTTCTCCAGCTTTACCCAAATCTAAAAGCTTTTTGGAAAAACTAAAATGAGACAGAAACGAGGATGAAAAAAAGTGACGACAAAATGACAAAACGTGACAAAAATGTGACGAAAAAGTGACAAAACCGCCACAAAAGAGCAACAGAAAAGTGGCAAAAAAGTGACAAAAAAGCAATGAAAAAGATCTGTTTAAATTAGTTTTGTAGGTCTTAGCTTTCAAATGAGGTGTTACACTGGCCTATAAGCTGTTAGCTTTTAGATTTTGGTAAGGCTGAAGTGGAGAAAATGCACTTGGTTAAGGTGGGGGTTAAGAGGTTAATTAAAGCAGACTGCTATGTAGCGAAAGGTTTTAGTTTTAGCCTCCTGTTTTGTTCACAAGTGGCTAAACTTCGACCCTCCCTCAGTCCAGAGCAGGCACAGCGACACCTCTGCACCGTCTCTGATAAGAAAAACTAAGAAAAAGACCACCACAGTTCCCTCTGCCGCCACACGATGGCAGCCCCCGTCCACAGTTGGAGCGACCTTTACCTGCAGCAGCCTCAGCCTCTGCTCGTTGTTGAAGCGCTCCACCGCCGTCCAGAACCAACGGATCACTATGTGGTTGTCATGGTAACCTGCGGAGAGGAGGAAGACGAGGGAGGAGATGAAGGAGCACGAGTCAGAAGAATAACAAATCAGGGCACCGTGTCTCCATCCTCTTTGCCCAAAGCACCGACTTCTGAAGCGGGATTTTTGAATGGGCCCATGATATTTAATGTTTAACGAGTAGTAGTTTGACGCTCGTGTGAGACTGAGATGCACGACAAGTGAGAATCCTTTGGAAGAAATTGATACAACAGGTGCATATCAAGCATTTAACCAAACTGCTTCTTTCACTGGATGGTGAAGTTGATGGAGACGAGATACAAAATAGTGCAAAGGTGTTAAAATACTCACAAGCACCAGGAAAAAACATAGACATATTATTAATAGACCGTCATTACTCACTCCTCCCCGTTTACCACAATGACCACGTTCGAGGGGGAAATCATGGCGGATTTACAGACTCCTCCTCCCCAGCTCTGACGAAGCATGTTCCTAATAAGGGCATAAGGGCGGGATCTTCACTGTAGACTCGGCCCTTGCGTGACGTGTAGCTCGCGCAGCTCCAATGCTAACAGTCCGACCCTCATTAAGTACAAGATTTCTAAAATTTATTGTACGATAACCAGCCCGGTGCCTCTGATTGTGTCTAACCCAGCGTAATCACAGGAGGAATATCGAGCTGTAGACAGTTCCAAAAAATTAGGCACCGGGCATTAAAGTTGTTTTTAACGTGTCTAAAGTGCAATGGATTCCAATGCGGGACTAGCGGCTATATGGCGGTTCTACAGCAATGGCGGCCTCCGGTGTCGTCGTCACAAAGCAGAGCAGCCAGCGGCCATTGGGAAAAACTTGCCGAATTCGAGATTTTTAAACACAAAATATCCAAATTAAGATATTCTGATGTTATAGCGGGGCGATAATGGCGCAGATGGTAGAGCGGGTCGTCTCATGATCGGAAGGTCGGGGGTTCGAATCCCGCCTCCTGAAGGTGCACATTGTCGTTGTGTCCTTGGGCAAGACACTTCACCCACATTGCCTCCAGTGTCTGCGTACACTGGTAGCCCCCTAGGAGAGACCAACAGGCCCGGTTTGAATCGTGAGGCCGTCCTTCTGTGGACCCACCACCTGCAGAAGGAGCCATGGGGGCCGGTGCTATGTGACCTGGGCAGCTCCAACGGCCCCCACGACCCGGCAACGGACAAGTGGAAGAAAATGAATGAATGAATGAATGATGTTATAGCGTGCTAGACTAGTTAAATGCAGGGAGTAGTAAGTCAAAAAAGAAGGGGTAGGGCATTTACTTTTACCTACTCCATTTCTATTTTTACTTTTTAAATGTTGTCTGATGTAAATACTGTATGTTTGCAAAAATTGTTACATTTATCGTTTCTTACTATTTGTAAACATTCAATTGGACACAATGATTAAAACTTTGTGGAAAGTTGACAAAAAATTGACAGAATTTCAGCAAAAGCAGTAGTTGAAATGTGCTCTGGACCACATCTTTTGTATTTTCTTTGAACATATGGATTAAAGAAAACTTTTTAGATTAGATCTAATGCGTTTCTTTTATCAACAAAACAGCGGATTTGGCCATAATGGTTAGTTTATAATGATCCATTTCAAACTTTCTACAGGCTTAAAAAATGCAGTGATAAATAAAACCCATCAATAGTCTGGGGTCTTGTTGTGGAGATTAGAAACAAAAAGGTGCTATACAGGAGCAGCCAATACATAAATACATGTTTTGTTTAGATCATTCTTTTTAGGTAGTTTTTCCCCAAAGATGAACAATATCAGAGCCTACAAACTGAGCCAAATCTGAAACCAAGGCGCTCCATGATTTTTGAATGGGCCCTGGTCTTTAATGTTTAATGGCAGTAGGAGCAGCCGTGTCTCAGTCGATTTGTCAAATAAAACCCTCTCCGGCCGAGCCCAGACCAGTCGTGAGCGAGAGTCCACTGTGTCTACATTCTGGCGGACGTTCAATCGCTGGAGCATTGGCCGAAGCCTCACAAATCCTTTTAAAATGATCTACGGGAAATGGCTCTATTGTTGTGACCGAGGCTTTGATTTTTGCATCAAGCACAGAGCCATTGCCTGGACTCACCTGTTACTGCTTTACAGTCTTACACGGCGAGGAAATGAATGAAGCTACGTGGCTAAAAAAGTCGCCACCTGGATTTAAAGTGGACATATCATGCAAAAACGACTTTTGTGAGGTTAAAACCATGTTTTAACGTTTCCTCATTAAAGACATACCATTCATGCAGTTTTGAGTAATCCTCGGACAAAGCTGTTAAATTTAGCTGTTTCTTCTTCTACGGTGTCAGCACCTCATTCTGTACCTTCTGGATTACAATTGTTAATGTTCAAACCCACAAACTGTCCTTCACATTTTTAAAGCCAATAATCTAACATTATTGACTCTGTGCTTGAAATGTTTATCACACACTGCTGAAGCTGCTAACCACGCCATAACCAACCTGGAAGTATTTTTTTTTAAATTATTCCTATAGCTGCCAGCAAGAAGTGCCCCAGTCAAGATTTTCACCAGCTCTTTCCCTGCATTTGCCCCCCGAGCGCCGGCCCACGCTAGCAGCTCACTGCTCCTACAGCTCGCCCCGGCGACATTGAGGATGGGTCAAATGCAGAGAACACATTTCTCTACAGAGATTAATAAAGGATAATTTAACTTAACTTACCTTAATAAATCCTTTTCATAGTCCCTCTGGGATTAATACAAGTGTTAATGGTTCGGAGGCCCCAATACACACTAATAGAATCACGAAGAAGAAGCTAACAGGCTAACGGGTAAAGCTAACTGTGGGCTAGCGCCACTTAAACAGTACTTACAGCCACGTTAGAGTGAAAAAAAATATCTCCATTGTGTAATTGGATGAACAATATCCCTCTCTCCCTTTGTCTTTTCTGTCAGAGTAGTATTTACTTTGACGGACAATTAATGAGTAAAAAAACGCAACATGCTACGACACCTGCAGTGGCGCTTATGGCCTCTAGGGGCATGAGTTAGTTCTGCTTGAATTCTTAAGTGACATATTTTCAAATTATAAAACTTAAAATATCAAAGCTGAGACAGCTCTATTTTAAGGCTCCACATGCATGACATGTGCACTTTAACTGTTCTGATCTGGGGTTGCTGCAGTTGGTCAGGTCTAGGTTCAGCAACAATATGTGCCTGAAGAATAAGATCAGCTGACGACCTGAACATTGTGAATGAGCAGGTTATTCCATCAGTGGATTTCTTTTCCCTAATGGCAGGGGAACGTTCCAAGATGACAACGCCAGGATTCAAGAGGCTCACATTGTGAAAGAGTGTGTCAGGGAGCAGGAGATATCTTAACCCAATTGAGAATCTTTGTGTTTGAGAAGAGTTTGCGTTTACATTCTCAGGTACCTCCTCTGTATTCAGTGTTGTTTCTCCAGTCTGACAGGTCGATCTCTGCCGTTCCAGCGATCACCAGCTCCAGCTCCCGAGCGTCGAATACCGACACCAACCGGACATCCACTACCTACGGACACAAGACATGCACAACTAGATCATAGCAGGAATTAAACATGAAGGTATTATCAAGTACTCATTCTTCCAGACCTTTCTAGACACAAACATGATTGACTTCTCAGACAGGCCCTGCTCTGGTAAAGTATTTCAAGATCAGCAAAGTGTGGTATAGCTCTACAGTACTTACTGTACTAAGTCACTTTTAAATCAAATATCTGCACATAAGTATATTATAATGTGCTGTACCTCATAGAAGCCCCTGACCAGGCTCTCTGTTTGTTGGGCAACTCCTCTCTCGATCCTCCATTTCACCATCCGCTCGATGTACTCCTTCTTGTTTTTCTCAGCGACAGGAATCCCAGCTCCGCCCGGCTTCAACTCCCGCTCTGTGATCTAGAAGATAGCACATATTTTAAGTCAAGTTGCTTTCAGGACTTAGATTATTTGATAACTGGGTTCATTCAACCCCAATCTCTTTTTGAGCATCCATTTGTTTTTTGAGCGGCGTTACAAGGCATTTTTCCAAGTGAGCAGTCGGAAATTTACCAGTTACCATTTGCCTGCAGCACACCATTAGCTGCACCAACTATAGGCTTTTAATAATGTTGTGACGAATAAATGTATTTACCTTTTTAAAATGAATTTTCAATGTAGTTTGACAGTTTGTAGCTTTGGGCCCCCCCTCTAGTGTCTCTGAGGCCCACCAGGGGCCCCGGACCCCACTTTGGGAATCACTGCGATACACGATACATGGCTCACGATAATGATACATCAATAATGCGATAATCGATAACTTGCACAAAAATAACCTATGATACATCAAGATTGTTAAGGAAACGTGCAAATCTTTTTTTAACCTTTTTTAACATACTACATATTATTGATGATTTACATTTGTTTTCATGTGCCTTGAACTAGAGTTTAGTGCACATCTTTTTCAGACCCTGTAGAGTTCTAAGCCACAGCCTGTTTTATGCCTGATCAGTCCCAAAAGATTTGACTTTATCAATATGGAGACAGACTTCTCACCACTCATGATGGTTGTCCACGAAGGCGGACATGGGGCTGATCTGGACGGTGTAAGTGTCGTTGGCTGAGTACTCGAACAGGCCGTAGTACGGGTTGAACAGCTCCCGAGACACGAGGAAGAAAAACTCCCTGGAGGGGCCGCTGTAGTCCAGTCTGAGAGACGACGAGCGTAAGACAATAAAAATGGTGATTGTGTTGTTATGACAGCAACAAATTTGGCCGACATTAACAGAGCTGTTCCGCTGTTTACAAAACCCCCACCTTAACCGAGCACATTTTCTCCAGTTTGGCATTACCCAATCTAAACACTTAAAAAAAGGCATCAAATAGTGACGAAAGCGCAACAAAAAAGGGGCAAAAAGTGACAAGAAACATGGCATAAACATGACAAAAAGGGGCAAAATAGCAATGAAAAGTGCCGAAAACACGACAAAAAATTGACAAATAAAGCGATGAAAAAGCAACAAAAAAGCCGCAAAAAGTGACAAGAAAGTTACGATCACTTTTGTAGCTTAGCTTTAAAATGAGGTATTACACTGTTGCTCTCCAGCTGAGAAGCTTTTAGATTTGGGTAAAGCCAAACAGGAGAAAATGTGCTCGACTCTGTGGATGTTGTTACCATTTACCAAATGAAATGGAAGATCTTGGCCATAACTTTCAACTCAATCTCAAAGTAAAGTATCCCATTGCAAAGTAAATAAATCAATAACAAAGCCTAAATGTGGTGTTGAAGCTTTTGTTTGCTTTTGTGTTGAAGTATTTCTTCTTATCACAGTATTACGTAAGTAAACGTGAGTAAATTAACTTTGTAAACTGGGAGCGTTGGCATTTTTGCCGATAAGTGACTCACCCGTCTTCTCCCACGAAGCTGACGTACAGTTTACTCCTCTGTAGATCTTTCCGTGAGTAACACATGATCTGATTAAAGGCGTCCTCCAAAAGATGGTCTCTGCGAATAATTAATCTGGAGAATGAAGGAACAATAATTAGTCACAAGCCCTGTTCTTAGTCTAGTGAACTGTCTATATAAAGTGTTTTTCTTCTTACAAGCATTTTGTAAACCCTTGGTTAGCCACGGACATTTTGTCATTTTGCTGTTTTTACTGAATTGCCGAATTGGACAGTTTGTATTGTATGCTACACTAAAAAATTCCATGAATGTATCGTAAGCCCTATCTACATCATTCTTGTTATATACCTCGTTCCAATCTTGTTTTGTTAAGTCCCTATAGAGTGAGTAAATTGAGTCCTCAGTTTTTACGCGTTTATAAAAATATTTTTGAGGTGATTTTTGATCTAACTCATTATCATCATACACCGTGAATACGGGCAGATGATCCGTTATATCACAAACCATTAGACCGCTGACATTTGTGAACTGCATATTATTAGTAAAGATGTTGTCAATGAGGGTAGCACTGCTCGCTGTTATTCTGCTAGGTCTTGTGATAGTCGGGTATAAACTCATACTGTACATGCGATTAATATACTCATCAGTTGTCTTATGTTTATTTGGATTTATCAAATCGATGTTATAATCCCCACAGATAAATAATACCTTGTTACTCAGTTCTGAGAATGTTTTTTCTGCCCAATTTGTAAATATTTCCACGCATGAGCCCGGTGACCTGTATAAACAACTATTATGTTTTTCTTTTTTTCATTGATAATTTCTATTGATAAGCATTCAAGCAAGTTGTTTATTGATGCTGTCATTTTTTCTAATACTATTTCAACACGCACATATTTGAGATCGGCCCAAAATGAAAAAGTGTGCAATGAGCTCAAAGTGCACTGTCAACGTATAAAAGGACATTCACATAAACACAACAAGAACAGACAAATGCCACATAAAATACTTAAGGGTAAAATACAATTAGAATAACATTTCAGATTGAAAGGGGATTGATAGGAAAAGCCATATTTTGCAGTAAAATGTGTAGTTTTGCGGGAAAGGTTTATTTTGAACGCAACATTGTCTTTTTTACTTACAAATGGCACTTTTAAGTGTTTGTTTTTGTAAATAAACTGCAACACCCTTGAGGTAGGGGGCACACGGGCATACGGACTATACCACTGAAAGGTCCAAGGGGTCCGCATGACAAAAAAGGTATATACACCACTAATGATTAAGAAGCTTTTACGTCTGAGTCAAGCAGCTTGTCCTTTGTGGCTTAGTTTAGGAGGCTTATGTTTGGGAATGTTTTGGATAAAGATAAGAACTTATCTCACAACCACTGATTAAAACACAATTAAATCAAGAGCAAATATAAAGAAATTATTGGGCTATTTGCAAAAATATTATTGTAAATATTATTGTAAATTATGTAAATGGCCATGTGGACTATTTTGAATTATATTTCATATGATTATTAAGGACTAAAAAGTAAGTAATACTTTAATAAGTCCTATTTCATTGTCTCTATAGTTTAGTTATATGCAATATAAAGTTATTAACAGTAACTTTATATTACTTGATTTCAAAATGAAATCAAAATCACACTTGTATCATCACTTGTATTTGGCTTTGACTTTGACTTAACAGCTCTCACTTTGTGGAAAAAATATCGGGATATACATCGTATATCGATATTCAACCTAAATATATCGGGATATGACTTTTGGTCCATATCGCCCAGCCCTAGAAAGCAGGCAAAACATTTTTAAATGTGTAAAGTCCGATGTGTTTTCAATAAAAAAAACTAGTGGCCATATGTTGTTACTACAACAATGGCGGCCTATAATATTATGGTGTAAATAAACCAGCCAAAGCAACAGCCACAGAGAAAAACACACAGTGCTTCTTTAATTCTCAACACCCAGGATCAAAACCGGTGACAAAACAATATTTTCAGTGGCTGAATCTACGCTGGGAATGTTCTAATGTACAGCTACCTGTTATCTCCGAAGAAAGCTAAAGCTACAGCTAAAGCTTATATTAGCCTATTGTTCTAAGCTAGCTCAGCAGCCCAACAGATCGTATTGACCACATAAGTGCCTCAAACAATCGTCAATAAAGCCTTTAACTACACAGAACAGCCATCACGATGGTCACACACTAAGCTGTGCTTAACACATGTGCTTAACACCCGTTTTTTTAAATGCTTTTTATCAACAATGAGATGTTAGCGATCGCCAAGCTAATGCAGCTAACAACAGCTAACCCAGCTAGCCAGGCCTAGCCACGTTAACAAGGCCTAATTTTTAGGAGGAAATAGACAAATACTGGGAATTTTGCACAAACAATGGGACAGCCAACAATTCACGGGACATGTTAATAGCAAAGTGGAAGACTGGTTATCTAAACAGCAGGTATTTTTTCGAAACAAAGTAATGCAGCATGGGTAAAGCCATGCTTCTCTTTACTGACTGAGACACGCTCAGTTTGACTTCAAAACACAAATCATACAGGCTTTTAGGCGCATTTTGACGCCCGCAAGGCATATGGTCTGAACCATTGACTAATTCACAGTCAATGGTCTGAACACGTTACTAAATTAGTTAAGTTGCATTTTCTTAAGTTTCGTTTTTTTAATTTTTTTTTAATTTTAGCATGATCACAAAATCTCAAACACCATAAAACAGACGTACAAGTGTTTTTCTTTTTTTTCCTTTTTTCTTTTTTTTTCATCGTAGCCAATATGAACAAATTTGCTAAAAGGTATAGTTCTTACCTTGTACATCTGGTTTCTGGCGAGCGACCACGTGGGTCCTTCGAGCTCCCCAAATCTCCCTCATATCACATCAGGGTCACCAAAATTGTTGTGTTCTTTAATATGGAAAGAAGATGGAGACTCGTTCTTTAAAATCAAAATCATTATTTTATTCCCTGAATTTACAATCTAAAACAAAAGCTATGCTAAAAGCTACATGGTGATGTCCAGTGGCCAGCCAGGAATGCAGCGGAGCAAGAGAGGGAGCGTCTCCGTCATTGGCGTAGCCACAGAACTGAATGCATTTTTTTACATATATGTAGCTTTTCTTAACGTTTGATAACCAGTCGATCAATTTGTAAAAATTGCCACCAGGCGATGCGTTGCGACACCTGCACTGGGCATGTTAACTCGATCAATCAATAAAAAAGTGTAATCAGGCGAAGGGGGTTGTGACACCTGCACCTGGCAACCAACCTAATGACCTGACTGTGACCCTCCCGCACAGCGAGCACTGCAGGAGCGATAAAAGTGTTAGTAGCCTAGCTAGAGTATTGCTAGCAATGAAACAGAGTTCGCCACGCCGCCTTGCCTTGTGAAGCTGCAATAAGAAGGTGGGAAGTTCAGATGCTTAAATCAATCAATCAATCAATCAATCTTTATTTATATAGCGCTTTTCATACATGTCATGTAACACAAAGTGCTTTACAGATTTAAAAACATTCTCTCACACCCACCTCCTCCCACAAATACAAACACATTGTCGCACTCACACTCTCCCCACCCACCTTCCCAGAGACACACCACAAAGCACACCACACACACTCAAGGTAAAACAATGGACGCAATGGACATAAGGCTGAGGTAAGGCTGGGTACAGATAAACCAGGTAAGGAAACACCATCCAAGGAGCCGTCTGCATCGGGAGCGGCACCTCGGCTGCAGCCACAGGGCACCAACACAGGACGCCCGGAGGAGGCGCGGTAGAAACACCACACCTCCATCCAGACACCCACAGGACAGCACCCCAGCAGCCACAGCCAATGACCGCTCCCGAGGCAGAGGACTCCTCCAGAGGAAACTGGGAGACCATAAAAATATAAACATGGTTAAAATAAGTAAAAAGTAAAGGTAAAAATAAGAATATAAGGACCACTAAAATAAGACCGATAGGTAAAATACATAAAGAAAACCTAAATAAATAAATAAATATTAATAACAATTAAATAAATAGGCCTAGCAAGAATAAATATTAGTTAAAAGCTAAACTAAAAAGGTGGGTCTTGGAGTCTCGCGAGATCGGGTAATGGAGTAAGTTGGGTCTTAGCGGTGCTCCGCACTCAACTTTGATAAAATTGGCATTTGAGCAATAATTGAACAACAAAACGGGAGAAAGGACGTTAACACTTTAAAACGAGGACTTTTTTAGTGATATGAGTCGAGGTTCGCGAAGGGGAGGACGGCGACAGACGCAGAAAACCATTACACCCTTTACCGTAAGCAACACTAACATGGCGGACGAGGCCGAAGATACTACTCCAACCAATGCGCTAACGCTACAAGACCTTCGACGTGAACTCCAGGCGCACAAGGATGAAATAAAAGCTGAAATTGGTTCGTCATGCCGTGAACTTAAGGGGGAAATAACAACACTGCGTTCTGAGACCAAGGCAGATATGAAGTCCCTTCACGAGGAGCTAACAGGGGAGCTAACCAAGCTCCACACCGCTCAAACGGAGACAAAGGACCAACTGGAAGAAATGGGCACCGCGCTGAGCGATACGATGGACAGGGTGGCGACTCTGGAGAAAACCCAACAAGAGCTAGCCAAGAAATGTAAATCTCTCCAAGAAAAATGCCAAGACCTTGAAAACAGGAGTCGCAGAAGAAATGTGAGAATAGTGGGTGTGGAAGAGAATTCTGAGAAGGGCAACATGCTTACCTTCATCCCCGCGTTTCTTCGTGATGTATTGGGCGGTGACATCTTTAGTTCTCCGGTGGTCCTTGACCGAGCCCATAGAAGTTTGGGACCAAAACCTGCTCCAGGGGGTCGGCCACGTACAATAGTGGTGTGCTTCCACTATTATACGGATAAGCAGAAGGTGTTGGATGCCGCCAAAGCCAGAGGGAAGCTCTTCTACAACGGACGACAGGTGCATCTGTTCCCCGATGTGAGTCCTGAAGTGGGGAAGATGCGCGCCGCTTTCAATGATGTAAAGAAGAAGTTTCGAGACGCCGGAATAACATACAGTCTCTTCTTCCCCGCGAGGCTGGCCGTCACACTGGATGATACCAGGCACACATTCGACTCACCTCAAGCTGCACAGGACTTTTACGACCAGAGGGTGGCCCGAAAGGACTGAAGTTGATGCTGATGCGAGCGTTTCTGTGATGTGGGTCCATGGACATGCGATGATGGTATGGGACTGCAATTTTATTTTTATAATCTGATTTTCAAAAACAGTTCATTGTAAAGAGATATCTACAAAAAGTTTAAGTGACTGTTCTAGTTGTTTAGGTTACAAGTTACGTCGAATTATAGCTCAATTGTCATAATTTATTTTTGAAAAAGGAGCGATTCTTTGCGGGATTTTGGCTTTTCAACAGGAAAGGCAATGTCTAGTTTTCAGTCAATGTTTTTTCCCTTCGCACTCGTTTGGGGGGTGCGTGAAGGGGGGTTGGTTACGTTTTTACAGATTTATTTTGGTGGATGTTTTTGTTTTGTTTTGTTTTTTCTATTCCTATGCCGTGCATTTTTTTTCGTATTGCAATTATTTTATTTTTGTTATTTTTTTAATGTGATTACACATGACAGACAAAGAAATATTGGTTAAGTTTGTATCTTGGAATTGTAAGGGCCTAAATGGTACACTGAAACGAAATAAGATTCTGACCCATGTGAATAGTCTTGGAGCTGACGTTATATTTCTGCAAGAAACCCATCTAAAAAATCAAGATCATACCCACCTGCGTAAAAATTGGATCAGTTATATATTTCATTCAAGCTTTAATGGTAAATCAAGGGGGGTAGCTATATTGGTTCGAAAGAACATTTCATTTACACTGAACAACTCTGTTATAGATCCTAATGGCAGATACGTCATAGTTACCGGCAAACTTCATAATACCCTTGTTGTATTAGTAAATTTATACGCACCCAATCACGATGATGAAGAATTTATACGGTCAATTATATCTTCTATTCCCAATTTACATAGTCATAGTTTGATAATGGGTGGTGATTTTAACTTTGTGCTGGATCCTCTACTGGACCGGTCTTCAGCCAAACAGCAGAACCTGTCAAAATCCGCAAAAATAATTCATCATTTTTTAAAAGCGGCAGGGGTCATTGAGCCGTGGAGATATCTTAATCCTACTAGACGGGAGTATTCATTTTTCTCTCCTCGTCACAATTCATATTCCAGAATAGATTTTTTCTTAGTAGATAGCAAGCTATTACAGTTAATAAAAAAAGTACAGTATGAAGCTATGGTTTTGTCAGATCACAGCCCGCTCTCATTGCATCTTGGGCTCCCCACGGTCTATGGTTCTAGAACATGGAGAATGGACAATAGATTTCTTTCCAACATGTTGTTCAAAGAGTATATTAAATCTCAAATATTGTTTTATTTTGAAACAAACGATTCCTCTGACATTTCTAGACAAAGTCTGTGGGAAGCAATGAAAGCTTTTATCCGCGGTCAAATTATATCACACAGTGCATACAAAAGTAAAGAAGAAAAGCGGGAGAAACAATTAATCACTCAACAGATATTAGTCTTAGATCAACAACACGCCATGAACCCGGATCCTGAGATAGCAGCTAAACGTATTTCTCTACAGACTCAATTCAATCTATTATCCACAGCCGAAACGGTAAAATTAATAAAGCAAACTAAACATAGATTTTACGAGCATGGTGAAAAGCCTGGTAGGCTTCTAGCCCACCAGATTAAAGTAATGGAAGAAAGGAATCAAATAAATGAAATAATTACTAAAACAGGCGAATTGATATCTGATCAAAAGGAAATAAATAACGAATTCAGAAAATATTATGCAGAGTTATATTCATCTGAAGTGAGAGAGGATCCTAATAGTTTAGACAACTTTTTTAAGGATTTACCTATTCCTGTAATCAGTCAAGGAGACCGAGACGACTTAGAAAAACCTATTTCTTTGAATGAGGTTAAACAAGCAATAAAGGCGCTTCAGGGATCTAAAGCCCCAGGGCATGACGGCTATACAGCCGAATTTTATAAGTCTTTTTCGGATGAATTGGCTCCGATTTTGTTACAAGTTTATAATGAATCAGTCAATTTGGGTAAACTTCCACCAACATTTTATCAAGCCTCAATATTTTTGATCCACAAAAAAGACAAAGATCCAAAATGTCTGTCAGCATACAGACCCATTAGTCTTTTAAATGTAGATGTTAAAATTTTAGCAAAAATAATGGCTAATAGATTAGAAACTGTACTGCCAACAATAATCCATGAGGACCAAAATGGTTTTATTAAACATAGACAGCTCTCCCATAACCTAAGACGTCTTTTTAATGTCATTTACACAAATGGTACAGATGCACAATCTGAGGTGATTATTTCACTAGATGCGGAGAAGGCTTTCGACAGGGTGGAGTGGACTTATCTCTTCTCCACCCTGTCGAGGTTCGGTTTTGGTAACGGTTATATCTCCTGGCTCAAGCTATTGTATGCTTCACCTGTTGCCTCTGTACAAACCAACAACTTTAGGTCACAATTTTTCCCCTTTCCAGATCAACCAGACAGGGCTGTCCTTTGTCGCCCATGCTCTTTGCAATAGCAATTGAGCCATTTGCAATCTCGCTACGTGCATTGCACGAATACACCGGGATCAGAAGAACTAATGATGAGCACAAAGTCTCACTTTATGCTGACGATCTGTTATTATATATCTCTGACCCTTTGTCATCAGTTCCAGCAATAATGAACAAAATGGAGCACTTCAGCTCAATATCAGGTTATAAATTAAATGTTGATAAATAGGGATGTAACGATTCATCGAAAATCGATTTAAAATCGATTTAATATTCATAAAATGTGAATCGATGTAAAAAATAAAAGAATCGATTTTAAAGCCACCCTCAGCTGCTCCATTTTGCGCGACCGAAATAGACCGGAACATAGCTCGTTGTTTCTAACAACGTTAACTTTTTCTCAAGACAAGCTCCACACCTCCCCCGCCTCACCCCCAACACACGCCACACCATGTAAACACATACACGTGTAGGCATCGAAGCAGCAGACGCAGCTAAAGTTAGCGGCTACGAGATTAGCGTTAGCGGCTAACGCAGAGTTTAGCATTTTGACAGAAGTTTACCAAAGATCGTAAACTGACAAACATCTGACCAACCTGCTCTGATTCTGCTGAAATCCTCATCAAATGTCCGCTTGTCAAATAATCCAATACCTACAGGAGCTGTCATGTCTTTTTCCTCCTTATGTTTACAAAGGCTGCACCGGGAGGCAGTGAGGGGTTCGAGGGTGAAAAAAACTGCACTGTAAAATCAGTTCTAAATGGTAGTATTATGTTCAAACTGCAAAAAAAAAAAAAAAAAAGTTTGGTAAAATAAATATAATCTCAAAATGTTTGCTTTGCTACACATTTTATTTATGCTGAAAACATGTAAATTTACAAGCACACATGTCAAAATGATTATAGTTCATTTTCATGTCTTGTAATTTTTTGTAATGTAAAGTTCTCTTACTGAGACAGTTGGAGTTTGTTACAAGGACAAAAATGCAGATGTTAAAACAAAGAAACATTGGTATGAATGGGTCATATTCTTTTCTTAAAAAAGGTTTAAAAAAATCGGAAAAAATCGATATCGGGAACTTAAAATCGTAAACCGAATCGAATCGGGGCTTGAGTGAATCGTTACATCTCTATTGATAAAAGCACAATATTTCCAATTAATGTGTCACAAGAGGAGGTACAGCGCTATCACTTACCTTTCAAGGTCTCTGACCAATTTAAATATCTGGGAGTTGTCATCACGAAATCTTTTAAAGGCCTTTACAGTCAAAATTATGCAAAACTTGTTGCACAAACAGTTGCCGATTGTGAAAGATGGTCATTCCTTCCTCTATCATTAGCAGGTCGTGTGAACATTATAAAAATGACTATATTACCTAAGTTTTTGTTTTTGTTCCAGTGTATTCCTTTTTATTTAACCAAATCATTTTTTAAAAAGATAGATAAGATAATTGTGGAATTTATTTGGAACAGAAAAAACGCAAGGATTAGGAAAGAATTTTTACAGAGACCTAAATCTTTAGGAGGAATGGGTTTACCACACTTTCAATTATATTATTGGGCTTGTAATCTAAAAAACATGTCATATTGGATTCGGAAAAATCACCCTCATTGGATGAACATTGAACAGGATTGTTGTGCCCCATCTTCTCTCAGAGCATTGGTTTTTTCAGATGTAACTTCAATACCCTCCATAATTACAAACAACGCTGTTGTCTCGAATTCTTTTAGAATGTGGAAACGGCTTGTAAGACATTTTGGTCTTCGTTCCAACCCATTGCAGGGACCTATTCTAAAAAATCATATGTTTGCGCCTTCATTTGGAAATAATACCTTTGCTGACTGGTATGGGATGGGTCTCAGCAATTTTATGGACCTGTTTATTGATAATATATTCCCTTCGTTTGAACAACTTAAGGAGAAATTTAATCTTTCTAACTCAGATTTTTTTAAATATTTGCAAGTTCGAAATTTTGTCAAACACAATAATGCAAACTTTCCAAGGATTCCAGCACAAGCACCTATTGATTCTATATTCCTGAACAATCCAGCTACTAAAGGGGGCATTTCAGTTCTGTATAATAGGCTGTCCCAATTTACTGGCTCCAATACTTTACAACATTTAAGACACGCATGGGAGGAAGAGCTAGGCACAAATATCCCAGAGGAACAATGGGAGCAGGCCCTTACCTGCACTCATTCGGCCTCAATTTGTGCCAGACATGGTTTAATACAATTTAAGATAATACATAGGCTTCATTGGTCCAGACTCAAATTAAGCAAGGTGTTTCCAGATGTGGATCCTTTATGTATGCGTTGCAAACAGACAGCAGCTTCGCTGTCGCACATGTTCTGGGGTTGCTCTAAGCTGTCAACATTTTGGTCAAACATTTTTTTAACATTGTCAAAAGCTTTGCACAGTCCTATTGATTTGAATCCTCTCACAGCAATTCTTGGAATAATAGATCACGCGGTAGTGAAAAGACAGTCGCATCGCAAGGTTATACTTTTTACTTGTTTACTTGCGCGACGATTAATTTTATTAAACTGGAAGCAGGCAGAGCCCCCCACACATGTGAACTGGTTTAGAGATGTAATGATGCACTTAGATCTAGAAAAGATAAGATATTCTCTGCAAGGACGGGAAGATACATTTTGGAGGGTGTGGTCATCTTTTTACAATTTGTCTAATGGGGCGAGCAATTGAATGGATACAAAATGCATACTATTTTTGACTTTGTTTTAAATATAAATGCTTTTTTTTTTTTTTTTTACCTTTTTTTTGTACATTTAAATGTCCACCTATATGTTTGGGTTTTTTTGTTTTGTTTTTGTTTTATTTCTATCAATATACATAAGTAATGATGTACTCTGTCATTTATTTGAATTTTAAGGTCCAACACTTGAAAGGCATTGTTTATTTGTATTGTTTTATAACGTGTGGAAGCTTTGCCTGATCAAACAAGTCATATATCCTAATGTCGTTGGAATGTGATTAATAGGTGGAAAAAATCAATAAAGAGAGTGTTAAAAAAAAAAAAAAAAAAGGTGGGTCTTAAGCCTGCTTTTAAAAACATGAACGTTCTCTGCGGTCCTGAGCTCCTCCGGCAGGTCGTTCCAGAGGCGAGGGCCATAATATTGAAAAGACGCCTCGCCGTGAGTCTTTTTGTTGACTTTAGGAATAACTAGCAGACCTCTGCCGGTGGAGCGAAGAGGCCGTGAAGGTTCATAAGGTAAAAGCAATTCTGAAAGATAAGAAGGACCAAGACCATTAAGACATTTAAAAACCATTAAGAGAACTTTAAAATCGATCCTGAAACACACGGGGAGCCAATGCAGCGACTCTAAAACCGGTGTAATGTGGTCCCGCCTCCTGGTCTTTGTCAGGACACGAGCTGCTGAATTTTGTAAAAGTTGTAAACCTGAGATACTCTTTTTGGGAAGACCAGAAAGCAGGGCATTACAGTAGTCGATACGACTGGTGATAAAAGCATGCATTAGCGTCTCCGTGTTGGCCCGAGAGAGAATGGGGCGGACTCTGGCTATGTTCTTTAGATGGTAAAAACCTATTTTTGTGATATTCTTAATGTGTGGAATAAAAGTCAGCTCAGAGTCAAAAATCACACCCAGGTTCTTCAGCTGTGAGGAAGGATTAAAAGACAATGACTGTAGTTTGGGTAAAAGTTTCTCTCTCTGGGCCTCAGGACCGATGACTAAAACTTCAGTTTTGTCCTGGTTAAGCTGGAGAAAGTTTTCTGCCATCCAGGATTTTATATCTAAAATGCTGTTAAAAAGTGCATCCATTGGCCTGGTGTCATCAGGAGACATGGAGATGTACAACTGTGTATCATCAGCGTAACTATGAAAGTTGACTCCATGTCTCCCGATGACATCACCAAGAGGGAGCATATACAGGTTAAATAGCACTGGGCCTAAAATCGAACCCTGGGGCACACCACATGTAATTGTATGGACCTTAGAGGAGCAGGTATCCACACTCACCATGAATGTCCTGTCTGTGAGGTAGGATGTAAACCATTTGTGGACAGCACCAGAGAGGCCGATGTGTTTTAAACGAGTTAAAAGAATAGTGTGGTCGACTGTATCGAAGGCGGCGCTCAGATCCAGTAGAACCAACACTATCAACTTTTTAGAATCATAATTTAATCTAAAGTCGTTTAAAATCTTTAAAAGGGCCGTCTCTGTGCTGTGGTTTATCCTAAAGCCAGACTGGAATTTCTCAAGGACATTATGTGCATTTATAAAATCACTAAGTTGGATAAAAACAAGTTTTTCTAAAAATTTTGCTTAAAAATGGTAAGTTGGATACCGGTCTAAAATTGTTAAAATCATTAAAATCTAAATTGCTCTTCTTCAGTAGAGGCCTCACCACCGCCCCCTTAAAGGCAGCAGGGAAGACCCCAGTCTGAAGAGAGCAATTCATCATGTTTAAAAGCTCGTCTCCAAAAGATCCATAAAATGTTTTAAAAAACGGTGTTGGGACCGGGTCTAAAAGACACGTGGTGGGCCTCACTGAGGAGAAAACTTTATCAAGCATCTCAGCATTAACCTGGACAAAACTGTGCAGTGTTTCCTCTGGAACAAATAGACAACCAGATGTATTTAAAACCGTGTTACTTTGGGTAGATAAAATATTACATCTGATAGTGTCTATCTTTCCCCTGAAGTGGTCTGCAAACTCTTCGCAAAGGGAATCTGAGGGAGTTTCACGGAAAGCTTTGGGATTATGATGAAGAAGGTTATCAATGGTTGAAAAAAGAACTTTTGTATTATTTTTATTGTCCGATATGATTTTGGTGAAGTATGAATTTCTTGAGTTTCTAACGGCTCTATTGTATGTTTTTAACTGTTCGGCGTAGATTTGGTAATTTATTGTAATTCTATTTTTCCTCCATTTTCTTTCCAGCACCCTGCAATTTCTTTTTTGTTTTTTGAGTTCCTCATTACTCCATGGAGGCGTGGGTTTATCTTGTACATGTTTTAGTTTTATAGGCGCAACCAGGTCAAGGGCGGATTGAAGCCTACTGTTAAAATCATCAACAATAAAATCACAGGGTGCAGGTAAAACCAAGGGAGGGTGTTTGTCTAAAACATCAATAAAACTTGCAGCCACTTCAGGGGTTAGATGGCGCTTCCCTACAGTTCTCAAGGAGGTCTCACGCTGGATGGAAGTGGTGATTTTAAAAAACACGCAGTAGTGGTCAGAGACGGCCAAGTCAACGACAGAGGACACACCAGTGGACAGGCCATACGTGATGACCAGGTCCAGGGTGTGTCCTCTGTCGTGAGTCGGCTGTGTGACGTGCTGAGTAAAAGCCATATAATTAATAATGTTTAAAAATTCATTTGAAAGAGGATCTAAAATATTATCTACATGCAAATTAAAATCACCGGCTAAAATTATTCGCTCATAGGAGTTGTGTATAATCGATAAAAACTCTGAAAACTCATGAATAAAAAGCGAGCACTTTTTTGGAGGTCTATAAATTGTGACACATAAAATTTCAGGGCTGCTAAAAACAATTGCACTGTATTCAAAGCTGGTAAAATCATCAAATAAAATCGGCTTGCTAGCAAGGTTTGTAGAGTTTACCAGAGCAGTGCCGCCTCCCTTTTTGCCACTCCTCGTAGAATAAGTGAAGGTAAAATTAGGTGGTGAGACCTCTTTGAGAACAACTGCAGCATCTGCACCCAGCCAAGTTTCTGTTAAAAATAGACAATCAAGTTTATGGTCTAAAATCAGGTCATTCATAATAAAAGTCTTGTTCAGCAGAGAGCGGACATTAAAAAGTGCCATGTTCAAGGTGACTGAAGGATGACTAACTGAATGGTTTTGTGGTAATAGGACTTTCGGTAATTGTTTCAGATTATTTGAGTTATGTTTTATGGATTGTACATATTTAGTCCGCTCTCTGCTGATAATGACAGGAATGGGTGAATTATGTACAGAAAGGTGAGATCCAAGTCCGTTATAATATGAATTACAGTTAAAATCAGATGTGAGTTCGGTAGAAAACGGGGTGGTTAAATGACTGTAGGGGCGAGGGCTGGTGATAACTGGGACAGTTTGCTGAGGTGGAGAGCAAGAGGTTCTAAGAGGGAGGGGCAAAGGAGTGGTGGGCTTGGGAGGGGAGGCAGGTGGGGAGGGATCAGTGGTTGCAGGCAGTCAATACATTTTGTGGGAATGAATGGCATACACTATGTTGGCTGTTAAAATACGGTTTCCAAGTGGGTTGATGTGAAGTCCGTCTGAGTTATAGCAGGAGGAGCGGAACCAGAATAATGTAAAATTGTCAATATAGCCATAGTTGTATGTGGAGGAGAAGTATTTGAGCCAAGAATGGAGTGCCTGTATCCTGCTAAAACGAACATCCCCACGGCCCAGCGCGGGGAGAGGGCCAGAGATTAAAACAGTTTTTCCACAGCGGGATAAAAAGTCAAACAGGAGTCTAAACTCTATTTTGGTGATCTCTGATTGATGGAGAGAAGTGTCATTGGTACCGACATGGATAATTATTGTTGTGATTGTGGCGGGCGCTGCTTGCAGAATGTCCGGTAGTTTATCCAGTAATTTACGGACAGTAGCTCCGGGAAGACAGTGGGTTTTGGAATTTAAAAATCTACAGTACCTTATAATAGAGTCTCCTACCAGGAGAGTAGTGGGGGAGAAAAGGGGCCGCGGAGGACGAGGAGGAAGCAGAGAAAGTGACACGGATAATACATGTGATAGTGTGAGTAAGAAATAAATAGGATAAGATAAACAGGTTTACTTATAAATATGAAAGGAAATACATGTGAAAAGTGTTAACAACTCATTTAAATCGTGTTAAAAACATGTGTTTAAAGGTTGAAAAGTTATTATGATGTATTTCAGAAGTTGAGAATGTGTTTGATTATACAAGTTAATGCTAGCCAGTGATTTTGAATATGTAAGTCGGAATTTATTAGTTTTGCCTGCAGGCCTGTAGGGGGAGCCCTTGCCACTCTGCTTTAAGCAAATTATGAAACTGGCAACATTTTCCCCCGTCAGAGGGGAATTACATGTACGCAGTAAGACAAAAAAGTTCTATTTGTTGAGTATAAATTTGGCACACCCAGTGTTTGCTGGTGCACACCCAGTGTCTTTTTTCTGGCTACGCTACTGATTCTCACACTTCTTGACAATTCATGACAGCATTTTTAAATGGTTCGTTGCACGATTTGTTTACACTAGATCCGCTGACCTGAAGCTGCGAGTGCCAGTACTTCCTATCCAGATTAATTTCCAGAATAATGTCAGGAACCAGTAGACAACACTATAAGACACCCATTGAGACAGTTTATCAGTAAAAAAAAAACTTGATTTAGTGTTTAGTTGCTCTTTAAGGTTTTATTTATTGGCAGATTATAGTTCATTAGCACCCGGTTGATTAAGGAACAACGTTGGTATTAAGTTTTTGTTATGTAAATGTAATGGTGTTAATATAGAAATTCTGGTAATGGGTTTTGAGCGCCACGGTGTGGCATAGTGTGGGAGTGCCCCCGAGTATTTGTTACTCTGGGCTGTGTATATATTGTCCCACTTTTTGTTTTGTATATGTTTTATGTACCTGGTTAAGTGTGCGTTAGTCTGTCTTGTATGTCTTACTTTGTCGGTCCAACGCCTGGGACATCCAGTCTAGGGAGTAAATATGGATGGCTCCTCCTCTCCTCTCTCTCTTGTTTCTGTGTCATGAGAGAAGGTGAGCGTGTCATTTTATATCGGTCGACATCGTCCTTTTTGAATATACTTTTATGAGTTTTTTATCTGTCCCTTATGTTAATATATTGTTTTATCGTCATCTATGTCATTATTTGTTACTTATGTGTTTTTCTGTTCATTTTATGTCCGTAGCCACGTTGGTCGGCAAGAGGCGCTTTTGGCTAACGCCACTTTTCTTATATGTCCACCAGCAAATAAATGGGCATTGAGCGTTGCTCCCCCAACTTCAGCCTAGCCTCCTCTCGATGAGCAAGAGCACCACACACAACGCAGAGCAATACAACATAGGTCACATAAATATATATTTTATTTGTTTTCACGGAGTTTATAATTAGACTTTTTGTTTAACGGTAACTTTTTCACTCACTATATACCGGGTTGTGCACAATTAAGAGAGAGACGCGAGCGTTCTTTTCTTCACTGATGTTTACTGTGGTCATTTGTTGTCTTTAACATCACAGGTACACACCGTAGAACTGGTGAAAAATTATGTAAAATAAAATTAGCTCACTTATCAAACATAAAATCATACAAAATACAGATTATAAAATAAACATACCACTTTGGCGTGCTTGTGGACAAACCGGTGCTTAATTTGCTTCTTATTACTCTTAATTTCTCTCGATGTCAGGTCCATGGATCCCATTGACAGTCAGTGGCGCCTCCAGAAATTGGGTGGCCAGATGAGGCCACTTAAAATCGTGGGGTGGCAAACCAAAACTATCAGCCAAAATTATCATACAAATACGATATTTATCGTACATCTGGCAACCCTGACCGGCAGGCACGCGCTGAGCTGTTGGTGTCTGAGCGTGCAACAGCCGCAGGGAGAGGGAGGGGAGGGGGGGGGGAGAGCTGGCTACAGCGTACGATCAAAGGTCTAGAGCGGCTTGCCTGGCTGGCTGTGAATTTGGGCTGAAAATATTCATAACTGATACTACAGTACTACAATTAACACTGGCCAGTGGGGTGGCCAATGGGGTGGCCAGGAGTCAGCCAGGGGTGAGTAATTCGGCATCCGCGCAGTGATATCTTCACTTTACTGTGAGGATGCCGAATTACTATTCACGCACACCTCCTCCAGCTGTTCTGGGGGGACCCCGAGGGGACACAAGGCCAGCTCGGAGACATAGTCCCACCAGCGTGTCCTGGGTCTTCCACGAGGCCTCCTCCCAATAGGACATGCCTGGAGCACCGCCCGAGGGAGGCGACCAGGAGGCATCCGGAACAGATGCCCTAGCCACCTCAGCTGGTTCCTTTCGATGTGAAGGGGCAGCGACTCTACTCCGAGCTCCTCCTGGGTAACTGGGCTCCTCAGCCGATCTCGGAGGGTGCGCCCAGCCACCCTGCGAAGGAAACTCATTTCGGCCGCTTGTATTCGCGATCTTGTCCTTTTTGGTCATTACCCAGATCTCATGACCATAGGTGAGGGTGGGAACGTAGATTGATCGGTAAATCGAGAGCTTTGCCCCCCGACTCAGCTCCCTCTTCACCACAACAGTCCGATACAGCGACCGCATCACTGCTGACGCCGCACCGATCCGTCTATCGATCTCACGCTCCATCCATCCCTCACTCGTGAACAGGACGCCGAGATACTTGAACTCCTCCACTTGGGGCAAGGACTCCCCACCAACCTGAAGCGGGGAAGCCACCTTTTTCCGGTGGAGAACCATGGCCTCAGATTTGGAGGAGCTGACCCTCATCCCGGCCGCTTCACACTCGGCTGCAAACCGCCCCAGTGCGCGCTGACGGTCTTGATTTGATGAAGCAAACAGAACAACATTGTCTGCAAACAGCAGAGATGAGATCCTGAGGTTCCCAAACAGGACACCCTCCGGCCCCTGGCTGCACCTAGAAATTCTGTCCATAAAGGTAATGAACAGAACCGGTGACAAAGGGCAGCCCTGGACCCCATACTCCTGGAGAACCCCCCACAGAGGGCACCATGAGGAACACGGTCGAACGCTTTCTCCAGATCCACAAAGCACATGTGGACTGGTTGGGTGAACTCCCACAAGCCCTCGAGCACCCGATGAAGGGTATAGAGCTGGTCCAGTGTGCCGCAACCAGGACGAAAACCGCATTGTTCCTCCTGGATCCAAGGTTCGACTATCGCCCGGATCCTCCTCTCCAGCACCCTGTGGGTCCACTCGGACTCAATGTCCACAACCTCCATCGGAATCTGGGTGAAGCTCTCCCGGAGGTGGGAGTTGAAGACCCTACTGACAGAGGGATCCACCAGACGTTCCCAACAGACCCTCACGACACGTTTGGGCCTACCAGGTCTGACCGGCTTCCTCCCCTGCCAGCGGATCCAGCTCACCACCAGGTGGTGATCAGTTGACAGCTCAGCCCCTCTCTTCACCCGAGTGTCCGAGACACGTGGCTGGAGATCAGATGACACAACTACAAAGTCGATCATCGACCTCCTGCCTAGGGTGTTCTGGTGCCACGTGCACTTGTGGACACCCTTGTGCTCGAACATGGTGTTCGTTATGGACAAACCGTAACTAGCACAGAAGTCCAATAACAGAACACCACTCGGGTTCAGATCGGGGAGGCCGTTCTTCCCAATCACCCACGTCCAGGTCTCAAAGTCGTTACCCACGTGGGCGTTGAAGTCCCCCAGTAGAACAATGGAGTCCCCAGCCGGAGCACCATCTAGTACCCCTCCCAGGGACTCCAAGAAAGCTCTACACCGATATTGGGCCCGTAGGCCGAGAAAACGGTGAGAGACCTGTCCCCGACCCGAAGGCGTAGGGACACGATCCTCTCGTTCACCGGGGTGAAATCCAACACGTGGTGGCTGAGCTGGGGGGCTATGAGCAAACCCACCCCAGCCCGCCGTCTCTCCCCACGGGCAACTCCAGAGAAATGGAGCGTCCAGCCTCTCTCCAGGAGTTGGGATCCAGAACCCGCGGAGGTGAGCCCGACTATATCTAGCCGGTATCTCTCCCGCACAAGCTCAGTCTCTTCCCCCCAGTGAGGTGACGTTCCATGTTCCGAACGTCAGAAGCTGTGCACGCGGACCAGGTCGTCGAGGCACCTGCCTTTGACTGCCACCCAGTCCTCTCTGCACCCAACCCCCAAAGGAGGGCGGGCCCACGTCGTCCTTTCGGGCTGTGCCTGGCCGGGCCCCGTGGGCAGAGGCCCGAACTCCAGACGCTCACATTCGAGCCCCAACCCCAGGCCTCGCTCCAGGGTGGGGCCCCGGTTGCGCCATACCGGGCGACGTCACGGTCCTTGTTTTTGAACTGTCCGTAGAGGTCTTTGAACTGCTTTTCGTCTGACCAGTCACCTGTTTGCCATGGAAGACCCTACCAGGGGCATGAAGCCCCAGACAACATAGCTCCTTGGATCATCCGGGCGCTCAAACAACCCCACCATGTTAAGGTAGCAGTTCACGGGGGCTGAAACCATAGAAATATAAAGGAGAAGCTTACTGCACTGGCAGATAATTTCACTTGTTTCTAGTAAAGTTTCACTAAAACAAGTGTATTTATCTAGTATTAAGGAGGTGGGTTTTTGCTGAGTATGTAGTGCTCACTGCAACCTTCCCGACACTGAGTACACTAAATTACTCTGCTTTAAGCTGGGTGTCTTTTTTTTAGGATGGACTAAACTGTATCTAAAACTGTTTACTGGTTTGAAATATAATAGGAGCTTGTGTTATCTGAAGATTCTCTGCAACTTATCTCCTATTCCTGCTACATAAAGAATAGCCACTCCTTTCCTTCTAGGCTCTGTTTCCTTTCTGTCCTGTCTTTTGCTTCTTTGAGTTTTCTTCACCTCATCAAAGGACCATCTCGGAAATCCACAGACTGTCACAAAGCCTTCTTCAGATGCTGTTCTTCTTTGGTCTTTCCCTCTGCTGTTGTAGGTACTTGCAGGGCGCTGTACAGCAGTGTTCTAATTACTCCTAGCTTGTGTTGAAGAAGGTGGTTTGAATTAAAGAGCAGATATTGATCTGTGTGTGTGGATTTCCTGTAGACGTCTGTCTGAAGCTGTCCATTTAGCCCAATGATTACAACACAGTCCAGGAATGCCAAGCGATTATCCTTGGCCTCCTCACGTGTGAACTGGATGTTAGGGTCTACTACATTGACAGCTTCAGACAGTCTACAGGAAACCCCCACACACATATCAATATCTGCACTTTGATTCAAACAACAAAGTAATTAGATCACTGCTGTACAGCGCCCTGCAAGTACCTACAACAGCAGAGGGAAAGACCAAAGAAGAACAGCATCTGAAGAAGGCTTTGTGACAGTCTGTGGATTTCCGAGATGGTCCTTTGATGAGGTGAAGAAAACTCAAAGAAGCAAAAGACAGTACACGCAGAAAACAGAGTCAAAAAGGAAAGGAGTGGTCATCCCTTATGTAGCAGGAGTAGAAGAGAAGGATCTTCAGATAACACAAGATCCCAGTTTATTTCAAAACAGTCAACACTTTAAGACACAAGTTAGTCCTTCCTAAAGACAAGTCACCAAGCTTAAATCAGAATAATTTAGTGTACTCTATTCAGTGAGTAGTACATAGGTGAAACCAAGAAAGCTCTCTTCAAAAGAATGGCACAGCATCGCAGGGAAAACAGCAGTGGTCCTCAGTTGGCTGTCCATCACCCTTTGAAAGCCACTAACCACACTTTGAGGGCAGAGGTTAAGATACAAGCTAGGGAAAAGAGATGGTTCGATAGGAAGCTATCCTTGTGAAGAAACACAGTCTCAATGGCCTATTGAGATCAAGTAAACGACCCTCTTTTACCCAAACTGGAGCGGTCTAAATAAGACCGGAGCCTGGGTCTTATTTAGACCGCTCCAGTTTGGGTAAAAGTGCCTTTTCTGACCAAAAGAGCTGAGAAGAAGCTTCTGTGACTAGAAGCGAAACGTCCTCAAACTTAACCAAAACCCAGTCCAGTCGAAGATTTAGCTTTTGTAAGATGGTTACGCCTAATGTACATGTTTTTATTTCCTGAAGAAATCCAACCTGCTTTTCCTAGTCGTAGCCTTATACCAGTCTTGCCAGCTTGCAACCTGGTCTTCTTTATACCGTAGCTTTTCTTGAATTTTGGCGAGTTGTTTTCTCTATACTCTAGCTTATTGTTAGCCTCAGCGAGTTCCTCTTCTTTACACTCTAGCTTTTTGTTAGCCTCAGCGAGTTCCTCTTCTTTACACTCTAGCTTTTTGTTAGCCTCAGCGAGTTCCTCTTCTTTACACTCTAGCTTTTGTTTGCCATGGTGAATTGCTCTTCTTTATACTTTAGTTTCATGTTAGCCTCGTTGAGTTGATCTATGAAAGATTCTATTTTGTCTTTCTGCGTCCCTGTGACCTTCCTTTCCTTAAACTTACCTTGCCAATACTGAACCTTTTTATCTGCGTGCGCAAGCTTTATGTTAGCTTTGGCAAGTTGCTTTTCTTCATGTGCTCGATTTTTTTGGCTGTGATGAGTTTCATTTGTTCATATGCTAGCTTTTTGTTAGCAAGTGTTTTTGCTTGATACACGTTCAGTCTAATAACACTGGCGAGTTCATTTCTTGTATCATCTAGCTTTGTTTTAGTTTCCCTGTGTTGCTTTTCTTCAGTCCGTAGTGATTCGTAAAGCCTTACAAGTAGCTTTGCTCTAAACAGAAGGTGATCATTAGCGTTGGCGAGTTGCCTTTTTTTATACGCGAGCTTTTTGTCAGCCTTTACAAGTTGCTTTGCATGATTCGTGAGCTTTTTGTTAGCCTTTACAAGTTGCTTTGCATGATTCCTGAGCTTTTTGTTAGCCTCTACAAGTTGCTTTTCTTTATTTGCAAGCTTTTCGTTAGCCTCTGCAAGTTGCTTTTCTTTATTTGCAAGCTTTTGTTAGCCTCTGCAAGTTGCTTTTCTTGATTCGCGAGCTTTTCGTTAGCCTCTATGAGTTGCTTTTCTTTATTTGCAAGCTTTTCGTTAGCTTTGACGAGTTGCTCTAGCTTCTTGTCTGCCTTGCTTAGCTGGTCTTTCAATGATTGGATATCGTCTGTGTGCTTCCCCGTGTCCTTTTGTATGTTGCCCTTTTAGTGAGAGCTGTATACCAGCCTTTACAGACTTTTTTAGTTTTGGCAAGAACCTTCTCCTTAATCCCTAGCTTCTCATTTGGGAGTTGGTCCGTCAAAGACTCGATCTGCTTTTCGTTTTGCCAGCGTAGCACCTCCTTTTTCTTTGTACGTCTGCTTATTGATGAACTCTGTGCTGTGGTCACTGTCTGCCAAGCATCACCGTCAAATTCTGAGCTGTTCTCCAAGTCAGCGTCGATCTGCTCTGTCGGAGAGTCTTTCCTGAACCACAGATCGGCCCAGCGTTGGTTCAAAATCTGCTCCGTGTCATTGATACTTGAATTGCCATCAAGGAGCATGGCATTTGTATCTTTTTATTATTCCTGTCTGAGTAGAATCTTGATGGTCTGACACTCTGCTTGATTTAAAAATGTGTTCAAAGTGAACTCTGTCACTGAACTTAATGGAACGATCAGAGCAGGCGCCTTGTTGCCAGGTTACGCACGATATTCCGAACCGCCTATATAAGGCAAGCCCCACCCAGAACAGGAAGGAACTTTGGAATGTCGTGTTTTTTTAAGAGAGTGTTGAATATTTCTATATATGTTTTTATCATAATAGGCTTTAATGATTATATGAAACTGTATTGATTGTAATCTGTGCTTTTGGGGTTGATTTGAATTAGGCGGACATTTTATTGTTATCCTTACTCTTAGAATCCACTGGGGGCAGTGTGTTATAATGCGGAGTCAGATCGCGCAGCAGAAGAAGCATTCCAAGGACATTGATTGGTTCTTCAACAAGTAGCCGCCTACTTCCTGTGTCTATAAAAAGCCAGGCACGGAGACCAGTGGCGTAGCCAGAAAAAAGACACTGGGTGTGCCATATTTATAAGTAAACCTGTTTATCTTATCCTATTTATTTCTTACTCACACTATCACATGTATTATTTAAGCATCTGAACTTCCCACCTTCTTATTGCAGCTTCACAAGGCAAGGCGGCGTGGCGAACTCTGTTTCATTGCTAGCAACACTCTAGCTAGGCTACTAACACTTTTATCGCTCCTGCAGTGCGAGAGGGTCACAGTCAGGTCATTAGGTTGGTTGCCAGGTGCAGGTGTCACAACCCCTTCGCCTGATAACACTTTTTTATTGATTGATCGAGTTAACATGCCCAGTGCAGGTGTCGCAACGCATCGCCTGGTGGCAATTTTTACAAATTGATCGACTGGTTATCAAACGTTAAGAAAAGCTACATATATGTAAAAAAAATGCATTCAGTTTTTTGGGTGTGCCAGCTGGCTCTGTGGGTGGCACTGGCACACCCGTGGCTACGCCAAACGCCAATGGTGAGAATATTTGTAAAAGCGTTCCAATATAACAGTGACTTTCATAAATGAACTCTCTCTTCCACAGTTGCGCTCAGCACTGGACAAAATTGACGAGCTTGAGTCAAACAACAGCCATTTATCAAAAAGACTGGAGAAGATAAAAACGAGTCGTGGCATGGCTCCAACTCCTTAGCAACAAAACTCAGTTTGCCACAGCTGAGTTTCACGGAAACTCAACAGCCCATGTGCCACTTAGTTGAAAACGTTAAGATCTCGTAGCATTTCATCCAAATCCCTGAATATCTGTTAAGGTTGTACAGTATGTGTCAAAAGTGAATGCGTTTTTGTTACAATTGTGTGGTATAGCACTGTTCTGATCCAAGATGAAGGAAAAAAACTCACCTAAAAAAGCCTTTTCTCCCCTTTCAAGTTAATTTTCTATGTTCTTTAGTGAGAGATTGACTTGCACTACTGACTCTCCTTAATACATTATTTGGAAATAGTGATATTGGGGATTTTTCAAGTGGGACTGTACATTTTACATGGAAGAAAAAGCCTGTCTGTAAAACATGTACAATATAGAGAACCATATATTTCCACAGTATCTTATGGGTTGTCCAGTTTTTTTTGTCATCCACCTCAATTGGCCAATTCTAGTTAAAAGTGCAAATTTCTACAATCATCTCGTTTCTAATTTTGCTCCACAATATGTTCTCATGGACACCGTCTATAAGCATTTTGCAATATGTAAAGCCATAAGTCTCTCTAGGTTGTTCAGCTCAAGTTAAAGCCACTCTGTGTAACATATAGAGCTCCACAGTCCCGCCTCCTCTCCGGTCCGGAAGTAAAATACCCCTTGCTTTGGGGCCGTATGGATTTCAAAAAAGTCTTTAACTCTGTAACTACGTCAGCTTGGGCTGAAACCAGCTATGTGGTTATAAAGCGACCTCAAAGTCAGATGTAGGTGAAAAAAACACGTATGAGATCGATCTAGTTTAGGAAAAAATACAGTTTAACAGTGAGCTTTCGTCCTAGAACTACGTTACCCAGTATGCTCGGTAGTCACGTGATCTATGCCAAGGCTTTTGATTGGTTGAGCTTCACGTTCCCCACGTATTTATTTATTTATTGTAATGCAGAATGTCTAATTCTCGTAAATAAGCAATTTATTAAAACATCATGTAGGCAGATATCTGACGTTTTATCCATATGAAACACTGACGGTAAGAAAAATCGTAAGATTGCAATCAAGAAAATGTTCCTAAAGATCCATTAAACGAGCCACAGATATGTTTTCATCCACTTAGCTTAAATCAGATTGGTAAATAGGAAAAATACGTTGAAACCCTTGTCTTCATGGTAAAAGAAACTCACCAAACTCGCTTAAAACCTTACCAGCGCCATGTCGCAATGGTTTATGGGATACAGAGTTTCTAATGTCAGGAAGTAAAATATGTACACAGCCTTGTACCTTTGCCTTTTCTTCAACATTATGTCTTCTTTTGGATTGAAATGAAACATTTTATGGTCACAAATTGCTACATAGCTGATTAGCTTTTGCGGTGTTGTGAAACACTTAATATTTGAATTTTTGGAAAATCGACGGTCTCAGAGAAAGGGATTTTTTGCTTCCGGACCGGAGCAGCAGGACCGGAAGGGGTGGGACTGTGGAGCTCTATTCCCACAATAAGTAATTGAAATGCATAACTAGATTTAATCACATTTTTTATTGTTTGAGCTATTTTCAGACACGTGAGCAGGTCTCAGATCAGACTTGTAACTTCACTGGGAACGGAATCGTGTGGCTTTGCTTTGACTTAATGTAGCCAACATAAGGTTTAAAGGGGGGGTATTATGTAAAATCGACTTTTTCAAGCTTTATATCATGTTATTATGTCATTCCCTCATTAAACACATGCCTGGAGTGTTGCCTTGGCTCATTCACATATTTTTGAGTAATCAGTAAAAACTTAGACGGCAGCCATTTTAGGTGTAGCTATGCCTCAGTCCTCCTAGGAACGCCCCCACCTCCTGGAGACGCCTCTGGACCTTTCGTCACCAGCCAAGCCACCAACCACTGCTCCTCAGCTCAGCAGAGCCCCCTCCCCGCACAGTAGTGTTGTTTAGATGCCACAGCAGTGTGCTGAAGGGGGCGTGTCGGAAAGCTTCTTAAAAAGACAGAGGCCTATTTCAAGACGTTCAGTACAGCCATTTTGAGAGAGCAATTTTATTCAAGGCAGTTATTTAATTTACTGCATATACAGACAAACAGAAGGTTACGTCATCATTGTAGTATGCTATAGACTGGTGCTATGTGATTGAAAAAAGCATAATACCCCTCTTTAAATACATTAAGTCGGGGGTGTCCAAACTGTTTTCATTGTGGGACGCATATTTAAGTGTAAATGGAGTGGAAAGCCTCAGATCAGTGCAGTGAAACATTCAACTGGGTGCATTATCAGAGGTTTCACTGTGCAACCACTTTCATTGATTGACTGCGGAATTTTCCGCAGTCAATTATTGGTTTGCGTTTCTTTATTGATTGACTGCGGAATTTTCCGCAGTCAATTATTGGTTTGCGTTTCTTTTATTGATTGACTGCGGAATTTTCCGCAGTCAATTATTGGTTTCGTTTCTTTATTATTATTATTATTATTATTCCCGCACATTTTTCCTGATTTTCTGCACCTTTCAGCACTTTCATGCTTTGTGCAATTTCTGCAAGTTATGCATCAAAACGTTCCGCATGTTGAGGAGAATCCTGCTATTACTTTTCGGACTTCTGCGATTTACGGTTTTTCCGCAATCGGACGAAATACCGAACATTTTTCCCATTGACGCATAATGGGGCTACCGCAAATTCATGCTTTTCCGCATTTTTTTCCGCAATTTCTGCAATTGTGCATGTTCAGCTTCCGCAACTTGTGGGTTTGAGAAAAAATTGGCCTTCTGCAGTTTTCCAGTCTTTTTCTACGGAATTTGAATTTTTGCATTGGTGTGTATGTGGTCTCTGCCCCATTAGTGTGTATGGCGAATCCAGCCAATGCATTTTAATAGGATTTCTGGCCTCCAAGTGTTTCAGCCATTTGTGCAGCTTCTGCAATTTCAGCATTTAGGCGATTTCAACAGTTTGACCAGTTTATGGAATTTAAAAGTTTATGCAATATAAACAATTTATGCAAATTAACCACTTATGGAATTTAACCAGTTTACGCATTTTTAACCAGTTTATGCAACATAACAATTATGCCATTTAGGATTTATGAAATTTAAACAGTTAATGCAGTTTATATAATTTATGCAAATTAACCAATTAATGCATTTACCGTTTTTTTTGCAATTTAACCAGTTTATGCAACATAACAGTTTGTGCAATTTAAACTGTTCATGCATTTTACCGGTTTATGCAAATTAGATTATGCAAATTAACCAATTTATGCATTTTACAGTTTTTTGCAATTAACCAGTTTATCAATCTAAGTTTGCAATAAAGTTATGCATTTTACCAGTTTATGCAATTTCACCAGTTTATGAACATTAGATTATGCAAATTAACCAATTTATGCAATTTATGCAATTTTTGCATTTGATTCCCGCAGTTCCGCAGTCAATCGCAATGGCGCAGCCATTGCTGCATTTCTAGTTTGATTGACTGCGGAATTTTCCGCAGTCAATTATTGGTTTTCGTTTCTTTATTTTATTATTATTATTTCGCACATTTTTCCTGATTTTCAGCACCTTTCAGCACTTTCATGCTTTGTGCAATTTCTGCAAGTTATGCATCAAAACGTTCCGCATGTTGAGGAGAATCCTGCTATTACTTTTGGGACTTCTGCGATTTACGGTTTTTCCGCAATCGACGAAATACCGCACATTTTTCCCATTGACGCATAATGGGGCTCCCGCAAATTCATGCTTTTCCGCATTTTTTTCCGCAATTTCTGCAATTTCTGCAACTTGTGCATGTTCAGCTTCCGCAACTTGTGGGTTTGAGAAAAAATGGCCTTCTGCAGTTTTCCAGTTTTTTCTACAGGAATTTGAACTTTTTGCATTGGTGTGTATGTGGCCTCTGCTCCATTAGTGTGTATGGCGAATCCAGCCAATGCATTTTAAAGGATTTCTGGCTCTCCATGTGTTTCAGCCATTTGTGCAGCTTCTGCATTTCAGCATTTAGGCGATTTCAACAGTTTGACCAGTTTATGGAATTTAAAAGTTTATGCAATATAAACAATTTATGCAAATTAACCACTTTATGGAATTTAACCAGTTTACGCATTTTACCAGTTTACGCATTTTAACCAGTTTATGCAACATAACAATTTATGCCATTTAGGATTTATGAAATTTAAACAGTTAATGCAGTTTATATAATTTATGCAAATTAACCAATTAATGCATTTACTGTTTTTTTTGCAATTTAACCAGTTTATGCAACATAACAGTTTGTGCAATTTAACTGTTCATGCATTTTACCGGTTTATGCAAATTAGATTATGCAAATTAACCAATTTATGCATTTTACAGTTTTTCTGCAATTTTACCAGTTTATGCAATTTCACCAGTTTATGAACATTAGATTATGCAAATTAACCAATTTATGCAAATTTATGCAATTTCTGCATTCGATTCCCGCAGTTCCGCAGTCAATCGCAATGGCGCAGCCATTGCTGCATTCTAGTTATTGCATTCCGTCTATATATTATTACTTCCGGCACATTTTTCCTGATTTTCTGCACCTTTCAGCACTTTCATGCTTTGTGCAATTTCTGCAAGTTATGCATCAAAACGTTCCGCATGTTGAGGAGAATCCTGCTATTACTTTTGGGACTTCTGCGATTTACGGTTTTTCCGCAATCGGACGAAATACCGCACATTTTTCCCATTGACGCATAATGGGGCTCCCGCAAATTCATGCTTTTCCGCATTTTTTTCCGCAATTTCTGCTTTCTGCAACTTGTGCATGTTCGCTTCCGCAACTTGTGGGTTTTGAGAAAAATTGGCCTTCTGCAGTTTTCCAGTTTTTTTCTACGGAATTTGAACTTTTTGCATTGGTGTGTATGTGGTCTCTGCTCCATTAGTGTGTATGGCGAATCCAGCCAATGATTTTATGGATTTCTGGCTCTCCATGTGTTTCAGCCATTTGTGCAGCTTCTGCATTTCAGCATTTAGGCGATTTCAACAGTTTGACCAGTTTATGGAATTTAAAAAGTTTATGCAATATAAACATTTATGCAAATTAACCACTTTATGGAATTTAACCAGTTTACGCATTTTAACCAGTTTACGCATTTTAACCAGTTTATGCAACATAACAATTTATGCCATTTAGGATTTATGAAATTTAAACAGTTAATGCAGTTTATATAATTTATGCAAATTAACCAATTAATGCATTTTACTGTTTTTTTTTGCAATTTAACCAGTTTATGCAACATAACAGTTTGTGCAATTTAAACTGTTCATGCATTTACCGGTTTATGCAAATTAGATTATGCAAATTAACCAATTTATGCATTTTACAGTTTTTCTGCAATTTTACCAGTTTATGCAATTTCACCAGTTTATGAACATAGATTATGCAAATTAACCAATTTATGCAAATTTATGCAATTTCTGCATTCGATTCCCGCAGTTCCGCAGTCCAATCGCAATGGCCGCAGCCATTGCTGCATTTTCTAGGTTATATTAATTTATTATCCCATCTTTTTCCTGATTTTTCAGCACCTTTCAGCACTTTCATGCTTTGTGCAATTTCTGCAAGTTATGCATCAAAAGTTCCGCATGTTGAGGAGAATCCTGCTATTACTTTTGGGACTTCTGCGATTTACGGTTTTTCCGCAATCGGACGAAATACCGACATTTTTCCCATTGACGCATAATGGGGCTCCCGCAAATTCATGCTTTTCCGCATTTTTTCCGCAATTTCTGCATTTCTGCAACTTGTGCATGTTCAGCTTCCGCAACTTGTGGGTTTTGAGAAAAAATTGGCCTTCTGCAGTTTTCCAGTTTTTTCTACGGGAATTTGAAATTTTGCATTGGTGTGTATGTGGTCTCTGCCCATTAGTGTGTATGGCGAATCCAGCCAATGTATAGGATTTCTGGCTCTCCATGTGTTTCAGCCATTTGTGCAGCTTCTGCATTTCAGCATTTAGGCGATTTCAACAGTTTGACCAGTTTATGGAATTTAAAAAGTTTATGCAATATAAACAATTTATGCAAATTAACCACTTTATGGAATTTAAACCAGTTTACGCATTTTAACCAGTTTATGCAACATAACAATTTATGCCATTTAGGATTTATGAAATTTAAACAGTTAATGCAGTTTATATAATTTATGCAAATTAACCAATTAATGCATTTTACGTTTTTTTTGCAATTTAACCAGTTTATGCAACATAACAGTTTGTGCAATTTATATCTGTTCATGCATTTTACCGGTTTATGCAAATTAGATTATGCAAATTAACCAATTTATGCATTTTACAGTTTTTCTGCAATTTTACCAGTTTATGCAATTTCACCAGTTTATGAACATTAGATTATGCAAATTAACCAATTTATGCAAATTTATGCAATTTCTGCATTCGATTCCCGCAGTTCCGCAGTCAATCGCAATGGCAGCAGCCATTTGATCTGCGATTTCCATCATTATTGTTTTTTTTATTTTATTATTATTATTATTATTCCATCTTTTTCCTGATTTTCAGCACCTTTCAGCACTTTCATGCTTTGTGCAATTTCTGCAAGTTATGCATCAAAACGTTCCGCATGTTGAGGAGAATCCTGCTATTACTTTTGGGACTTCTGCGATTTACGGTTTTTCCGCAATCGGACGAAATACCGCACATTTTTCCCATTGACGCATAATGGGGCTCCCGCAAATTCATGCTTTTCCGCATTTTTTTCCGCAATTTCTGCAATTTCTGCAACTTGTGCATGTTCAGCTTCCGCAACTTGTGGGTTTTGAGAAAAAATGGCCTTCTGCAGTTTTCCAGTTTTATTCTACGGGAATTTGAATGTTTGCATTGGTGTGTATGTGGCCTCTGCTCCATTAGTGTGTATGGCGAATCCAGCCAATGCATTTTAATAGGATTTCTGGCTCTCCATGTGTTTCAGCCATTTGTGCAGCTTCTGCAATTTCAGCATTTAGGCGATTTCAACAGTTTGACCAGTTTATGGAATTAAAAAGTTTATGCAATATAAACAATTTATGCAAATTAACCACTTTATGGAATTTAACCAGTTTTATGCATTTTAACCAGTTTATGCAACATAACAATTTATGCCATTTAGGATTTATGAAATTTAAACAGTTAATGCAGTTTATATAATTTATGCAAATTAACCAATTAATGCATTTTACTGTTTTTTTTGCAATTTAACCAGTTTATGCAACATAACAGTTTGTGCAATTTATTCTGTTCATGCATTTTACCGGTTTATGCAAATTAGATTATGCAAATTAACCAATTTATGCATTTTACAGTTTTTCTGCAATTTTACCAGTTTATGCAATTTCACCAGTTTATGAACATAAGTTTATGCAAATTAACCAATTTATGCAAATTTATGCAATTTCTGCATTCGATTCCCGCAGTTCCGCAGTCAATCGCAATGGCGCAGCCATTGCTGCATTTCTAGTTATTATTTCCGGCACATTTTTCCTGATTTTCTGCACCTTTCAGCACTTTCATGCTTTGTGCAATTTCTGCAAGTTATGCATCAAAACGTTCCGCATGTTGAGGAGAATCCTGCTATTACTTTTGGGACTTCTGCGATTTACGGTTTTTCCGCAATCGGACGAAATACCGCACATTTTTCCCATTGACGCATAATGGGGCTCCCGCAAATTCATGCTTTTCCGCATTTTTTTCCGCAATTTCTGCACTTTCTGCAACTTGTGCATGTTCAGCTTCCGCAACTTGTGGGATTGAGAAAAAATGGCCTTCTGCAGTTTTCCAGTTTTTTTCTACAGGAATTTGAACTTTTTGCATTGGTGTGTATGTGGTCTCTGCTCCATTAGTGTGTATGGCGAATCCAGCCAATGTATTTTAATAGGATTTCTGGCTCTCCATGTGTTTCAGCCATTTGTGCAGCTTCTGCATCTTCAGCATTTAGGCGATTTCAACAGTTTGACCAGTTTATGGAATTTAAAAAGTTTATGCATATAAACAATTTATGCAAATTAACCACTTTATGGAATTTAACCAGTTTACGCATTTAACCAGTTTACGCATTTTAACCAGTTTATGCAACATAACAATTTATGCCATTTAGGATTTATGAAATTTAAACAGTTAATGCAGTTTATATAATTTATGCAAATTAACCAATTAATGCATTTGACGTTTTTTTTTGCAATTTAACCAGTTTATGCAACATAACAGTTTGTGCAATTTAAACTGTTCATGCATTTTACCGGTTTATGCAAATTAGATTATGCAAATTAACCAATTTATGCATTTTACAGTTTTTCTGCAATTTTACCAGTTTATGCAATTTCACCAGTTTATGACATTAGATTATGCAATTAACCAATTTATGCAAATTTATGCAATTTCTGCATTCGATTCCCGCAGTTCCGCAGTCAATCGCAATGGCGCAGCCATTGCTGCATTTCTAGTTATTATGATTGACTGCGGAATTTTCCGCAGTCAATTATTGGTTTGCGTTTCTTTATTGATTGATGCGAACTTCCGCAGTCAATTATTGTTTTCATGTTCTTTATTTATTATTATTGATTGACTGCGGACTTTCGCAGTCATTATTGGTTTCATGTTCTTTATATTATTATTATTATTTTATTATTCCATCTTTTTCCTGAATTTCAGCACCTTTCAGCACTTTCATGCTTTGTGCAATTTCTGCAAGTTATGCATCAAAATGTTCCGCATGTTGACGAGAATCCTGCTATTACTTTTGGGACTTCTGCGATTTACGGTTTTTCCGCAATCGGACGAAATACCGAACATTTTTCCCATTGACGCATAATGGGCTCCCGCAAATTCATGCTTTTCCGCATTTTTTTCCGCAATTTCTGCAATTTCTGCAATTTGTGCATGTTCAGCTTCCGCAACTTGTGGGTTTGAGAAAAAATTGGCCTTCTGCAGTTTTCCACTTTTTTTCTACGGGAATTTGAAATTTTTGCATTGGTGTGTATGTGGTCTCTGCCCCATTAGTGTGTATGGCGAATCCAGCCAATAGGATTTCTGGCACTCCATGTGTTTCAGCCATTTGTGCAGCTTCTGCTATTTCAGCATTTAGGCGATTTCTACAGTTTGACCAGTTTATGGAATTTAAAAAGTTTATGCAATATAAACAATTTATGCAAATTAACCACTTTATGGAATTTAACCAGTTTACGCATTTTAACCAGTTTATGCAACATAACAATTTATGCCATTTAGGATTTATGAAATTTAAACAGTTAAGGCAGTTTATATAATTTATGCAAATTAACCAATTAATGCATTTTACGTTTTTTTTGCAATTTAACCAGTTTATGCAACATAACAGTTTGTGCAATTTAAACTGTTCATGCATTTACCGGTTTATGCAAATTAGATTATGCAAATTAACCAATTTATGATTTTACAGTTTTTGCAATTTAACCAGTTTATGCAATCTTAGTTCATGCAACATGAGTTTATGCATTTTACGATTTATGCAAATTAGATTATGCAAATTAACCAATTTATGCATTTTACAGTTTTTCTGCAATTTACCAGTTTATGCATTTATCGTTTATGATTTTACCATTTTGCAATTTCACCAGTTTATGAACATTAGATTATGCAAATTAACCAATTTATGCAATTTCTGCATTTCTGCATTCGATTCCCGCAGTTCCGCAGTCAATCGCAATGGCTTCAGCCATTGCAGCATTTCTAGTTATTGATTGACTGCGGAATTTTCCGCAGTCAATTATTGGTTTCCGTTTCTTTATTATTATTATTATTATTATTCCCGCACATTTTCCTGATTTTCTGCACCTTTCAGCACTTTCATGCTTTGTGCAATTTCTGCAAATTATGCATCAAAATGTTCCGCATGTTGAGGAGAATCCTGCTATTACTTTTGGACTTCTGCAATTTACGGTTTTTCCGCAATCGGACGAAATACCGCACATTTTTCCCATTGACGCATAATGGGGCTCCCGCAAATTCATGCTTTTCCGCATTTTTTTCCGCAATTTCTGCAATTTCTGAACTTTGTGCATGTTCAGCTTCCGCAACTTGTGGGTTTGAGAAAAAATTGGCCTTCTGCAGTTTTCCAGTTTTTTTCTACAGGAATTTGAAATTTTTGCATTGGTGTGTATGTGGTCTCTGCTCCATTAGTGTGTATGGCGAATCCAGCCAATGGGATTTCTGGCTCTCCAAGTGTTTCAGCCATTTGTGCAGCTTCTGCAATTTCAGCATTTAGACGATTTCAACAGTTTGACCAGTTTATGGAATTTAAGAAGTTTATGCAATATAAACAATTTATGCAAATTAACCACTTTATGGAATTTAACCAGTTTACGCATTTTAACCAGTTTACGCATTTTAACCAGTTTATGCAACATAACAATTTATGCCACTTAGGATTTATGAAATTTAAACAGTTAATGCAGTTTATATAATTTATGCAAATTAACCAATTAATGCATTTTACCGTTTTTTTTGCAATTTAACCAGTTTATGCAACATAACAGTTTGTGCAATTTAAACTGTTCATGCATTTTACCGGTTTATGCAAATTAGATTATGCAAATTAACCAATTTATGCATTTACAGTTTTTCTGCAATTTACCAGTTTATGCAATTTCACCAGTTTATGAACATTAGATTATGCAAATTAACCAATTTATGCAATTTATGCAATTTCTGCATTCGATTCCCGCAGTTCCGCAGTCAATCGCAATGGCGCAGCCATTGCTGCATTTCTAGTTATTATTATTCCATCTTTTTCCTGATTTTCTGCACCTTTCAGCACTTTCATGCTTTGTGCAATTTCTGCAAGTTATGCATCAAAACGTTCCGCATGTTGAGGAGAATCCTGCTATTACTTTTGGGACTTCTGCGATTTACGGTTTTTCCGCAATCGGACGAAATACCGCACATTTTTCCCATTGACGCATAATGGGGCTCCCGCAAATTCATGCTTTTCCGCATTTTTTTCCGCAATTTCTGCAATTTCTGCAATTGTGCATGTTCAGCTTCCGCAACTTGTGGGTTTGAGAAAAAAATGGCCTTCTGCAGTTTTCCAGTTTTATTCTACGGGAATTTGAAATGTTTGCATTGGTGTGTATGTGGCCTCTGCTCCATTAGTGTGTATGGCGAATCCAGCCAATGCATTTTAATAGGATTTCTGGCTCTCCATGTGTTTCAGCCATTTGTGCAGCTTCTGCATCTTCAGCATTTAGGCGATTTCAACAGTTGACCAGTTTATGGAATTTAAAAAGTTTATGCAATATAAACAATTTATGCAAATTAACCACTTTATGGAATTTAACCAGTTTACGCATTTTAACCAGTTTATGCAACATAACAATTTATGCCATTTAGGATTTATGACATTTAAACAGTTAATGCAGTTTATATAATTTATGCAAATTAACCAATTAATGCATTTTACTGTTTTTTTGCAATTTAACCAGTTTATGCAACATAACAGTTTGTGCAATTTAATCTGTTCATGCATTTTACCGGTTTATGCAAATTAGATTATGCAAATTAACCAATTTATGCATTTTACAGTTTTTCTGCAATTTTACTAGTTTATGCAATTTCACCAGTTTATGAACATAAGTTTATGCAAATTAACCAATTTATGCAAATTTATGCAATTTCTGCATTCGATTCCCGCAGTTCCGCAGTCAATCGCAATGGCGCAGCCATTGCTGCATTTCTAGTTATTATTATTATTCCGGCACATTTTTCCTGATTTTCTGCACCTTTCAGCACTTTCATGCTTTGTGCAATTTCTGCAAGTTATGCATCAAAACGTTCCGCATGTTGAGGAGAATCCTGCTATTACTTTTGGGACTTCTGCGATTTACGGTTTTTCCGCAATCGGACGAAATACCGCACATTTTTCCCATTGACGCATAATGGGGCTCCCGCAAATTCATGCTTTTCTGCATTTTTTTCCGCAATTTCTGCAATTTCTGCAACTTGTGCATGTTCAGCTTCCGCAACTTGTGGGATTTGAGAAAAAATTGGCCTTCTGCAGTTTTCCAGTTTTTTCTACAGGAATTTGAACTTTTTGCATTGGTGTGTATGTGGTCTCTGCTCCATTAGTGTGTATGGCGAATCCAGCCAATGTATTTTAATAGGATTTCTGGCTCTCCATGTGTTTCAGCCATTTGTGCAGCTTCTGCATCTTCAGCATTTAGGCGATTTCAACAGTTTGACCAGTTTATGGAATTTAAAAAGTTTATGCAATATAAACAATTTATGCAAATTAACCACTTTATGGAATTTAACCAGTTTACGCATTTTAACCAGTTTACGCATTTTAACCAGTTTATGCAACATAACAATTTATGCCATTTAGGATTTATGAAATTTAAACAGTTAATGCAGTTTATATAATTTATGCAAATTAACCAATTAATGCATTTGACCGTTTTTTTTGCAATTTAACCAGTTTATGCAACATAACAGTTTGTGCAATTTAAACTGTTCATGCATTTTACCGGTTTATGCAAATTAGATTATGCAAATTAACCAATTTATGCATTTTACAGTTTTTCTGCAATTTTACCAGTTTATGCAATTTCACCAGTTTATGAACATTAGATTATGCAAATTAACCAATTTATGCAAATTTATGCAATTTCTGCATTCGATTCCCGCAGTTCCGCAGTCAATCGCAATGGCGCAGCCATTGCTGCATTTCTAGTTATGATTGACTGCGGAATTTTCCGCAGTCAATTATTGGTTGCGTTTCTTTATTGATTGACTGCGGAATTTTCGCAGTCAATTATTGGTTTGCGTTTCTTTATTATTATTATTATTCCGGCACATTTTTCCTGATTTTCTGCACCTTTCAGCACTTTCATGCTTTGTGCAATTTCTGCAAGTTATGCATCAAAACGTTCCGCATGTTGAGGAGAATCCTGCTATTACTTTTGGGACTTCTGCGATTTACGGTTTTTCCGCAATCGGACGAAATACCGCACATTTTTCCATTGACGCATAATGGGGCTCCCGCAAATTCATGCTTTTCCGCATTTTTTTCCGCAATTTCTGCAATTTCTGCAACTTGTGCATGTTCAGCTTCCGCAACTTGTGGGATTTGAGAAAAAATTGGCCTTCTGCAGTTTTCCAGTTTTTTTCTACAGGAATTTGAACTTTTTGCATTGGTGTGTATGTGGTCTCTGCTCCATTAGTGTGTATGGCGAATCCAGCCAATGTATTTTAATAGGATTTCTGGCTCTCCATGTGTTTCAGCCATTTGTGCAGCTTCTGCATCTTCAGCATTTAGGCGATTTCAACAGTTTGACCAGTTTATGGAATTTAAAAAGTTTATGCAATATAAACAATTTATGCAAATTAACCACTTTATGGAATTTAACCAGTTTACGCATTTTAACCAGTTTACGCATTTTAACCAGTTTATGCAACATAACAATTTATGCCATTTAGGATTTATGAAATTTAAACAGTTAATGCAGTTTATATAATTTATGCAAATTAACCAATTAATGCATTTGACCGTTTTTTTTGCAATTTAACCAGTTTATGCAACATAACAGTTTGTGCAATTTAAACTGTTCATGCATTTTACCGGTTTATGCAAATTAGATTATGCAAATTAACCAATTTATGCATTTTACAGTTTTTCTGCAATTTTACCAGTTTATGCAATTTCACCAGTTTATGAACATTAGATTATGCAAATTAACCAATTTATGCAAATTTATGCAATTTCTGCATTCGATTCCCGCAGTTCCGCAGTCAATCGCAATGGCGCAGCCATTGCTGCATTTCTAGTTATTATTATTATTCCGGCACATTTTTCCTGATTTTCTGCACCTTTCAGCACTTTCATGCTTTGTGCAATTTCTGCAAGTTATGCATCAAAACGTTCCGCATGTTGAGGAGAATCCTGCTATTACTTTTGGGACTTCTGCGATTTACGGTTTTTCCGCAATCGGACGAAATACCGCACATTTTTCCATTGACGCATAATGGGGCTCCCGCAAATTCATGCTTTTCCGCATTTTTTTCCGCAATTTCTGCAATTTCTGCAACTTGTGCATGTTCAGCTTCCGCAACTTGTGGGATTTGAGAAAAAATTGGCCTTCTGCAGTTTTCCAGTTTTTTTCTACAGGAATTTGAACTTTTTGCATTGGTGTGTATGTGGTCTCTGCTCCATTAGTGTGTATGGCGAATCCAGCCAATGTATTTTAATAGGATTTCTGGCTCTCCATGTGTTTCAGCCATTTGTGCAGCTTCTGCATCTTCAGCATTTAGGCGATTTCAACAGTTTGACCAGTTTATGGAATTTAAAAAGTTTATGCAATATAAACAATTTATGCAAATTAACCACTTTATGGAATTTAACCAGTTTACGCATTTTAACCAGTTTACGCATTTTAACCAGTTTATGCAACATAACAATTTATGCCATTTAGGATTTATGAAATTTAAACAGTTAATGCAGTTTATATAATTTATGCAAATTAACCAATTAATGCATTTGACCGTTTTTTTTTGCAATTTAACCAGTTTATGCAACATAACAGTTTGTGCAATTTAAACTGTTCATGCATTTTACCGGTTTATGCAAATTAGATTATGCAAATTAACCAATTTATGCATTTTACAGTTTTTCTGCAATTTTACCAGTTTATGCAATTTCACCAGTTTATGAACATTAGATTATGCAAATTAACCAATTTATGCAAATTTATGCAATTTCTGCATTCGATTCCCGCAGTTCCGCAGTCAATCGCAATGGCGCAGCCATTGCTGCATTTCTAGTTATTATTATTCCGGCACATTTTTCCTGATTTTCTGCACCTTTCAGCACTTTCATGCTTTGTGCAATTTCTGCAAGTTATGCATCAAAACGTTCCGCATGTTGAGGAGAATCCTGCTATTACTTTTGGGACTTCTGCGATTTACGGTTTTTCCGCAATCGGACGAAATACCGCACATTTTTCCCATTGACGCATAATGGGGCTCCCGCAAATTCATGCTTTTCCGCATTTTTTTCCGCAATTTCTGCAATTTCTGCAACTTGTGCATGTTCAGCTTCCGCAACTTGTGGGATTGAGAAAAAATTGGCCTTCTGCAGTTTTCCAGTTTTTTCTACAGGAATTTGAACTTTTTGCATTGGTGTGTATGTGGTCTCTGCTCCATTAGTGTGTATGGCGAATCCAGCCAATGTATTTTAATAGGATTTCTGGCTCTCCATGTGTTTCAGCCATTTGTGCAGCTTCTGCATCTTCAGCATTTAGGCGATTTCAACAGTTTGACCAGTTTATGGAATTTAAAAAGTTTATGCAATATAAACAATTTATGCAAATTAACCACTTTATGGAATTTAACCAGTTTACGCATTTTAACCAGTTTACGCATTTTAACCAGTTTATGCAACATAACAATTTATGCCATTTAGGATTTATGAAATTTAAACAGTTAATGCAGTTTATATAATTTATGCAAATTAACCAATTAATGCATTTGACCGTTTTTTTTGCAATTTAACCAGTTTATGCAACATAACAGTTTGTGCAATTTAAACTGTTCATGCATTTTACCGGTTTATGCAAATTAGATTATGCAAATTAACCAATTTATGCATTTTACAGTTTTTCTGCAATTTTACCAGTTTATGCAATTTCACCAGTTTATGAACATTAGATTATGCAAATTAACCAATTTATGCAAATTTATGCAATTTCTGCATTCGATTCCCGCAGTTCCGCAGTCAATCGCAATGGCGCAGCCATTGCTGCATTTCTAGTTTAGGTTTGGAACCTTAATGCAGCTTAGTCTCAGACTAAAGCAGTAGTTATAATTTATTACGATGTTCCACGGTGTGGCTTTAACAGTATTTGTGTTTGACCCATAACCCTTTAAGGTGGTGCTTGTCCACCTTAAAGGTGTCCACTTTCCTCAAAAGCCAAAGTGATCCAATGGTGAGATTTAAATTCTGAAGTAGCTTTTTGAAAAAAAAACGTATAATTTGCCGAGCTGCTCTATTGATAATGTTACGACCCCGGGTCATAGCTTGGGGTCCTGTGGGGCAGGGCCTCTGCTGTTGTGGTTGCTCCTCTCTCTGGCCGGACTCACACCAAGAGCGGCGGAAGAGAAGAGAGCGGCGAGCTTCCATTCATTCCCTATGCTGCCTGGCGACCGGAAAGAAGCCTCCGGAAATACACAGGAGGTCGCAGTGTCAGCCTCCTCTGCACAGGTGTGGGGCGTTGCGCTGAGTGCGGAGGGCTCCTCTCTGGTTGGCTGCAGGGGCAGTTAAATGTCATGCAGCTGCGCGCTCCTGGGTCACTCCTCCTCCTCGCTCCTTTGGCGTGTTCCACCTCGGCTGCGCACCATGAGCTCACCAACTCCTCATGCACATTTAAGTTTAGTTATCTTTCGTTAGCCTTAATCTTGGTTTGTTACGTTACTTTATCCCTTCTGTAAAGAAACCCTTCCTTTGTGCACTTTTACCCGGTCTCGTCTCCACTGTTTTGTTGCGGCCTCGAGCCGGTTGTAACGATAATTAAATATCACCGAGTTGTAACTTGATGAAGTCATGTATATTTGTATATGCAAGTCCTTGGTTGGATGTGGACAGTTTATAGAAGCACAATCCATATACAATTGTATTAAGACGTACTGAAAACACTGGCAAACACATAAGAAATGCTAAACATGCTTTTCTGAATGCTATGACCCAAAGCTTGCTTCACTCGTTCACGCTTGAGAGCTGGGACTGGGACTCAAACAAGGACAATGAATCCTCTGGGAAGTGCTGCTTCACTGTTTTACAAAAGTTTGAAATGTTTGTAAAAAAATATTTTGTGCAATAAAAAAAATTAAACTGTTCTGACATTTCATTATAAATAGTGAGAAAATGGACTGGGGTTGAGCTGGAAATAACCCAATGGGTGCAAATATTGTACAAATGTGCCAGTTTAATTATTCAAACTCTGTCTCTCAATGTTTATCCTGGATTTGATCCATTTTCATGACCTTTTATGTCATTTGAGTCCATGTAAGTCCTCTTTTGAATCCGCTGAACCATCCTCCGTCCGTAAAAGTCCTTGTATTCAGGCGGCAGTTCGTCGAGTGTGTGCAGCGCTCGCTCTAAACAAGCCTGAAGAGCTCGAGTCGCGGCCACAGGATCCTTGTTTCCATACGGGTCTTTCTTGTCATAAGTTTCTGCCGCTAGGTGGCGCCAAAACACATTCACGCCCACTCCAAACTCCAAGGCCAGAGTGTTGTGGAACCAGAGGGCTGTGAAAGAACGTGGGGGAAAAGCAGCTCAGTTAACATACAGTATATTTTATTAATTACTCTGCAAACTTAATTGTGTTGTAGTTTACCTGGTATAAAAAGCAGGTCCCCAGGTTGCAGCACACACTCAAATCTTTTTGCTTTGACAAACTCGGGAAATTTCTCCAGATCGGGGGAGTCAATGTCTAAGACCTCAGATTCATCTCCTAGTAATAAATAGAAATAGAGGCATGTCTTTGATTTGTAATTATGTGGCTTTCAAAGAGCTCAAGATAAACTGAACTAAGCAGATGTAGCATTGTGATACATTATACATCAAGTGAAAGAATGCTTCCTTCAATGATTAATTAGTTTGGATAAGTGGTGTGTTACCTGACATGTACAGGTGCAGCGCGTCCTGAGGGCTGTAGAGCGCCACTCTCTTTGTGCCGGTCACCTGAGCCAAAAGGTTATCCATCACCTGAATGAAAAACGAGAGGCTCTGAGTTACAGGCAGCAGAAACCAGACATTTCATTCTGTAATTATGCATTTTTCTAATATCCATTCCAAACACTCACGTCGTAGTGCGTCCAGAGTTGCAGACCACAGGAGCTGATCCGGAAAACACTGGAGAAAAACTGATCAGGATCAAAGAACTCTGGGATTTTAAAGTCTTCGGCCAAAACTGGAAACTGTTTCCTTATATCAGCGGGTTCCTGTGAAATATAAAAACAATGTCAAAATGTTTAACGTATAAATAATCAGCCGTAACAATTACAACTTTTGTGTATTGTGTCTTTGCATATCCCATTCACTGACCTTTCGTACATCCTCTCCAAGGGAACGTAGATAGTAACTCTCATCCTAAAACAAGACACACATCGTTGAACTATGCGACTACAGATAATGAATCCATGATCTACTCCCTAGCATTTCGGGATTGGAGCAAGATAACATTAATAGAACTTGATTTAATTCACTTGAGCGGATTGAAACTAATGAACATACCTCACATAAGAAGAAATCAGAATGTTTTTTCTCTGATGCCCTTTTTACAAACTCATTATACTGTAAGGTAGTGTTCTGCAAATGTAAAAATCAAGTTTAATATTTCTAGCTGAAATGGGCAAAAGGTTGATGTGTATAACTCACTTGTAAACAAAGTTCTTATGAAGGAAGTCCATCTTTGGCACACTGGACACGTGGACCTTCACCTCCATATCTCCTCCCTTCTCCCTGAGGTAATGAGGTGTCCATTTTTCCAAACAAGGTCCCAAACACACACCTCTGAGCACTACAGGTCTGCGCTGAAACGAGAAGCACGCCACTGTCAACAAACCTATAGACATTTTAGAAGTGGCCCATCACCATTTCCAAAGTTATGTTTTTGTTTTGTTTTATACACCAAGAGTTAAAGGCACACTGTGTAACATTTTGGGCTATACTGTTGCAATCAATACAAAACATTTTCTCAATGAGCAGCTCAACACATAAAATTCTATTTCTGCAGTGGGTAATCGATGAATGGATTTGGATGAGGGCGTAACCTGTTTAAATCTCTTCTACTGCCTTTAGTCCACATCTCCATGGAGACGAGCTGGAGACGTACCCACTCCCGGTAAAGTTACTGTCAGGTCTTAGGAGAGATGAGACGCTCACAGCAAAGGCACATGTTTGTTTGTACTTTTATGAGGTATTGTTCAATGATGAAAATATCTGTCATAGAATAAATGTTTGTATTTCAATTATTATTATTATTATTTATATGTGTTGGGTAAAATTCTAAGCGGTGTGGCTTTAAGAACTGGGATGAAAGGGAAAATTAGTGGCAAATATATTTGGCTGCCATAAACTGCACTAACAGCCTTTTGACCATCACCCTGACAGTCACATCTGGTAAGGTGGGGGAAGTATCTTGCACAAGGAAACACCAACAGTAATAATGAAAAATGTTGAGGAATAAGTTGATAGGAAGACTCCTGCATGTGCCACCTGTTCATGTTAGTTTATACACTACGTATTTGGTTTTAAATGCAACCTACCTTTGGATAGACATCTCGCAGAAACACATCTCTATCCACTCCTATGAATACTGGTACATTAACTTTCTCCTGAAGCTCCATTATTCATAATTGTATCCCAAAACTCCTCAAGTCTATCGAAGTAAATGCACTGCTCCTATGGCTGCAGCTGGTGTCACAGAATTACCGTCCCCATTGAAAATAGCCATTGTTTCCACACGGACCCCAAATAAAAACGGACCACAAACACTTCCCCTCAAACATGGCGCTGCCCGTGGTCAGAGGTTGTTGTCGTTTGTCAGCATTGCTCAGATTAAATCGTATATTTGCCACAGAAAGATTAAACCTGATCCAGAGCCATAAACTAAAATGTCCTACCTCTACTGCCCGACTTTCAGTGACTTTATTCCGGCCTTACAGCTCCGATAGAGAGCCTCAACGACAGAGACAAAAAGTGGTCGTAGTCGGTATTCCCAATCCGTTCATCTGGTTTCGGACTAAGATCTACTATTTTCTTATAAGAGCCTACTTTGATAAAGACTTCACGATTGAGGAGTTCACGGAGGGGGCTAAACAGGTTTGTAGAAATTATTAGATTAAGTGTCTACAACCTTTTTTGCCCTGTGAGCGACTTACTGCCTTGAAGTGTGACACCTCAAATGTCATAAACCACGGGGAAGTCTACGAAAATATCAAATGTACTGAGCCAATGGGCCAACAACATGATTACCAGTCGTGTGTAAAGATTAAGAAACAGCTTTTATACTGTCCCATCAACTAAACTTCTTTGTGTCTTTTCAGGCTTTCTCTACGGTGGCCGAGAAGGGTCACAACAAATACAAACGCCACAACAAAAACAAATGCAAAAACAAATACAAACGTCACAACACAACAACTTTGAGCCACAACACAACAACTTAAAGGGATACTTCGGGATTTTTGACATAGGGCCTCATTTCCTAGTTATCCAGAGTGTTGTTGATGTCTGGAGATATTTTTTTCTTAAATTCATGCAGTTCTTATATTTGAAGAGTCTAGTTGCGCTAGGCTAGGGCAAGGCTAAAGCAGTTCTATGGTAAACGCTAGCCTGCATTAAAAAACAGTCTGGCGCACTCCACAGTGCACCTGAGGTAAATCACTTATAACACCAGACTAACCATATAAATGTCTGTGTCGATAGGTTAAGTTTAACCATTTTGTGTTTAAAATAACTTATATTTGAGCAGCATCAGCTTCGTGGCTGTAAGCTAAGGCAGCGGCGGAATGATCTGCGAGAAAATAGTCCCTCAAAATGCGGTAATTCATGTGATACAAGGTCAGTTTTATTTTAAAAATTATTCTATTAACACAGACATTTATATGGTTAGTCTGGTGTTATAAGTGATTTACCTCAGGTGCACTGTGGAGTGGGTCAGACTGTTTTTTAATGCAGGCTAACGTTTACCATAGAAATGCTTTAGCCTTGCCCTAGCCTAGCGCCACTAGACTCTTCAAATATAAGAACTGCATGAATTTAAGAAAAAAATATCTCCAGACATCAACAACCCTCTGGATAACTAGGAAATGAGGCCCTATGTCAAAATCCCGAAGTATCCCTTTAACTAAAGCCACAACACAACAACGTAACGAAAGCCACAACACAACAACTTAACGAAAGCCACAACAACTTAACTAAAGCCACAACACAACAACTTAACGAAAGCCACAACAACTTAACTAAAGCCACAACACAACAACTTAACGAAAGCCACAACACAACAACTTAACGAAAGCCACAACAACTTAACTAAAGCCACAACAACTTAACGAAAGCCACAACAACTTAACGAAAGCCACAACAACTTAACTAAAGCCACAACACAACAACGTAACGAAAGCAAAAACACAACAACTTAACGAAAGCCACAACAACTTAACTAAAGCCAAAACACAACAATTTAACGAAAGCCACAACACAACAACTTAACGAAAGCCACAACAACTTAACTAAAGCCACAACAACGTAACGAAAGCCACAACAACTTAACTAAAGCCACAACAACGTAACGAAAGCCACAACAACTTAACTAAAGCCACAACAACTTAACTAAAGCCACAACACAACAACGTAACGAAAGCCAAAACACAACAACTTAACGAAAGCCACAACAACTTAACGAAGCCACAACACAACAACTTAACGAAAGCCAAAACACAACAACTTAACTAAAGCCACAACACAACAACTTAACTAAAGCCAAAACACAACAACTTAACTAAAGCCAAAACACAACAACTTAACGAAAGCCAAAACACAACAACTTAACTAAGCCAAAACACAACAACTTAACGAAAGCCAAAACACAACAACTTAACTAAAGCCACAACACAACAACTTAACTAAAGCCACAACACAACAACTTAACTAAAGCCAAAACACAACAACTTAACTAAAGCCAAAACACAACAACTTAACTAAAGCCACAACACAACAACTTAACTAAAGCCAAAACACAACAACTTAACTAAAGCCAAAACACAACAACTTAACTAAAGCCAAAACACAACAACTTAACTAAAGCCACAACAACTTAACGAAAGCCAAAAACACAAAAAACAAACAACAACTTAACTAAAGCCAAAACACAACAACTTAACGAAAGCCACAACACAACAACTTAACGAAAGCCACAACACAACAACTTAACTAAAGCCACAACACAACAACTTAACGAAAGCCACAACAACTTAACGAAAGCCAACACAACAACTTAACTAAAGCCACAACACAACAACTTAACAAAGCCACAACAACTTAACGAAAGCCACAACACAACAACTTAACGAAAGCCACAACACAACAACTTAACGAAAGCCACAACAACTTAGCGAAAGCCACAACACAACAACTTACGAAAGCCACAACACAACAACTTAACGAAAGCCACAACACAACAACTTAACGAAAGCCACAACACAACAACTTAACTAAAGCACAACACAACAACTTAACGAAAGCCACAACACAACAACTTAACGAAAGCCACAACACAACAACTTAACTAAAGTCACAACACAACAACTTAACTAAAGCACAACACAACAACTTAACGAAAGCCACAACACAACAACTTAACGAAAGCCACAACACAACAACTTAACGAAAGCCACAACAAAAAAACAAAAAAACTTAACTAAAGCCACAACACAACAACTTAACGAAAGCCACAACACAACAACTTAACTAAAGTCACAACACAACAACTTAACTAAAGCCACAACACAACAACTTAACTAAAGCCACAACACAACAACTTAACTAAAGCCACAACACAACAACTTAACGAAAGCCACAAACACAACAACTTAACTAAAGCCACAACACAACAACTTAACTAAAGCCACAACACAACAACTTAACTAAAGCCACAACACAACAACTTAACTAAAGCCACAACACAACAACTTAACGAAAGCCACAACACAACAACTTAACGAAAGCCACAACAACTTAACTAAAGCCACAACACAACAACTTAACTAAAGTCACAACACAACAACTTAACGAAAGCCACAACACAACAACTTAACTAAAGCCACAAACACAACACAACAACTTAACGAAAGCCACAACAACTTAACTAAAGCCACAACACAACAACTTAACTAAAGCCACAACACAACAACTTAACTAAAGCCACAACACAACAACTTAACTAAAGCCACAACACAACAACTTAACGAAAGCCAAAACACAACAACTTAACTAAAGCCACAACACAACAACTTAACTAAAGCCACAACACAACAACTTAACTAAAGCCACAACACAACAACTTAACTAAAGCCACAACACAACAACTTAACTAAAGCCACAACACAACAACTTAACGAAAGCCAAAACACAACAACTTAACTAAAGCCACAACACAACAACTTAACGAAAGCCACAACACAACAACTTAACTAAAGCCACAACACAACAACTTAACGAAAGCCACAACACAACAACTTAACGAAAGCCACAACACAACAACTTAACGAAAGCCACAACACAACAACTTAACGAAACCACAACACAACAACTTAACTAAAGCCACAACACAACAACTTAACTAAAGCACAACACAACAACTTAACGAAAGCCACAACACAACAACTTAACAAAGCCACAACACAACAACTTAACGAAAGCCACAACAACTTAACTAAAGCCACAACACAACAACTTAACTAAAGCCACAACACAACAACTTAACGAAAGCCACAACACAACAACTTAACTAAAGCCACAACACAACAACTTAACGAAAGCCACAACACAACAACTTAACTAAAGCCACAACACAACAACTTAACGAAAGCCACAACAACTTAACAAAGCCACAACAACTTAACTAAAGCCACAACACAACAACTTAACGAAAGCCACAACACAACAACTTAACTAAAGCCACAACACAACAACTTAACTAAAGCCACAACACAACAACTTAACTAAAGCCACAACACAACAACTTAACAAAGCCACAACACAACAACTTAACTAAAGCCACAACACAACAACAAAGCCACACAACAACTTAACTAAAGCCACAAACAACAACTTAACAAAGCACAACAACTTAACAAAGCCACAACACTTAACGAACACAACAACTTAACAAGCCACAACAACTTAACAAAGCCACAACAACTTAACAAAGCCACAACAACTTAACGAAAGCACAACAACTTAACGAAAGCCACAACAACTTAACTAAAGCCACAACAACTTAACAAAGCCACAACACAACAACTTAACTAAAGCCACAACAACTTAACGAAAGTCACAACAACTTAACGAAAGCCACAACACAACAATTAACGAAAGCCAAACACAACAACTTAACGAAAGCCACAACACAACAACTTAACGAAAGCCACAACACAACAACTTAACTAAAGCCACAACAACTTAACGAAAGCCACAACACAACAACTTAACTAAAGCCACAACACAACAACTTAACTAAAGCCACAACAACTTAACGAAAGCCACAACACAACAACTTAACTAAAGCCACAACACAACAACTTAACGAAAGCCACAACAACAACACAACAACTTAACTAAAGCCACAACAACTTAACGAAAGCCAAAACACAACAACTTAACTAAAGCCAAACACAACAACTTAACTAAAGCCACAACACAACAACTTAACGAAAGCCACAACACAACAACTTAACGAAAGCCAAAACACAACAACTTAACGAAAGCCAAAACACAACAACTTAACGAAAGCCACAACACAACAACTTAACTAAAGCCACAACACAACAACTTAACGAAAGCCACAACACAACAACTTAACTAAAGCCACAACACAACAACTTAACGAAAGCCACAACACAACAACTTAACGAAAGCCACAACACAACAACTTAACGAAAGCCACAACACAACAACTTAACTAAAGTCACAACACAACAACTAAACAAAAGTCACAACACAACAACTAAACAAAAGCCACAACACAACAACTTAACTAAAGCCACAACACAACAACTTAACTAAAGCCGCAACACAACAACTTAACTAAAGCGCAACACAACAACTTAACTAAAGCCGCAACACAACAACTTAACTAAAGCCGCAACACAACAACTTAACTAAAGCCACAACACAACATACATATAGTATATTAATTGCACTTTATTAACCACAACCACATACACTGACTGTAAACACCTATAATATATTATTTTTGCCTGCCAAAACCTTAATAATTTCTTATATTTATGCTTTACAATTTGTTCATTTAAATTTACATAATTTTCCCTTTTTTGTTCATTAAATAAGACACTTTTTGTTCTATTATTATTACCTGTTTGCTAGGAAATGTGCTATCAAAAAGAACATGATACATCTTGTTGTTTTGATAGCACATTTCCTATCTGCACCCCTGTGTGTTGTAAAGAGATGTAGTAACAAGCAATTTTCTCTATTAATGAAGTTGTATATTATGTTTTAGGGTGAACCACTTCTGTACTGCCGACTTAACTGCCAAGTACCCCTGCTCGGCATGTATTTAAACGGCCAGTCTGACCTCCGCCCCGATTTTCGGCTTACTCGAACCACCATCACTCGTCTGGTTAACCACCTGAAGACTGCAAATCACCAGGGCTGGAGCCAGGACATCGAGGTTCTGGTGTTTCTCTTTTGGTTGGCCAGTGGCACTGCATACCGTGTCGTCGCCAGGGCATTTGACATGCCTCAATCAACGGTCCACGATGTGATCCACAGGGTGGCCAACCAGATCCTTCAGATGCGGAGCCGTATAATTCGTTTCCCTTCCCTGGAGGAACTGCCCCAAGTTGTAGCTGGATTTCAGTTGCTGGCTGGATCAGCTGCCTTCAGTAATGTTGTGGGGAGCATCGACGGCTGCCACATCAGAATCAAGCCCCTGAGTGAAAATGCACAGTGTTATTTTAACAGGAAACTGTTTTATTCCATTCAAATGCAGGCTGTGTGTAATCACCTAGGTTTATTTATTGATTTGTTTGTTGGCTACCCCGGATCTGTGCACGATTCTCGTGTTCTTAAAATAGCCCCCTGTACGTCCACCGCCTCTACCCCCAAATGGACACGTCCTCCTTGGTGATGGTGGCTATCCTTGCCTCCGTCAGCCCATCACGCTCCTCACTCCATACAGAGAGCCTGTAAGGAGCCCAGTGGAAGCTCGCTTCAACCGGCATCATGCAAGGGCACGATCTGTAATAGAGAGAGCGTTTGGCATGATGAAAGCAAGATGGAGATCAATTTTTTTTAAGGCACTGGAGGTGCAACCCACCTTTGCAGTCCAGGTGACTGCCTGTTGCGCTATCTTGCACAACATCTGTATCAGGGATGGTGATCTCTGGGAGCCAGTGGAAGAGGAGCCAGGGCCTGATGATGAGCAAGACCAGCATCACCAGCACCAACCTGATCAGCAGTGCGGAGAGGAGCTGCGTGGACGGATGGCAGCAGCACTTTCCACCCCAAGGGTCAGGCCACCAGCTCTTCAGGACCACGACTATTAATGTAATCCTTTCAAAAATCTGTGTTTTTCTATTTAAATAAAAAACAATCAAATTAACATGTAAATATATAAGAAAAAAAAATAGTTTCATATATGTATATACTGTATTCCTTGAAAATCTCTGGTTGTTAATATTTCTATTGTGTAAATATGTTGTGTTCATAATTGTATGTCAATATGTATATAGTTCAACCTACACTTGTTCTCAAAATAAACTTTTATTTCATTCAACATAATTTATCATTTATAATTTATCAACAACTCTCTCTAACAGCTTCAGAAGCCGCTCCTCTCTTCCTCATCTCTTCTAGCCCTCTTCTCGTTTGTCTCTTTCCTCTTCCTTCTTCTCTGCCTTCTGTATGAAGCTGACCAGGCTTTCTCGCCTCGGTCTCTTGGCTGCCATGCTGCTACCCTCTTCCTCTTCCTCCTCTGCCTCTTGTTGCACCGGGGCAGGGGGGTGATCCACAGATGTGGAAGGGCCCTCCCCCATGGATGAGGCAATCAGGCAGGGAGGCTGCACAGAAGGCCTGCTGCCTATCGCCTCATCCATGAGGGAGTACCACTTCCACGTCATAGCAGTGGGCTCCCCTCCTTCAGTGCCTACCCCAGTCTGTGGCTGTCTGAGCTCCTTCAAACAGTGAGTTTTGTATAACTATGTGCATCACCTTATACTCATTACACACCACAACACACAAAGCTTCAATAAAACAAACCTTGTAGGTCTTCTTCAGATTCTCCCACTTTTTAGCCGCTCTGGCAGGGATGACCAGGCGGCTCAGCCCCATTTCCTTTACTATCGCCCTAAGGTAATGATACATAAACAGCAATGTAATAGTAGTAGACGTTGTTACAAAACTAATCTTTCATAATGGTCGTACTCCCATCCAGCCGCGGCAGCAAAACGCCGGCCTGAGAACAGGCCGGCGTTCTTGATCCGCAGACGGATCAAGCGGTCCACATCCGCGTCAGTCCCTTTAAAAACATTAAACACACAATAAATGCTATACCTATAACACAAGTACATAAAAAATAAGACTGACCACAAGTGACTCGTTTTCGTAGCGTTCGCTTAAAGCAGTATGTAGCTAGAGAGATATTAGCATTTTCGCGGCATAACATTAGTACGCTGGTTTGCATAAAAAGGCGATCGGTATTGTAACTTCAAATGTGTATTTTTGGCAGCTTATCATCAACAATATAACTGTTTACACATTGACATATCTATGATTAAATACTTACATTTATAGCTCATGTCCCGCTCCTCGCCCGACTGATTACTCCGTACATCCGCCATTTTCTCTTCTGCCCGCAATGCATTGTGGGCTATATTGACCCGTTTAGTGACCATCGATGCTCACTACTTTTCAGAATGCATTGTGGGAAATTTTGAGTGCACTACTTTTTTCTCTCTGGACATTCGGGCACCCCTACAAAATGGCGTATCCACTATATAGTGCACTATATAGGGAATAGTGTGGACATTCGGATACAGCCCACGATTCTGCAATAGATGGGAGCAACATCCGGGAACTTTTACTGGGCAACGCCCCTTTTGGGGGAATCGAGAGTTAAAAATTGCATTAGTGTGAATGAGAAACTGGGACTATTTCTCATTCGGATTATCAAATATTCCAAACCAGTGATCAGAACTACAGGACAATGTCCGTTCTTGATCACAGACACATCAAGTCACTGTCAGAAGACGATTGGAAGATTTTTATTTTTTGTGGACACTTATATGAGCGAGTTTATCGATCACTAGCATCTGTTATGTCCATGTCAGAGCTCATTACTGAGGAAACAGCTCCACATTGTGGCCGTGTATTATGCACTTTGTGTAACGTCTTTAATCGGTAATTATTCAAACTCATCAAACCTGTTCAGCATTAGGCCTAATTAATGATTCTCTCGGTTTTAAAACGCACATTAACGTTAGCATTAGCAGCTAGTAGGTTAGCTCCTGAATGAACCATGCATCATTTGCTCATAAGCTACAAAACTACATCGTAGGCTGTATGATTTTAATGTAATGATAATATAAAAGCAACAGACTAAAAGCTGAAGCTGTTGTGACATTATAAAGCATCCAGCGAAAAAGTTCCACAGGCAAATGTCACAGAGAAGTCATGATCACAGTGGGTTTAGCAGCTCAGTTTTAAAACGTTAACCGTCTTCTCTGTGAATTATCTGAAACAACAGGTCACTTCCATGGCTTCCTTTTCACGTTCCATAATTAAATAAAACAAAGAAAACGTGTTTTCATGTGTAAATTGAAACTTTTCAGACGATCTTTCCTCATTCATTCCAATGTACGGAGCTTCTGTTTTCCCCCGAAAAGGGGCGTTAACCTTTTGGCGCCACTGATGTGACGTAGACGTTGCTCCATCTATGGGAGACAATCCGTCATCTTTAGAGGTATATTATATTATTTACATCTTTTTGAACATAGCGACAGATCAGATTTACACACGCCAAAAACGATCATATGTGTCGCTCAAATCCAATCATTTGTTTTTTCCAAATGTGCTGAGGGAGGCTAACCAAGTTAGCTCAGAGCCTTTTTTTCTTTTTTAAAAAGCTGTGATGGAATTGAGACATATACGGCAATGGTGGCGCAAATTTGTTTTTATTATTTTGTATTCATGCAGTGTTGCAATAATTATTGACATTAACTGTCTGTGTAACAGAGTGTAAAGCTGGTTAAATTCTGGTAATAGGATTACCTACTTGTTGTCTTATTGTGATGTTAATGTACCTGGCAGTGTGTGTAGTCCACGTATGTCTTTTGTTTTGGTAGTCTGTCTCCAACGTTGGCACTTCCGGTTTGGTCGATATAACTGGTCAACTCCGCGCTAGCTCTTTCTCTGTTCCCGTACTCATGAGAGAAAGGTTAGCGAGTTTTGTATCTGGAAGCATCGTGTTATTAGATTAGCATCTGTGTAATTTTGGTTTGTCTTTTATGTTACTACAATGTTCTCGTATCATCCATGTTAGTAATTTTGTACTTATGTGTTATTATTTTGTACTTACGTGTTGTTTCCCCCCCCGTGTTTCTAGGCCTCGTTGGGCACATGATATTAGGCTAACGCCAAAACTTTTATTTCCCTCTGCCAGGTATGTTGTTGTACATTTATGTTCTCTCTGTTCCCGTACTCATGAGAGAAAGGCCTCGTTGGGCACATGATATTAGGCTAACGCCAAAACTTTTATTTCCCTCTGCCAGGGTAAATAAATGGGGTTTGAGCGTTGCTCTTCCCCGATTGCAGTCTTGCCTCCTCTCCGTGGTTCAGAGCACCATAAGCACAACACAACGCAGAGAAGTTTATCATAGGTCACACTGGTGCCGTGACTCTGTCGAACCGGACCCGACGTTGCTGGGTCTACGGTTCTCTCGTAATTGGGCTCCAGGACGGTTCTCCTGAGCCTTCACCGCCTCACCGCTGGGAGCTGCCAACGCTGTACGTCGGACCGTCGGCGCTCTAACCAACGGGGCGGGCCTCCCCTCGTCCGCGTCAACGTCTTCTGCTCACCGCCTGGGATGGAGCCGGAGGAGCTACACACGCCCGCCATGGCCGGCAGAGGGCGCGGAGCCCTGGTGTCGCCTCTTCCTTTTCCCTTGAGTGATGTGGGTAGTAGTGTGGCTCGGGGCAGAGCTATGCCTCGTGCCATGAACAATGTGAGTTTTGAGCTGCCTAAGTGCAGCACGGGACATGTGTTTGGTGATGAAACTGTGGGGGGTATGAGCCAAATGAATGACATGATGCAACAGATGGGTCACATGTTGGCGGATAATATTGTGTCTAGGTTAAACTCGTCTAGCTCATCCGCCGAGTCTCCCAGGGCTCCTGCTACGCCTCCACAGGCGAATGATTCCATGAACAGTCACAGCTTAAACCTGTCAAATGTCACTTTTGTCGAAAAAGGGGCCAAAGAGCCACCGGTGTACAGGGGGATGGCTCCGATGTCCTAGCCATCGACGAGTGGGAGGATTTGATGAAGGTTTATTTAAGGAAAAGCAATATTCCCGTTGAATGCAGGACGGAGGAAATACTTGTACATTTGAGGGGCAAAGCCAGAAATGTCGCTAAGCTGGGTATAAAAAATGGCGGGCTGGATTCCACACATGGGCCCGAGGCCATTTTCGGTCTCCTGCGTAAACATTTTGGTGCGGGTTTATGCTCCTCGGTCCCCCTGGCTGACTTTTATTCCATCCGGCCCACAGCTAATGAGGACCCGTATGATTTTGGTTACGGTTAAACAATGCTGCGGATACTGCTATTAGCTGCCTTGCAGGGTTGGGGAAATCCTCCGATGTTCCAGGGGAGGATGTCACGCGGTTGTTCATAAGACATTGCCCAAACAAAGAGCTGTCTTATACATTCCGGTCTAAGACCATTGATAAGTGGACGGCGCGGGAGGTACAGGAGGTGCTGGACGAGTACCATTTAGAAAATAGCTCTAGAAAGACAGGGGTGTTGAACATGGTTTCTGTGAATAAAAGTGATATTCCCGCTGTCGTAGCCCCCACTGCTAACATGCCCGACCACTCTGCATTCGAGGAGCTGGCCGCCATGTTGAAAAAGGTTTTGTCGCAGTCCCAAGATGGCGCCCAGGTTACGCATAGGCCACGTCGAGACACGCGGTTTCCCAGAGCAGGCGGGTTAAACAGCATGCCGTGTGCGATCTGTAGAGATGTGTCCCACACCACGTACACACATTGTAGGAAGCATAAACTGTGTTTTCGGTGCCATGAACAGGGCCACATTAGCAATGCGTGTTCCCAGGGCGTTGACACTTCTCCCTCCGGGCCGCAGGGAAACTAATCAGTCTGCGCGTAAGGGAGGACAGCGTAGATGGGGATATTTCACCTCCCACAATGGACAGTGTGGTACATCGTGGTTCCAGCCGGGCAACTTGCAGCGACAAAGTGCCGCTGGGCAAGACACCGATTGTACAAGTGTTACAGAGACTTTCAGAGACTGACTCGTTATTCCACACGGACGTTATCATGGACAATGGCCATGTCATCAAGGCCTTAGTGGACAGTGGATCTATGGCGTGCACTATTAATGGAGAGACTGATTCAATGATGAGGAGGGATTACCCGGAGATTGACAGGAAGCGTGCGGATGAGTATGTCATCGTGGGCTGCGGAGGTCAACAGGTATTGCCCACTGCTTTGTACGACCTCTCTGTTTTGGTGTACGGTATCAGAGTCGTGGTCCCGGTCTTGGTGGTGCCCGGCCAGTCTGACAGCATGATCCTGGGGAGTAACGTCTTGAAATGGCTCATGAGACGGATCGAAGATGGAGAAATAGACTCAAGTAAGATGGGCGCGTCCGGCAATGAGTTACCCCAGCTGCTATCACTGTTGTCCCATACAGTGCATCGTAAGGACACGTCATCGCTGGATTTTGGGACTGCAAAATTAAAAAGGAGTGTTACGCTGCAGCCTTTAACTGAACATTTGGTGTGGGCTAAACTACCATCCGTGGATGCTTCAGCGGTGGGGAGCTCCGTCATCGTGGAGCCCACCCGGTCTAAAACGAGACCAGCGCAGATCTTGGTGGGGAGGGTCGTCACCACTCTGTACGGGGACGGGTGGGTTCCCGTCAAAATAGTGAACCCGACGGAGAAAGCGCTCACACTAAAGAGAAATGCCAAGCTGGTGGATGTTTCGCCCAGCTTGTCAGTGCAAGATCTGCCGGAGCCACAGCGAGTTCAGTCAAATATCCAGCGCGCGACGGAGACCCCGTTATTGAGAACTGAGGACGAGATCAAAAAGGCTCTTATCGACATGGGACTCTCAGAAGTTGACATCACGTCGTGTGAGGTGTCCTTGGAGTGGAAAAACAAGCTACTCAACCTGATCGAGCGATACGACTCCACGTTCTCCAGGCATAAGATGGACTGTGGAGAGGCGAAAGACTTCGTACACAGGATACGATTGATGGATGACAAGCCGTTCAGACTACCATACCGGCGTGTCCCTCCGTGTCATTACGAGAAATTGAGGACAGCTTTGAACGAGATGGAGGAGGTCGGGATCATCAAGAAGTCCCAGAGCGAGTATGCGTCTCCGTTGGTCCTCGTCGTGAAACCCAATGGTGATTTACGCATCTGCAATGACTTTCGGTGGCTGAATGCGAGGACTATTAAAGATGCACACCCATTACCCCACCAGACTGATGCGCTCGCGGCGCTTGGGGGCAATGTATTTTTTTCCACCATGGATCTCACCTCGGGTTTTTACAACGTTCCGCTACACGAGGACGACAAACGGTACACTGCGTTCTCCTCCCCGTTCGGGCTACACGAGTATAACAGGATGCCCCAAGGACTGACCAACAGCCCCGCGACATTCATGCGCATGATGATGTCGGTCTTCGGTGATAAAAACTTCACCAGCCTGTTGTGTTACTTGGACGATTTGATGGTGTTTGCGCCGTCTGAACAGATTGCGCTAGAGCGGTTAGAGATGGTATTCTCGCGGTTAGCTGCAAACAACCTTAAGCTTTCCCCCAAGAAATGTCACTTCCTCCGGCGTTCTGTAAAGTTTTTGGGCCACATCGTCTGCGAAGAAGGCATGAAAACTGACCCCAGTAAAGTCCAGGCCATCGGGGACATTAAGGAAACGGACCTCATGGAGGCAGATGGTAGGACCCCCTGTGCTAAAAAGATTAGGTCCTTTTTAGGCATGGCCCTGTATTACCACCACTTTATTGAAGGCTGTTCAGCCAAGGCTAGGCCCCTGTTTAGTCTCGTGTCAGAACCCTCCACTTCCAAGAAAAAGGGCAGACCCCCAAGCCTAAGTTCAAGAAAGGTTTAGTGAGACTGAAACCCGCTGACTGGACTGACGACTGTAGGGTAGCCTTTGAGACCCTCAAACATGATTTGATACACAGTGTGACGTTGGCTCATCCAGATTTCGAGGCCCCTTTTATCCTCGCTGTAGACGCTTCTTTCGACGGGATAGGCGCTGTTCTTTCGCAATTGCCACCTGGTAGTAAGATCGCCAGACCTGTGGCTTTTGCCAGTAAAACTTTGTCCCAAGCCCAGTTGAATTATCCAGCTCACCGCCTGGAGTTTTTAGCTCTTAAGTGGGCTGTATGCGACAAATTTGGCCATTGGTTAAAGGGACGGACCTTCTCTGTTTGGACTGACAATAATCCACTGACGTATATATTGACTAAGCCCAAACTCGACGCTTGTGAACAAAGGTGGGTGGCGAAGTTAGCGGCGTATAGCTTCGACCTTAACTATGTCCCGGGCCCTAAGAATGTGGTTGCTGACGCGCTCAGTAGGGAGCCATTTGTTAAGTCCTGCGTAGCCCACCGTCTAGTGTCTGAACCGTACTCTCACATGCTCGCCCAAGTTAGTGAGTTAGCGGACCAGAGAGTCCAAGATGCGTTTAGGTGCACAAATAACTGCCAACGTGTAGACGAGTCCGGGGATTCCGCCAATTCGCTTCTCCCACAACCATCTCTGTCCCTCGACGAAGTCCAAGCGGTGTTAAGCGCACAGAGTGAAGGGGGTACCAGCCCGTTACGTGTTACTTGTGCTGATGTCCCGCAACTAGCGTGTATCACCGACAGTGCTTCACTTCCGCTGAGCCAGCTTGTGTCCATGCAAGAACAGGATGGCACCCTGAGTCGAGTCTTTTATTACGTGCAACGGCGTAAAAGACCCACCAAGCGTGAGCGCGCACGCGAACCAGGTGGTGTTAAGAACCTCCTCAAACATTGGGCAAAGTTGTCCATCAAAGACGGGTTGTTGTTCCGGTCGAAAAGAGACAATAAAATGAACGTGACACTCCATCAGTTCGTCGTTCCGAGCGCTTTGAAACAACAAGTCCTCACTGGCCTCCACGACTCAGCGGGCCACCAAGGCCAAGCGCGGACGCTATCTCTGGCCAGGCAAAGGTTTTTCTGGATAGGGATGGAAAGGGATGTCATCAACCACGTCAAGAAGTGCTTCAGATGCATCGTGGGTAAAACGCCTGAACCACACGGACGTGCTCCCTTGGAAAGTATCCAAACCTCAGAGCCAATGGAGTTGGTTTGCATCGACTTCTGGACTGCTGAACAGACGGACAAAAAATGTGTCGATGTCTTGGTCGTTACTGACCATTTTTCGAAAATGGCGCACGCATTTCCCTGCAAGAATCAGTCTGCTAAACAAGTCGCTCGCCGATTGTGGAGTGACTTTTTCTGCGTGTATGGCTTCCCAAAGCGCATCCATTCAGACCAAGGTGCAAATTTCGAGAGCAGCCTCATGAAAGAACTTTTGACGCTGTCTGGGGTCCAGAAATCGCACACGACGCCATACCATCCTATGGGGAATGGCATCACAGAACGGTTCAACAGGACTCTGGGGAACATGATCCGTGCTTTGCCCCCGCAGTCGAAAGCAAGATGGCCCCAGATGTTGCAAATGCTGACTTTTTGCTACAACTGCACTGAACATGAGACCACGGGATTTGCGCCCTTTTATCTCATGTTTGGGAGAGTCCCACGGTTGCCTGTCGATATTGTTTTCCAACATGTGCTCGAGGGTACACCTGTCGTTGACCACCATGAGTTTATTGCAGCTTTGAGGCGGGATTTAGCTGAGGCATCGCGTATTGCCCTCCAAAACAGTAGGACAGCTCAGGCCCGTCAGACAGAAATCTACAATCGTAAGGCTAAGGGCGCGGCTCTCGTCGTGGGGGATCAAGTTTTACTCGCCAATAGAGGGGAGAGAGGGAAGCGGAAAGTCGCGGACAAATGGGTTTCGACGGTGTTTGAAGTTATCTCCGTGAGACCGGGCGTAAATGTCTATTCCATCAAAGATCCTGACACTCAGAAAGTCAAAACGGTACATAGAAATCTTCTACTCCCTGTCAGTTTCCTTTCGTCGAATGTAGAGAGCCCATGTGCGTCTAATTGCCCCTCATTAGCGAACGACGAACCAGAAATTCCTGTTGAGACACAGGATAGTGAGACTAGGACGATTAATTGGCTGTTGAACACTGAAAATGGTTCTTACCAGAGTGAAGAAGCGAGTCTAGTCGACGAAGAGACTGTGTCTGATCCGTTTGCTGAATCTGATGTGGATTCTGTGGCGTTGAGTCCGTGTGGCAGCGCTTCAGTCCGTGTTGAATCTGAGAGCGCGCTTTCTCAATTGCCAATTAGTGTGAGCGACCACAACTCACCTGAGAACCAATCAGAATCTGCCCTTGCAGATGTAGTGACGTGTGACGCAGTAGCTGACGCGCATCTGTTACCTGTGCGTACCAGAACAGGCAGATTGATTAACCCCCCCGCTCGGTTAATTTGTGAAATGAATGAACAAAATGTAGAGTTAAGGGGACCCTCAATACCTGTGAGATTTGTTTTCTCTTTTGTAAATAGTATGTTCACGCATGGGAAGGCTTACCAGCTCCCATTGGTTTTGTGTTAAGGAGGTTTTTGGAACTCCCATTGAGAGGAAGAGGTGTAAAGAAAATTTTTTTTTTTTTCCCCTTTCATGAGTATCACCACAGTACGAGGGGTGTAAACGGCACTCCTCATACCCGCGTGGAGTAGGGCTCTACTCTGTGCGATCCTTTGGGATGGATTATTCCGGTTTTGGGGGTTACTCTGGTATTTTTTTTTCTCCTCTTTCTGTAATTTTGGTTTAAAAACACCCCCTATTACTCAGAATTTTGGGGGGTGTGTGTAACAGAGTGTAAAGCTGGTTAAATTCTGGTAATAGGATTACCTACTTGTTGTCTTATTGTGATGTTAATGTACCTGGCAGTGTGTGTAGTCCACGTATGTCTTTTGTTTTGGTAGTCTGTCTCCAACGTTGGCACTTCCGGTTTGGTCGATATAACTGGTCAACTCCGCGCTAGCTCTTTCTCTGTTCCCGTACTCATGAGAGAAAGGTTAGCGAGTTTTGTATCTGGAAGCATCGTGTTATTAGATTAGCATCTGTGTAATTTTGGTTTGTCTTTTATGTTACTACAATGTTCTCGTATCATCCATGTTAGTAATTTTGTACTTATGTGTTATTATTTTGTACTTACGTGTTGTTTCCCCCCCCGTGTTTCTAGGCCTCGTTGGGCACATGATATTAGGCTAACGCCAAAACTTTTATTTCCCTCTGCCAGGTATGTTGTTGTACATTTATGTTCTCTCTGTTCCCGTACTCATGAGAGAAAGGCCTCGTTGGGCACATGATATTAGGCTAACGCCAAAACTTTTATTTCCCTCTGCCAGGGTAAATAAATGGGGTTTGAGCGTTGCTCTTCCCCGATTGCAGTCTTGCCTCCTCTCCGTGGTTCAGAGCACCATAAGCACAACACAACGCAGAGAAGTTTATCATAGGTCACATCTGCATCACCCGCCAGGCTAATGTCACCATTGCCTCTGCGGTGAATGCGCTAGTCGCTGTCCTGCAAAGGCATGTCCAGCCAGGCCATGAGAGTGAAGGTCAGGGACAGAGTGCAAACTTGGCTCCAAATCCACAGGTTGAGACTGCCCGGGCAGTACAGAACAGAAACCAGGGTCCAGCTGTTCATCAAGAAATGGCCAGGTTTATGTAAATTTATTGTGGTGTTTGATGCTAATTTGTAGCCTGCTGTAGAGATGTTTATATTCCTAGTTTATAGCTTGTTTAGATTAATTTGTAAATGCTAAATAATTTCCTAATAAAAGTATTGAAAAAATCCCAGACTACACATGTTTTACTCTATATATTGCATTATTTTTTTTTTTTATAGAAGTTTTCCTGGGCTTTTTCAGAAGAAGGGTTGTCTGGGCAAAAGACGGTTCCAGTGTTCTCGAAATGTGCCATCCAAGCAACCAAAGCGTTTTGCATGCAATGTCTTCCTGCTTCAGACAAATGCCCACCTCACACCAAGTCCATCAGACGAATTGCAGTTGTCACTGGCTGGACTTGGTCAGCGCAGTGTGAACATATCGGAAACTATGGATCATAATCAAGTAAGAGCTTTTTCTTTATAACCTACTTTTAAATTGTTGCGTGTACAGTAGACAATATGGTAATCTCGAGGCAATGTACATTTAGGTGTCCATTTTGTTGGGAGAAACATTCCCCAAATTGAAGAATCTAACTGGGGGATGGGTGATCAAGAAAGCATTAGGTATAATAATTGCATAACTCAGTTTTCCCATCTCTTTGCTCGAGATTAATGCATCTCATTTTCCCCCTTCAGGTGGTCACGGAAAAAGGAGTCTTACTGTTGTCCCCAACGATGTAAAAAATTACAATGATATCAAAAAATAATATCACGATAACGATATGCAATACCATATGGTAGGGTTGTGTCCATCGTGATGGATGACGAACATCACGATGGAGAGCCACCATTGTGATGCCACACCCCCTCCTGTCAGAAACACACGCTGATCTTCTGTAGGCCTTGTTAACCTACAGACTTTGCAGGGATTGCACTGTAAATTAAATCTCGAATATAGCTAATATCCATGCTAGTTTAAGTAGCCTACCAGAAGCCTGAAGACATGATGTGTTAGCCGTAATTATTGAAATAAAGGCTCCGACGCAAACTTCTAAATATTGTCCCGTTCACCCACTGTTTCTTAAACATTATGTTAAAATTGAGCAAATACAATTTACATTTGTATTAGTGTGATAAGAGCCTTGTTATTGAGAAGCAGATGACGCTCTGAATAAGTCGTTCTCCTCTGAGACTTTTACGCATGAGTTTTAACACATTTCTATTGCAAAATTCGTGTTCCATGACTCTGTTCAGAAGCCCCCTAGGAGAGACCAACAGGCCCGGTTTGCACCGTGAGGCCGTCCTTCCGTGGACCCACCACCTGCAGAAGGAGCCATGGGGGCCGGTGCTATGTGACCTGAGCAGCTCCAACGGCTGCCCCCACGACCCGGCAACGGACAAGTGGAAGAAAATGAATGAATGAATGAATGAATGAATGAACATTTATCCTGCAATCTCACATTTTCCTAACATAAATACAATGCAGCCTATATACAGGCTATGTAAATGTCTTTAAAAATGCTTATAATGAGAGTTGGACGATATCATCGTCCATCACGATGGTTCACTGGAAACATCGTCAACTGCCAATTAAGGGGACATCGCCCAACTCTACGATATGGCCCACTCCTAATTTACAGTTTAATTCATAGGGGAAAATGTGCTCCATCTACAACGGTTTTCCTCACATTCTCCAATCTGAAAACAAGCCAAAGAGAGTTAACCACCTTTTTTCTGCTTAAATGTAATCCATTCATATTTGCTTTCATTTCTAGGTCGTAAGTTTGTAAGTATCTTGATGCGTTTCTGGTACCTGACCAGTGCAAGACTTCCTGATGACTCTTTGGAGGGAGCTCGTGTTTATCAAGTCACCCTCGGAGGAGAAGGAGATGCAGAGTCAAAGAGACTACTGACTGCAAATTATGAGTGAGACAATTTTTCATATAAAAATGTGTTGGATGTAGATATTTTGTTCTTATACATAGCACATGTATAAATATTTGTTTTTAACAGATTTCAACGTGAATTTACCAAGGGGGTTGACCCAGACTGGACCATCACACGGATAGAGCACTTGAAACTTTTGGAATAAAATCATATCGTGTTTTACCTGTTTTGTCTTTATCATTGCATAGTGTTAAATCGAGACAGCTGGATTTAAAAAATAGATGACATTTCAAGACAGACTAAACACTTCTCAGAACTGTAGTGAGTGAAAATGTGTCAGCTATTGTGATGTTAATCTACCTGGATGTTAAAGATCCCTGTTTTTCATTGAAAATTCTTAATTAAAGCGACAATGGGCGCAGATGGTAGAGCGGGTCGTCTCATGATCGGAAGGTCGGGGGTTCGAATCCCGCCTCCTGAAGGTGCACATTGTCGTTGTGTCCTTGGGCAAGACACTTCACCCACATTGCCTCCAGTGTCTGCGTACACTGGTAGCCCCCTAGGAGAGACCAACAGGCCCGGTTTGAACCGTGAGGCCGTCCTTCCGTGGACCCACCACCTGCAGAAGGAGCCATGGGGGCTGGTGCTATGTGACATGGGCAGCTCCAACGGCCCCCACGACCCGGCAACGGACAAGTGGAAGAAAATGAATGAATGAATGAATGAATTAAAGCTCTTTTAAATGTGAATGAAATCTTTGTATTGTCAAGTCTATTCAATGGAGGCTGGTTTAAAAAAATAAAAATCTTGTCTTGTATAGGTGCACATTATACTTGAATAGAGCTCAGAAGTGTGTCAAAAGATATCTGAGATTCCTGGTGCATTCAATGGAGATTTAAAACATAAAATACTGGAGCTCTTGGTCACATAAAAGCATTTGGACACTGCAGTAGTGACCCAGCATCTAACAGGGTTTTCGCTACATTTTCGAACTCTGTTTTTTTCTCCATCACAGTATAGTCTGTCATGGAGTGGGGTCCATTACATGGGTTAAAGGGTTTGTAGTGCTTAAAGAAGACATACACATATAACATAAACATATGTTTATTGAAAATTGACAAGGGCACCTCCCTCCCTCGGGAGGTGCTCCAGGCATGTCCTATTGGGAGGAGGCCTCGTGGAAGGCCCAGGACACGCTGGTGGGACTATGTCTCCGAGGTGGCCTGGTGTCGCCTCGGGGTCCCCCAGAACAGCTGGAGGAGGTGTGCGTGGATCGGGAAGTCTGGGCATCTCTGCTGAGACTGCTGTCTTGTAACTTCACCCAAAAAACAAGAACATTCAGTCATCCAAGGACTGACGTACTCTTCAACATTAAAGGTGTCATCAGTTGCAATACAAACAACGTCATTTACATGTTAAAATGCCCATGTGGCTTGGCGTACATCGGCAAAACAACCAGACCACTGAAAAATCGGATCTCAGAGCACAGATCTAACATAAGGACCCATGACACTAAAAGTCCAGTGGCCATTCATTTCAATCAGGCTCAACACAACGTAAGTGCAGAGGTATCAGGGTATCGAGCAAGTCAAACTTCCCAGAAGGGGTGGGGACATTGACTCTTTGCTGTTAAAAAGAAGCTTTTTGGATCTACACATTGGACACTTTGAGTCCTAAGGGACTGAACGAAGAGTTTGACCTAAGGCCGTTTCTGTGATTGCATCAATAATTGTGTCATTCCTCTCTGTGTTTGGATTGGTTTCAACACAAAAATATTTTTCTTTTAATATTCATATGTACATAATTGCGTACAATGTATATACACCTGTGGTTCGCTTTTTAATTGTATATACACTGTTAAAAGTGTTGCTTAAATCTAAAGCATAAAAAATGACGTAAGTGGTTGCATTGCCCAAATTATGTTCTGACAACTTTTGTCATTTTATGCTTACAGATAAAACAAAACAAATACTTCAAAAGAAACAAAGGACATTGCTTCAAGGTTATCATTTTTCCCAACAATTGTGTGTTATGATGAAGCAATGAAATTACTTTAAGATAATCATTTTTTTAAACATAATGACGTTAAGCTAAAGCAATGAAATTACTTTAAGATAATCATTTTTTTAAACATAATGATGTTAAGCTAAAGCAATGAAATTACTTTAAGATAATCATTTTTTAAACATAATGATGTTAAGCTAAAGCAATGAAATTACTTTAAGATAATCATTGTTTTAAACATAATGATGTTAAGCTAAAGCAATGAAATTACTTTGAGCCAATCAATTATACGTAACATGTTAGTGTTCTAATGAAATTATAAAATTAGTTTAAGATAACATTTTTTCCCAGCAATTTTTTGCTCTGATTAAACAATTACATTTCTTTGAGTTAATATTTTCTCCCAACATGTTTTCTAGTAGAATACAAAAAACAACTGAGATTATCATCTTTGCCAAGAATGTTAGCTCTGAAAAACATTACTTTAAAACATTTATACCAATATGCTTGTGTTCTGAAATAAAACCTTTTGAAGCTTTTCCATGTCAACATTTATTTTTCACAATATTAATAAAGTTGTGAACACAATTAAACGTAAATATATATAAAAAATAGATTTGTCAATGTTACATTTTGAAACATTTTTCCATCTGATTTCTCTTCCAACAGAAGTACTCTGTACAATTTTTGTTCCTCACCACTCCAGTTTTAAGTAAAAAAGAAAAGAAAAATATGAGCAAACATTTTTTAAAGGATTGTTTTTGTATTGATACTTTTACCATACATACCAATAGACCATTCAGCAGATTTTTCCATTAGCACTATGTTTTAATGCACCATTACAAATACATGAAATATATGTCATTGAATAAGTAAATGTTCATTGAATTAAACCAAGACTTATTTTAAGGTGTCAATAAATATTTTAAGGAGTTATGCAAAATGTGCTTTTAGGACGTTTAGTTTTAAGCATGTTCTAGACCTTCCTTCTCATTTATATTGTGAAGTTACTTAATACCCCCGTACTTAATACTGAGTATTGTCCCTTTTTACATCAATGACAGCCTGTAATGTTTTGTGGTAGTTGTGGATGAGGCTCTTGGATTTTCTCAGATGGTAAACCTGCCTATTCTTCTAGGCAAAAATCCTCCAGTGTTAATGGGGAGATCTCAAATGTGCAGTTCATGCAAGACAGCTCAAGGTTTTACATGAACTGGAGGTTTTTTGCCAAGAAGAATTGGCAGATTTACCATCTGAGAAAATCAAGAGCCTCATCCACAACTACCACAAAACATTACAGGTTGTCATTGATGTACAGGTACTCATTACGTACAGGGTTATGTCAACTTTTGATCAGGGTCATTTGGGAAGTTTCTGTTGTCATGATTTAAAAAGAGTTAACAGTTTTTTATATAATAGAATCACTAATCACGAGCAAAAGAAAGATTTGTATGTTATTATACATATTCTCTGAAAAAGTATGTTGGGGATGTAAACTTATTATTAGCCCAGTTATCTGTCAAACTCATTCCTCAAACTCAGAGGCAGAACCAGAGCGATTCTCTGGTCAAAAAAAAAAAAAAAAAGTGTCTATTGGCAAACTTCATGATCCCTCTGCAGAGCAATGGATTAGATCATAAAAAGCCCAAGTCAATTTGGTTTGAGGAGTGGCCATACTGTACCTACTTACAACATAAAATTAAATAGAATTTCTCTTTTTTTTATTACTTGTAATGATTATTTAAATTATTTATTGACACATTCAATTATTTGATGAGTTCATTGATTATTATTCAATGAAAATTTAATTATTTGTCTACTTCAATTTTATACAAGAGTGTACAGTATTTTCTCCCTCTGGCACAATTAAACTAGAACAGTGGATAATGCAGAGGAAAGTACAACTCAACAATCAAGGAACAGGATTGATAGACAAATATGGATTATTTATATTGCTACTGGTCTTTAGACACACTCATGAGTATCTTTGCAACAATCAGTAATCTGAAAAGTTTGAAATGTCTGCTGAAGTTTGGGTGGATAGTTCAAGTCCAACGCGTATATATCGCCAACAAGAATGCAGGAGGCCTTGGCGACATTGCCCAAACCTGTGATGCATTGAAGGCCATCAATGTTGTTCTCATACGTGTCACCGACTTTGACGATCTTCAGTGGATAGGAGATATTCTGCTGAGTGTCCTCAATTTCCTCCAGATTCTATTTGAGAGGGAAAAATAAATTAAACATTGATATATTTTGATGGTCAATGCAAATCGTTTAGAATTCAGAGAAACTGAAGGCGGATAAGCTATGCTGATATTCTCGGACCAATATCAAACTCAACCACCCCAATCCATCAGTAACAATTGTTTAAATCGCGTCTCCCTTGTGTGATGTAATCAATTTAGTACTCTACCTGCACTTTTCTTCACAATCATTTTATTCACGTAAACTATTATTTAAATAAAAGACGGTATCTCACATAATAAAGTAAACATTTAAAAATATCCACCTTAATATCTACTTAACCGATTATATGTATAGTATTTCTAACATGGTATTTATATAGCACTTTTCAAGACACTGAAAGCCCTATACAGTAAATCATTCTTTCACTCCACGCCCTGGGACAGGCCGACTGAAGTGAGGCTTAGGGCAGGGCGATATGGCCTAAAATCTATATCACGATATAAAAAAGAAATATCACGATAACGATGTATTTGACGATATTATTGACAATGGACAAATTACTTCAAAATCCCAGCCTTACGCCTATTGGGAAGATTAATTCAGTGATATTTCATTCTTTTTTTTTTAACGTCATACTACTTTCCTCGCGAATATGATCTACTCAAGCGGTTTACATCCTTCATTTCATTTAACTTCATAAGCACCTGTCCCCATGTTCTAGAGTCAGTGTTTATGCTGCTGATGGAGCTGAGCGTAACATGAATTATATCGTATCCACGACGATATAAAAAATTACAACGATATCAAAAAATTATATCGCGATAACGATATGCGATACGATATGGCCCACCCCTAGTGAGGCTGCCAATTTGAAACAAAATCACAGCAATTAGAGACCAACTAAGATTACTCCCACTATTAGTACTTAGCAAATCCAACTGTATAAGACCACTAACATCTGCCTTGACCTGGTCAAAATGACCTGAGGAGAGCTGGGACCACTGTCACAAAGGTTACCATAGTTACACACTACACAGTCATCGATTCATATCATTTAGGTCCCGCTGCTTAAGCCAGCACATGTTCAGTTATGTCCAACTGAAGTTTTCCATTGACCATTCCTTCCAGAGGAGGACAGGGGGAATGTCATATGGTCATATGAGACCAAAATGTACGTTTTTGGGATAATCTGCACTTGCTGAGTTTTAGAGATGGTATCGTAAAGGATTTGTCAATACAACTACTCCTAACGATACTCCTTATCAGTCCGGTATTTTATCAATACTCTCATCGATGGCTATTTTTTTAAATAAAAAAAAGAGAAAAAAAGACCATTAATTTGTTAAATATTTTTAACCTTTAGAACAGCAAAGAACACAAATTAAAGTTAAACTACAAAATAACTAATAACTTATTTTATATAACAAGCAGAAGATTACATTACATAAGATTACCTTAAAATAAGTCGATTACAGGGCTCTAGACTAACTTTTATCCTACTCGCAATGGTGCAACCTTTATTTTAAAACAAAAAATACAATAGTGTGTTTATTGTCAAAACGTGTCAAAGACAGATCAGCTTATAGTACGGTACTTTATTTTATACCCTGAAAAAGAGATTGGAAATTGTACCTGTTGAAATCAAGTCCTCTGGCTTCTCCCCGATGTACTCAATCAGGCCTCGGATTACGACTTCCCTCCTCTTTTCTACAGTAGAGGTTGGATCCTACAAAACAACATAGAAATAAATACCAATTAAGAAGTATTCATCTCTCCTTATCTTGAATATGTTTTCATATTTCTGCTTTTATATGTTTTTATATCTAAATGAAGACAAAGACAAATGATGTAAGAGACAAGCAATGACAAATGGTAAAACAATTAATGGAATAAATACATTGTAAAACCATAAGGCTTTGAATATATATATATATATATATATATATATATATATACACACACACACACACATCTGCCTATATGTTATGTTTGATTAACAACAGCAGAGAATTTAAAGCATTTTGAATCACGATTGTGATTTCTAAAGAGAACAGATGACCAAAATGATAAAAAAAAGAGGAATGAAGGCAGACAAATGATTTCATCTTTCCCAGCTAGTATTCAAATACTATTTGAATCAAACTGTTCAATAGCTTCAACATGCCACACAACATTTTTTTATATAATGAAGGAAAAAAATATGTATAGGAGAAATGTGGCCTATGGACTCAAATTTAAACTTTAAACTTTGTCTAAACAATGCATACCTTAATTAATTCCATGATTATTGGCTTGAGCCTCTGACCAAGAGCTCCACCTTTCGTTTGCTCAAGACAAGTTCCACTGACCAATCTGTAAGCATAAGAAAAACATTTAAAAAAGGCATTTATCATGGAATTTATCAAAACTTTACGGTGCGGGTCATAACACTGACAACATGCAGTAGCTGTTAGCTTAACGTTAGCTTTCTACTATAACAAGCAACGTTCTGACCGCGAGGAAATCAGAGCAATCTCAGGTAGGAATAAACATGCTGAACTGTTTTCTGTCTCTGCACCATCATGCTCTCCACCTGTCTCCTCCTCGTGAGTCGCTCTGCTGAGCTCTCCTCCTCGGTCCTCTCTCTGACCTGCGCTCGTAGCTGCTGCGCTAGCCGTATAATAGTGCAGCAAAAGGCGGACATAAAAGTGAAAACTAGGGACGTCTGCGGGGACATTAACTGTCACCAAGTACGTATGGGTAGAAAATAATAGAAGATTAATAAATGTCGGGGCACGTTGCCGTGTGTATTTTCCACTTGCTCCTCCGGCAACAAGAGAAGGCAGGACAATTGGTCTAGTTATGCTAGCTGCGTACCGTTAACAACAGCTAGCTAATAGTTAGCAGCTCCAAACTGCGAGAACTTCACCTGTTATTATGGTTCAGAAAATGTGAGGGGTTGTTGGTAATGTTACGAGTCCTAACACAAATCACTTTGCTAAACAACGACCGTGTAGGACGATCATTCTGGCACATTTTTTATTTTGTTGGGGACTAGAGTAGCGAGTTAGGCTAACATGATGTCATTTTGGACACGAACTGCCAAGAAAATGAAACAACGATTTGACCACAGACTGTGTATATTTGATCAATACACAGCAAACGTTACAGAGAACGCACCATATATTAAACGAATCTTGAGGGAAACTTACTTTGAGCTGGATTTCACGGGAAACCACAAGATCATGTCCATGGCTTGCTCAGCGAGCGTCCTCAACAACAAGCTGGTGGTTGGAACCGGTCTGAACCGGAAGCAAACTCCCGCCCAGTGGAATTTACTTTGTATCAACACTTATTAATAGCTTCAGATTTAAGAAGCACAGCACTGCCCCAAATATTTGTTCTAAATTGATTTCAGTAGACACAAAAACATTATTTGTGGGTATACTGTTCTCATAATAGTAAATTGAAATAATTTCTCCAATATTAAAAGCACAAGATTAAATTTTAAGTCCAAAATTGCAGAAATAAGTACTTTGATTCAAAGTTGTGCTTGCAACACTTTTCTCAGTGTATCTATCACTCTGTGGGTACTTGTCACCGCCTTTTTATAGGAGTTGGAACACCTTACTAAAAATTGCCATATGAGGCTCTTTTTCTAATGCTTCATATATCCTGTGTATACATTGTTTGTGCACATTTGTTTGTGCACTTTGTAAAGGTACCTTTTTGTTTTAAAAAAATGTATGTTTTATAAAAAAAATGTGTGTTACAAATTGTGTTTCAGTCATGTGACCTCATTAGAGGCATTATAAATACAGGTGTTTTCTCTTCCTGTCTTTAAGTCTGATGAAGGGCTGATTTGTGGCCCGAAACGTCACTTTCGTGGTGTGCAAAATAAATTGACTGGGAGCATTTAAGCTGTGCGGATCTTTGTCTTTTTTCAAACAAGGGGTTTAATACATAGAAATACATGGTTATAGAATTCAACGCATTCATTTGCGTTTATCCCTAACATTTTTAGTTTGTTTTCCAAATGAATTACTTTACTACTAAGCCTAGTAAATTTGTCACAGCTATACTCCCGTCTTTGGTTATTGTTTAAATAACTGACCAAACAAAAACAATGAATTCATTAAATGTTTATTTCGGTGCACACAAAATATGCCAAGCAAATTGAATAGTTTGACAAACCCAAAAGATTGTCGTGCAAACTGTATATTAAAGTTGGGGTATCTAATGTTTTGTTTTTGTAAAGTAAGAGAAAGAAAAACACACGAAATATGCACATAAAAAAGATCTCTTGATTTCAATAAACAATCACTATCAAGAGGTTTGTTTTTCATTGATGATTATAAAATAATAGCAAACATTTAAAGGCTCAATCATTATGCCGCTCAACATTCAATGTCACAGGTTGCTCAATCATTACCAGTGCCTTAAATAAAGAATCTATCAATGAATAAAGACTCGTCGGGCGGGGGGAAAAGTCAGACATGGAGTCAATGTCCGGTGGAAAGTCAGGGGGCGTGACACCAGGAGAGCTGCACGGTGAGATTTCCGGCGGGAATTCTGGGGGGAAGAGTCAGACATGGAGTCAATGTCCGGTGGAAAGTCAGGGGGCGTGACACCAGGAGAGCTGCACGGTGAGATTTCCGGCGGGAATTCTGGGGGGAAATAGTAAGGCATGGAGTCAATGTCCGGTGGAAAGTCAGGGGGCGTGACACCAGGAGAGCTGCACGGTGAGTATTCTGGCGGGAATTCTGGTGGAGGGGTTTCAGGAGTGTCAGGCTGGGGGCTAGGTGGAAGAGGCTTTACCTCCTCTAAAGCCTCTTCTTCAGCTCTCTGAAAATCAACAAAAGTTCAGTTAGTTTACTGAGATTATTTCCGATTGGACTTTCCAAGGCAAGCCAAAGCATGTTTATTTATACATTGACAGTGGCATTTTTATGTACTCGTTATCATTGCTCAAGAAGATAACAGTTAAAACACGGCCACAGAGACGCACGTTTATGTGAAGAAATCAGTGAGAGTGTTTAAGCTGCTCAAGATGTTAGCATGTTACCGGTTAGCATTTAGCTCCAACACGATAAGCTTCTGAACGCCTTGAACCACACTCCAAACATCTAGCCTTGGATACAACGTGACAGATCATAGATGTGAACCAGTAGCATGCTAACGTCTTGAGCAGCTTAAACACTGACTCAGACTGAGACTCTCGACATGACAAATTAAAATCCCATTGAAAGGTTTTCTGTTTCCTCTTTGAGTTAATTTAGTCTGAGGAGTGAAGCAGATTTTTAGTAAATCCTACTGTAGCTCAACAGAGCTGCTACGGCTGTGCCACATTTGCTGGTTTCTTAACATAAATGTGCGCTCTCTGGGGCCGAGTTTTGACTATTATCTTCATGTGCAATGATTACAAGTACATACAAATGCCACTGTCAATCAGTTGTCTTTAATTTTCATGAGTAGAAATATTGTTACATGTTGTAGTACTGCATAATTCTGCTTCGGTATTCAAAGTTTGAGTTTTGTATGTTCTTTATCTGAACTGTTTATTTGACGCTAACATGACACCTATTTAGTTAATTGTTTATGCTTCATGTAGCTAACCATCAATGTGTGACATTAGCATACCGTACGCCTATTCAGCCAAGGCATTTTTTGGCTAGAGCGTCTATTACTCCCGAGAGACGTAAAGTCTGGAAATCAAGGGAAGGGAATCTTATTTGTATAGCACTTTTTATATGACACAAGTCACACCCAAAGCGCTTCATACATGAAAGGGAGGGGGTTCAAGACATGGGAAATACACAGAACACAAGGTCACGTGTTGGAATGTTTTCTTGGGGACGACCGGCCATTTACCGCGGGATGGGGCTGAGAAAACGTGTTGAGGCAGACGCAGAATGACGGGGGCATGGTTAGGGGAGCGGGGTATGTGTGTGTACTGTAGTTGTTTCCTATCTTTGAAAGTCAGTGTTATGCAAAGGGAGAAAAAATGCTACAAAAATGTAATGAAAACGTGACAAAAATACAATTATCTAAAATTCCGGGACACCATACCGTCGAGGCGTCCTCCAAGGCCTGCATGATGGAAGCCACTACCAGTTGCACGAGCATCAACTGCGCTATGAGGACGAAGGAGATGATGACCAGGGGAGCTATCCAGGTGAGGTAGCCCTTGCAAGTGTCGTCGTCAGGTCGACACTCCCGGAGAAGGTCCTGGAAGCAAGCAAGAAAAGGGATCACTCAGTCAACATGTTAAGGTTAGGCACAAGTCAAGGATGGTTCACAAATATATATATTAACATTTTATATAATCAGGATTAATCAACAGGCTTAATAAAGTTGCTCCGAGTTGTTTAATCCGCTTATACCACGGTCTCACAAACATAACATTTTATAACAAATGTTTTTATCATTTCCACAACTGGCTAAAGTTGTGGAGTTATTTCACTTTTTTATATACCTTTAGTATTTTGCTCCAGTCGCCTGTGGCGATTTTGTACAGAGTCAACAGGGCCTGCCCGAAGTGTTCGAAATTGGAGTGGGGATGGATCCCAACGCAGGGGTACAGCCTGGTGCATTCTAGGCAAAATGAGAACAGGCTTTCAGAAGGAATCCTGACACGAGACGCTGCAGTGAATTAAACTCAATACATTTGTATTGCATTCGTAGAGAGGAAAATAATCCACCCACCGATGTCTCCAAACAGTTCCACAGTCAAAACAGCGTAGATATAGAAGATGAACAGAAACAACCACAACAAATGCAACACCTACAGGGAAAAAAATAAATAATTTTATGGTAAGAGCCTGATGTTGGAGACGCCAGCGTAAACTTCACCTTCTGTACCGTCTTGACCACTGTCATCATCAGGGTTCGAAGCGTCCTGGTCTTGAGCCCTGAAAACACAGCAAACACACGAGTAAACGGCCACTCCACACGTCAGAGTGCACATACTGAGTGGAGACGTGTGTGTGTGTGTGTATGTACCATGAGCCAATCTAAGTGCCCGGAGAACCTGTAGAATGCTGGGGTTGATGGGGACTTTGTATGTGACCTTCAGCTCACTGAAAATGATGCTTATCAAGGAAACCAAGATCACCACTAAATCCAGAATATTCCATCTAAAACACCACGCAGAATAATGAATAATTAATAATAATCTTTGTTATCCGAACCGTTGTGTCGGGTCAGGTCTAAGGAGAAGCAAGGCCATGTTTATTTTCAAACTGCATACAAACTCAATCTATCGCTGAGGTAAAACGTTACGCCAGCCTCTGGTCTTGTGAACGTAATCTATTCTTCCAACGTGATCAAATTGCTCACGCGCTTGCGAAGAATCGCCTCAATCCAAATGCCACCAGCTTCATGAAGATCTCTACGACCAAGATGACTATGAACATGTAGAACGAGTAGTTTATGAGCACCTCCAACCACTGGGGACAAAACACACAATTCATAATGAGTTTAACAAGTATGACAGAGTGAAAACTAAAATGTGGGCTAAAACTAAAACTCCAGACCCATCGGTGGAGGTGGGTAGAAAATACTGTATTTACTCAAAATTTGGGAAAACTGGGAAAAATTTGGGGGGAAATGGGGGAAAATAGGGAAAATATTAGTAATTAAAAAGCTGCAAAATTAGGGGAACAAATTGGGAAAATGAAACAAAATTTGAGGCAAAAATAAGAGAAAATATAAAAAAATTGGTGTATAAATTAATTATGTTTAATTGATTTACGTGAAAATTTGTGGTCTAAAAGTCCACCAGACGCAATTAAAGGTGTGACTTCAGTAAAAATTAAAGGCCTATTTCATGGCATGGGATTAAGGAAATCCTTTTATGCCAAAGTCGGTATAGTAACAGTAATTGGAGATTTGAAAAAGGCAGGAATAATAGTTTGTGTTCAGACAAACATGGAACACATCTATTTTTCCAATGAAAAAGGCACCACCTTCAGTAGCTTGGAGGAGGGTATAAAATTAAGAGCAAACGATAATGTTGTGTAACAGAAAGCCAATGTTTCAAATTCACAGACATTGCTTAAACGCTATGAATTCAACTGAAAAGTATTTTTTGTGTCATAGGCTTGAGCAATGCAAGTCAACATTGGATTGCACTTACATTTACAAATGTAAGAAAAAATGTAGCATCATTTTGAACATAGTTGCCTGGTGCCAAACCCAGGGAAAAGTGCTGAAAAGTGTTCGCATGAAACTCAACTAATGTATAAAATGATACACTATTTATGAGTGGAGGAGTAATTTTTGCTTGAAATTTGCAAAAGGCATTGAGAAAATTATTTTGATAATAATAGAAGCTAAGTGGTTTTAGAGCTTCTATAGGCAAATTGGTAATCCATGATTAAAAAGAATGATTAAAGGCTATAAAGTTAGTGAAATTCCTTGTTGTGGGCAAAAACGAGTCTCACACAAGTGGAGAAATACTGTCTTGATTGACAATAAGACAGAGAGGCAAACTAAATTAGTAGTACGTTCTTGGTTGAAGAATTTGAGACATGTGTAGAACATATCTCAAAAAGGGGGGATATAGATATATTATACCTTGTAGACAAGTATTATAATGAGAATTATAATAAATAAGAATATGGGGATAATATTTACTAAAAAACAATTTTTTAGTCAATGTTTAATGTGCAGAAAAACATTGCACAGGGCAACAGAAGAGTTTTTACAAAACCAGGAAGTCCATTGGAGAAAATGCATATGAGGAAAATTATAATTGATGCATTTTTTTGGAATGGATGGAACTGTCTGTTTAAGTCCAAATACTAAAACTGTAACTAAAGTGTTATGTAAAAGAATGAATTGTCTGAATGTATTGACTTTCAAATTGAGTCTTTACACCCTCCAAACAGAAGGGTTAAAACTAACACCCTTTCAAAACGATATTGGAAACCTTAGGTTTGCCAAAATTGCAATCGAAAAGAGAAAAAAAGAAAAAAGAATTGATTTGAAGAAAAGCAGACTATTAAAAGAGAACAAATAATCTGACAGAGTTTCTTAAACATCTTCATAGGACGACGAGAAGGAGATGGATCATGGTGGTGTGGGACTGAAGGTCACAACATCAAAAGCGTGACCTGGCTGAAATGGGAGGCGCCAAATCCAGTGCTCCCAGCTGCAGCCTTCCACTCCATCCATGCTGTGTCGCAAGGAGTGACCTAGCCAAGGTGGGAGGAGCCAAGTCGAATACTCCCATCTACGCCTTCATCAACGCCATCCACTGTGTCGGCAAAAAGAAATCAACAAGAATCCATCTCGTGTTGCAAGTTGATGGGTGACAACGTGGCGTCACCTGCTGAGAAGGAAAAGTCTGAATACCACAGAGGGGGAGGGGTCCGGACCCATGCCATCTCAAGGTCATCGAAGCAGAAAATATCCTTAAAGCACTAAGCCAACAAATCGACACAAAACACAAGAATGATTGACACATGGTTTCCTAGACACTGTTAGACATAAGAAGTGGTGGTAAGGTGCTAGTAACCGACACTACGAGAAGATAGAAAGACAGAAACTCTTTGAAAAATACTTTTTGAAGGAGACATTTTGAAGAGACTATTGAAGAAGAACAATGACCATGGACAATGCATTATACTGGTTTTTCCAAAACACCAATCAGTATATCTCAAGACTCTTGTCAGTGGAAAGAGTCCATGACTGTGAGCGAGTTGAACTTGAGACATTCAGAGTCCTACAAACGACATCAAAGAAGTGAAACACTGATAGTAATGTACTATCATTACTATGGGGTATATTGACAATGTACATCATGTCAGCTATAAAGGTTGTAAGTTTGAAGTTATGGGAAGTCTATGCTCGGGGAGGGGCACATCGGCGCCTTACTAAAACAACCATTAAAGCATTTGATGAAGGAATCAAAGCATTAAGATAAGCAGAGTCACTAATGTAATGGTAATTGTGATTTTTACTCAGCATGAAATGACTGTTTATTTTGTGACGTCAAAGTGATAATTATAACAGGTTGCCATGTTAAATCCAGCAATTTGAGTAACTGAATGCCATTACAAGGACTGTGATTCTAATCTCATGTTTAACAACACCGCAGAGTAGAGTTTGTGGCACGTTTATCCAGAAACCTTGCCCAAGTCAACGGTAACAGCAGTGCAGTAAATTAATAAGTGACAAGCTGGCAAAGTGTGAGATTTGAAATCTCAGGGCCGTTTTGATTTTATTTTGCTTGTTACTTGTTCTTCCTTGTCTTCAAAATGGTAATTAACAGAATGTTATTCTTTGTGAAAACTTATTGTGACATCCAATGCTTGAAGGAAACTGCTTATGCTAACGTGTGAACACTCTGCTCGATATGGTATTAGTCTGAAATTCTAAAGAAAATGTATACACAGGACAAACAGTGGGGAATGTCAGAATATTTGTGGTTTATCATGTGTTTACATTTTGTGAATTGCAATGAATTTGTGTGTGATTGAAAATTCATTCTTAAATGTACTCGTAAGCTGTGACCTGCTGAACTAAGCATGTGTTAAAGTGTGACTTCCTTAGGAAGTGAAACCCCTTGGGGTAATTAAGAGACCTGTGAGATAAGACAATGCTGTTTATGTTTACACAAAGAAGAATGCAAGCTGTGAAAGTGTGACTTTTGGTTTACGAGGGGCTGTTAGCCCCCTGAGAATTATTCTGGAGAGAGATTCACGTGACCTGTTTTGACCTGTCATCCTGGGTTCAAGGAAGCAGAGGAGGGGGTCTTGAGTATGCCCCAACGGAAATGTACCAGCCCCATCTTGACTCAGGGGGTAGTCCCCTGGAAGGCGGGAAAAGGGGCATGGCTATAATTTCTATATAGGCTGTAACATGTCTGTATTCTGGGGGTTTTGAAGGATTTAGCAAGCTGGTGGGCTGCAAAATCCTGCGACAATGCCACCTTGTATTACAAGTAAAACGTTGGTTCTGGTGTAACCTGGTGTTTTTAATCTGGTTATTTCTATGACAGAAGATAAACAGAGCGTTCGCCGAAAGTTGTAAATTCCCTAACACAAGATGATGTTGAGAAATATTATTATGCAAATATTCCAGTTTTACCTCTGGCATCTTGTAATGTTCAGTCATCATCACGATAAAGCTGATTAATATGACACAATTCATGAAGAGGTCTGTTAGCTGGTGAGTGCAGAGTTGATAGATCTTTCGACGCCATGGTGAGTACTGCAGATGGAAGTTCGCTTCCATAGGCGCTGAAATGGGACAACAACAAAAAAAATTTAGGTAATGGAACGAAATTCGCTTTGTCCATTGTCTCTACAAATAATTTTAGTTCCTACATTCAAATTGCCACATCTTCTCCAAATATTATCAGATTTCCATGTGTTACACATTACTGGAAACTTTGGAGACTACACTTTCTTAAAGCAGTACTAAGTAACTCTTGCCCCTAGAGGCCATAAGCGCCACTGCAGGTGTCGTAGCATGTTGCGATTTTTTTACTCATTAATTGTCCGTGAGTGTAAATACGGTCAGGTCCAGTGGCAGTCAAGTTGCAAATGTGGTTTTCTGGCCAGATACACCAGGGGGAGATGAAAGACGCCCATTAACACTTGTATTACCCCCAGAGGGACTACGAAAAGGATTTATTATTATTAAGTTACTTGGTACTGCTTTAATCTATGTCCAAAGCAGTACTGAGGAACAATTAATACGTTAAAAAAAAATCGCAACTTAACTACGACACTTGCAGTATGCTTATGCAAGAGTTACAGGCAAGAGTTACTTAATACTAGGAGAGAACAGGAGAGAGACTCACCCTCGTTCGGAGGATCCGGTGGGTCTTCTCCCGTCTGCCGCTGTTGCTTCTGCAGTTGGTGATAAGTCTCAATCAGCGTGCTGATGAGAATGTCCAGCAAAATGTAACTCGCCACCATGAAGGACAGGAAATAGAGCAACATGGCCTGATTGTGATTGACGACCGGCTGCCGAGACATGACGGGACGAGAAGAATGCAGTTAAGGATCCAGCCGGAGCATTAAACATGCATGTGCCCGCGTTACCTGCACGTCGACTGCCACCGCGTCGATTCCGTCGTACATGATGTTGGTCCAACCATCATGAGAATACATGACAAACAGTGCCATGAGTGCCTGGACACAGACAAACATGGCAGCGCGTTTTCAACAAAGCAATGCGATAGTTAGTACCTGGATCTAAAAGCTTCTTGAAGTTACAAAAAGGCGGAAAAAAACATGCCAGAAAACAATAATATAACACGTGACAAAACCACAACAAAAAGATGAAAAAGCAACAAAACGACTACAAAAACACACAGCCTTGAATGCGTTACTTGTTAAGTTATGTTTCTCCTACAGCGCATGTGCGAGAGGTTCTCGAAGTATCGCGTTGTCTCTGTGTTTTTTGGCGGTTCTAATGTGTCACTGCTATGTTTGCACCTGTGAGTGTATAATAACCAGACTAAGTCTGGTTATTAAGTCAACATTACTTTCCTAATTAAGTATAGCGCAGTAACATGACATAATAACACAGACAACTATTTACATTTAAAGGTTTCGCCATCAAACACTGCTAAACTAAAAGGTCATTAAACAAGCTGAGAGTAGCTTTTAAGAACATACTAGACCAATTTAGGCCCACAAAATGCCTTCAACGCTAAACAACCCAGGATGACAGCTTGACACCTTTACTTCGAACAAAAAGTGAATCCGAATCAACCAAACCTGAGGCAGGTTGTCAAAGTTGAACGGGGGGCGCGTCCAGCTGTAATTCAGCGCCAGGCACTCAGCTTTGGTTGTGATGTTCATGTAGTCCCTCATATTGAGATCCTTGCAACTGTAAAATTTCCCCTTGAACAGCTGAAAGACAACAGGTTGTTTTTGATTTCATGAATACAAAAATCAAAAATCATACGCTGTAAAAAAATAGTCAAGCAATGTCATTATTTCTCAAGAAATGTATTCAATGCCAGTTGGAATCCAGTTCAGTGCTTTTCAATGTGGACACGATTAATGAAATGAGATTGCACCACAGAAACCTCACATAAGCAGGGAAACTTTCATCCCGTAAGTTAATCCATTTTCTCATCAATATTTGATATCATGCTCTTTATACGAAGTTGACATAAATACTCTTGTGTTTATGTGTGATCTCACCTGCACGCCCAGAATTCCGTAAAAGGTGAAAAACACACAGCAAAACAAGAACACGTTCCGCAGCGGTTTCAAGGACGCGACTGCCGCCACATTAGCCAGCTTTCGTTGGGTCCGGTGCAGTATCCTGTCACACAAAACAGCAGTGTGAAGACAAAGACAAACAGCGAATAATGACTACATCATTAAACATATACAATGACTAAAGATGGTCGATTATAGGAAAGGGTGATATTAGATGAGCAGATTAGAACGCCAAGATTTTGAAACTGATGATAGCACAGCGGTATCACCCATCCGTAACCCTGGCTCGCATTAACTACGGTTCGGGTTTGGTCCTGATCCGGTCCGGGTTGGCCGTACCGGACCTTAACCGGATTTAATGTGAGCCGGGGGTTACAGCGAATGCAACACCGTCAAACAAACCGAGGGGTTAGAGAACCTCTCGTGAGAAGAGTATCTAAGGAGACATACTGGAGCGAGCGAAGAAACCGGAGCACTTTCAAGAACCGCAGGACACCGCCAGATCTGGCCAGGACCAGCTGCATGCAGCTGACCAGCACAAGCGTACCGTCCAACGCGTTCCAGGGATTGTGGAGATAAGCTGCTTGCCCAAAAATCAAGCCGTCAGACAACACCTGCGGGAAAGAGTGGACCACTGAGTACAGCCTGACAATCAAATACAGTATGAGGTTCATCTCTTCGGTGTTGATAAAGTCTCTTCTGTAAGACTTGTTTGGTTTCTCCAATATAATGTTCTTTGCATTCTTCTTCTTTGCATCGAATAGAATAAACCAAATTGCTTTGTTTGTGGCTGGGAGTTTTGTCTTTGGGATGAACTAATTTTTAGTTTAGTTTATTTATTTGTTTGAGCAGTTAACCTGCTCAAAGGGAGTGGGCTGAAGCCAAAGGCTTATAAGCGCCCACCCCAAAATAATAATAATAATAATAATAATAATAATAAATAATAAACCTCAACTACCGAGTACAGAAGATGACTCAAGTACCTTCTTTGAAGATGGACAACTCCTGTACGACTGAGAACTTACAGACATTGTTTCTAATGCAAATGAGCATGATAACCAGACAATGTGGCTTTCCTGATTTAGCTCTAATTTAGTCCATTTGTAAGACTTGTTTTGACACTATTTGATAGTTTGAATCCAATTTAATAACATTTAAGGCCTTAAAGAGTAACTAAACGGGCCAAAGCCTTTCCCCACCCACAAACAAAAGTCAAAAATTGCAGTGAAAGAGGCGTCTCTGAAGTTTGGGGGTGACATGCGGGGGGTGAGTGTGTGGACATTTGCATTGGCACAATCACAGCAGACAGATTACGTGGGAGGGACTTGGTTATAAACCACAGGTACAGGGGCAGGACAATGGGCAGCACTTGATGACGATGTGTGGAGCTGGTGCGGCTTATGACGTTCTGTGGAGGCCGTGGACACGTCTCCAGCCAATCAGGAAATTCTAATTTAGTAGCCGAGTTTACCCTGAAGGGGCGCAACCCATTCGTTTTCAGGCCAAAGTTAGGATTTGACACATGTTTGCGCTATAATGTCAGAATAATGTCAGGGACCAGTAGACAACACTATGAGACACCTATTGAGACAGTTTATCAGTAAAAAAAAAAAACTTGATTTGGTGTTTAGTTACTCTTTAAATGGTGGCACAATTCACTTAATGACAACGCAAAACATGAGTGCAGTTTTTACCTTTTTTCAAGAATGACAAAAGAATCCTTTCCATTTATTCTGAGTGAATCTTCAGCGTAAAAACAGGGGAATGAGCGGAGGGGTCCGAACGCATTTGTGTATTTCTCACCTTGAGCAGCATCTCCAACATGAACATTGGCAGTAAGGAGTATTCAAAGATGTCCAAGATGTACCGCTTCTACAAGAATGCAGTTAGTTCCAAAGTAGCTTTTACTTATCTGCAAATTTCCCCAACGTACCTTGCTATCACTGGCGATGCTAGGGTTTTCCACCGCCACAGAGAGGCAGCCCGCCAAGATGAAGACAAGCATGACAATGTCAAAACTCTGGTGGGAGGTGATCTTTTGGAGAAGCTTACGGACGCTGGACACACAGAAGGCACCCGATATACATGTGTTTCCAATGACATCACACATAGTTCTAGTGGCCATTTCTTGCAATACTGTAGGCCTACCGGTTTTCCGGAGACAGGAGGAATAAGGCCCATTCCTCTCGCTCCCTGCACCAGACCGGGGCGTGTTTTTCGACGACAGTCTTGGCGTAGCTCAAAGCCACCTCCTTCCGAGTCACCGCCAAAACACAGTGAACAGTAGCATCAGGAAGGTTTCAGATGTCTCTTTCTAGTCTAGTCTCTTTCTATTTAAACATTTAACTTCTCAGAGTGATACAAGTACGGTACAGAACTGTGATCAATTCAATGATTGACGATGCAATTAGAATATGAGAAATATTTGCTGCAATCAATAACTGCCTGTGATATTGCAACAACAATATTATACTAAATCATTTCAACACATCACATTAGGGCTGGGCAATTATTGAATTTTAATCTAATCGCGATTTTAATAACAATCTCAATAATCACATGGTGCGTTTTAATTGACAGGAGACTGGGCCAATCCTGTCGTATTCTGGAAAAAAGTATGGACAGCGCAATGCTGCAGTGCCTGTCAGGTCAATCCCAGGGAAACACTCGGCCCAAACAAACAGGAAGCACAGGAGCATTTTCAAAACAGTCTTGTATTATTGTCATTGTTAATGTTTGATCTATCCTAGTTTACTTAGTTTTATTAACTTCTTAACCCCCACCTGAACCAAGCACATTTTCTCTAGTTTGGCTAGAGCGCCCAGGGACCAGGCTGATGGTCAGAATCACCAGGCTGGAGGATTAACCTATTGTAGGGCTGGGCGATATATCGATATTTAAGATATATTGATATATTTTTAAAAGAGATATGGAATTAGACCATATCGCATATATCGATATAGGTCAAATTTGCGCTGTAATACTTGCTTCAGGCAAGCCGCTGAGCGGAGCTCTCTGCACTGCTCCCAGCGCCCCGGCCCCGCCCCTCCTCAGACACTCTTCAACAAACATGGAGAAAGCAACAATGTCTGTGAAGCGTGCGGAGGAGAGCCCCTTGGTTGGTAAAAGAAAAACCAGTGGCTCAATCATTTGGAGATAGTTCGGATACAAATTATCAGATAGTAACACGATCCAACCACTGTCTCTCGTAGACTGAAGTGTGCGCCGAGGACACCAGACAGAGTATAATTCCTGAGCTACAGTCACAGATGACCGACTGTAACGCAGCTGTTACGCTTGATTTCTGGACTGATGATTTTCGGTTTGGCGTTAGACCACTTACCAATTTCACGGTTTCGGTATCAGCCTGAAAGTGAGTTTGAAGAGCATCTCAGCCAATCAGATGCTCTTCTGATCAGTATAAAGTATAAAAACAAACTCACTGCTGCCCCTGCCGGATGAGCTGAAGCAGGGTTTTCTGGGTCCAAAACGATGTCTTCTGCCTTGGCGACCTCAGAGCTCTGCAGGATAAAAAAAACGTTTCATCCTCCAGACACTTCATGAAGGACGGAGAGAGGAGAGAAAGAGACACGGAGGTACGAGGCTAGGACATGAACCGGGCGGTGCGTGGAGCAGCTTCGTTTTTGAAGGTCCGACGCAAACTTGTAAATATTGTCCCGTTCACCCGCTGTTTCTTAAACATTACGTTACAATTGAGCAAATAACATCCGAATCAGTGAAATGCACATGTTCATGTCACAAAGCTGATCTAAGGCTGCATACTTTCTGTGCTTATTCTGTGAGGCACTTCACTACAGGGTTAACAGGGCTATGGGTCGATCGTTTGGCAAGACGACCAACACCAAAAGTATGCATGTTTTCAGGATGAATAAAATAGACATGGTTCTACAGAGACATGGAGAGGAGCAAAGTGGTTCAATAAATAAATAATAAATACTTGACATTTGAACAAGGACGCATGCTAACGTTAGCGAGGGGACACTAATGAGTGCAGTTTTTCGCTTCATTTTGCCGGCTTGACTTTATTGGTGAGAGATATATATGTTATAGTCTTCCCACTCCTTTTCGAGCTAGAATGTTAATTATTTTTTCTTTTATTATATTTTTTTCTGGCTTTTGTGCCTGTGTTGTATGTTGTGTAGCTCGAAATAAAATAAAAATCAATCGTCTGTAGATAGTCTCTAGATTTTGAACGTGCCAACTGCGACTGACGCTCATACGAAGAGAGCCTGAGCCCACGCAGGTGTTTTACTGTAAAGAGCGATAACATGACTGACCTGCTCACACTGAGTGACGTGAGCCGAGCCCCGTGAGGCGATACAAACTGAGCTGCTCCGGTGTGAAAGTGCACAAGTACCTCCTCGTGGAATGTCTGCACAGCGATGGTGACCAACATGTTCCACAGCAAATGTTTGCAAAGGACAATGTATGTGATGAAGAACAGTGCTGCCCAGGTGTTCGTGGCTTCCATATAATGGTACATGATGAGGTCCCAGTCGCTGAGGGTCTGGACCTACGAATGCAAAACGTCATACATATTGTTCATTTGGTGGACTGGTAGAATTCGGCCATCATAACAGCGTGTTTAAACCCTCCAACAAAAATCTACCAACTATCCATTTCAAATCAAATCAAATCAATTATTTATAAAGCGCTTTTCATACAAAATATAACACAAAGCAACTATTAACAAAATTGTCAACTTAGAACATAAACTACTGAAACTTCAACAAGAACACTCTAAACATATGACAACTGAGACCAAATCTGAAATAAAACAATTAAAAAAGAAATAGATGACATCAATGCACTGTGTATTGGCTAAACCCGGCCCCTATAATTGTTCTTAAAACAACCGGAAAAACAATTATGCAAAATATGAAATTTAAGGAGCCATGTCTCAATAATACAACATTTTTCAAACATTAAGTGAATACACTACAAGTACAAGAATACACTACTTTACATTTTCTGCCGCACCTCTGCCCTGTGATTTTAGTCCCACTAAACCCAGATGATGATTCCTGAATACTGCCGAATAAAGGATCAGACAAAATCTTTACATGTTTCTCCAGAAATCCCACCAGATCTTTAAATGTGGCCCGTTGGTTTGTTGAGTCCATTATATCATATGCAACACTTCTCCAATGCTCTCTGAGTTTATATGGTAATTTGGCCAAAACTGCTCTCATATTTGTTGGAACATCCAGGTCCTTTAAATAGTCGAAGTCCATCATAACATTACAGCATGCTCATAGGAAAAGTGCATTGGACTGCAGAGAATCCACGTTCCATATGTAAGCAGCTACGCACCAGTTCTTTCGGGAGCCCAGAGGTGAATTGCTCTAAATAATACAAACAGTCCCCTTTTGTGGCCCTTATTTCCCTGTTTCTATCGGGGCAGGCGCACAGATACACACACGCAGGAGGGACAGAGAGAGGGAGAGAGAAGTGCGTATATGAGTTTGTCCTGAGACTTTACGTGTGCGCTCCAGATCAGAAGGATATTATTATTAGCCTTAAACAGCGTTTGCATTGTGGTTTTCTTCACCGTGTTGTTAGCGTCAGGCTAAAAGTTAGGAAAGTTAGCTAGCTAGCAAGGCAGTGGTGCAACTTGTCAGAGTTCATCCAAGATGCAAATTCTGAGCCTTTTCCTCGCAAATATGAGCAACTCAAGGGACAAACTTCATTCATATCATTAGATTCTTAATCTCTGTAATCGCAAAATAAAAATCGATTTTTTTGCCCAGCCCTATTCTGACTAGATAAACCATTCATAAAATTAAGAATCCCTTTAACAATAAAATTGAAAACGAACAAAATTAAATTAAATGGTGCTTTCAAAAGTACTATTTAAAGCTTTACTCTCAAATCTCTCAAGATAATGATCAAGGTGCAGATGCGTTTCTCTCACAATTGAATTTACCAACACTGACAGATGAGCAAAATAACAGATTCCTTTCCCCAATAACCAAAGAGGATATCGAGCTGGCAATTAAAAATGGAAAAAAGAAAGGATGGTGACTGCGTGTAAATGAACCTACCTGGAACATAGTGATCATGGCCCAAAGCAGGTTGTCGAAGTGCCGGCGGTCGTAGATGGGGTCGTTTACAGTAAAATCAAAGCTGGTTTTGCAGCTGAAAATGTGCATTCCAAGAACGCTGCAATGAAACACACACCACGATCAAATGAGACTCTACAATTTATAAATTGTGAGACAATTATAGGTGAAAGTCCGTACGGGAACGCAAAGTAAAATTAAAATGCAGCGAAAATCGATCGTAGTTTCAACATGTGAAGGAGAGAATGTATTTAGCAGTGTTTAGTTGTGATGATAGCACAATACAGCATGCTCAAAAGGACATGTCGGAACGCAGCTTTAAAGAGAGGAATGTGGCACAGCTTACCTGTACCAGTAGATGCAAAGCAGAAACAGCGCACCAAGCCACACTGCCTTCTGAAGTATCTTCCACAACACCATCAGCAGCCTCCGGCCCATCTGACAATACAGCACGCAGCGGGCGACCTTGAAGAGTGCGGAGTATCGGGCGTGGTAACTCAGTTCAATAATGCTACACAAACAAGCAGGAGTTAGCCAGGTCCGGAAAGGCACGAAGGACAGACAGATTCGGGTCTGAATTACCTGACCACAACGGTTAAGAATTCCACAACTCGGGGGAAGTCTTTGAAGTAGTCCCACGAGTGAGAGGCAAATTTTAAAAGCATCTCCAGCAGAAACAGGATGGCAAAGACGATGCAGCAGATCCGAATGCAGTCTTCCATAGCAGCAGGCTATTTTGGCATGGAAAAGTAATTAGAATTGAGTCAGAATAGCAATTGGGCTAGGATTCTAACCCACGACTAGGTCCGGGGACTGTTACGCGATGCTAGTATCGGAAAAAAGGTACTGCTGGAATCGAAAAAGAGAGCCAGAATCGTTACCTGGTTATGATGTTCCATTGCAATCACTGCGGCACTCGCAAGCACAACGAAAAACATAACTTGATCGAATGGCTTGCTATCCACAAGTTTCTTGAGTTTAGCCCTCAACGACGTCCACTGGCTCAACAATCGTTGCAGCGCGGGGTTCCTAAGAAACATTTCATCTTTCCACCTCTGCTTTGCGGCATCGACTGCTTTGTACCAAGGACGCTCTAATATAAACCTAAAGAAAGGGAAGAGAGAGAATGATGAGTGTCAAGTTCAACCAGAAAATCAAACTAATGATTAGGCCTGCCACGATAATTACTATATCGAGTTATGTGTGTGGTTTACCTCAAGGTTCCATTCTGGGCCCAAAATTGTTTAATATGTACATTAACGACATTTGTAAAACGTCTCAAGTACTTAAATTCATCTTGTTTGCTGATGATACAAATATTTTTGCATCAGGTGACGACTTACAGCAACTGTGTCGGATTGTTAACTTGGAACTCAAAAGTGTCAATAAGTGGTTCAAACAAAATAAATTATCCTTAAATCTGAGTAAAAGCAAAATGATGATATTCGGCAACTGTAATTCCAATGCTCAGGAAGCAATTCAGATAGAGGGTGTTGTTATAGAGCGAGTGCATGAAATCAAATTCCTTGGAGTTATTATAGATGATAAAATGACTTGGAAAGCTCATATTAAATATATAACTACTAAAATTTCTAGAAGTATTTCAGTAATAGCAAAAGCAAAGCACATTTTAAACATCAAAGCTCTACATATCTTATACTGTTCTCTGATTTTGCCCTATTTAAATTACTGCACTGTGGTCTGGGGTAGTACTTATAAAAACACAGTAAAACCAATAGTATTGTTGCAAAAAGAGCTATCCGAGTAATTCATAAAGTTGGGTTTTTGGACCACACAAACTCATTATTTTTAAAATCAAAGATCATGAAGTTTTGTGACATTGTTGAGTTCCAAACTGTACAGATGTTATACAAAGCAAGGTACAAACTGTTACCGGGCCAAATACAAAGAAGGTTCCAAGAACGTACTGGTTGTTATGAATTACGTGATGAATTAAACTTTAGGACTCAGAAACATAGCTCAACTTTGAAAAGTTTTAGCCCGACAGTTAATGGTGTACAATTGTGGAATAAACTGGAAATGGACTTGAAACGAAGTCCAAATATCAACCTGTTCAAATATAAATACAAACAAAAGACTTTTGAAAAGTACAGAGAAGAAGAAACACGTTGCCACAAGGGGGAGTTGTAGGATCAATTTGCATTTGCATTCTATTAACTAAGACAGTGTTGTTGCTCTGAACGGTTGTCATTCTATTGCTCTGAATTACAAATTGAGAATTAGGATAAGCGAGTTATGGATCTGCTGAGAGGGACCCTCCCAACGGGCTCATAAACCTAGTCTTTTAACGCACCACTAAGCATAGGAACATCATCTACAAATACAGCCAGTTAGGGCAGCTGGGTGGGGGTTTGTTGATGGGGAGTTACTGCCCTCTTCAATGGACCCGCTCTATAGCCTGGCTTTTTAACGCACTACAGTATGTAGGGCTTACACATTACATTACCTTTTGAACACAGAACTAGTGCCTTTTGAAATTGTTTACTGTGTTTGGCAGTGGTAACCATCTGTAAAGAAAGAGGGAAAAAAAACAAAAAAAGGATGTGTGTATGTGTGCATATATGTGTATAAATAACTTAATGATCGCCTTTTTCACTTGAAATGAGACAGTTGTTGTAGTTGTGTTTCCTTTCAGTTGTGTTTACTTTCCGTTCCGTTAAATTCTGTTAACTTATATTTATACGGACATTTCTAGAGGTGCTTTGTGGGTGTGGTCCGTGTTGAAACGACCGCTCTGGTGGGTTGTAGGTTCTCTTTTGCCGGTGGGGCAGTATGATGTTGCTTAATGTAGGATGTATATTGTAAATATAACAGGCAAAGTTGGGTCACGGAGGGGTACGTTGTGTGTGTGTGCTGTGTTCCTGCTCTTGTGTCTTGTGCCTTGTGACATGCTCCCTGTGCTAGTGTGACTTGATCAATTGTTTTTATTTCAATGATGTCGGGGGTGGGGCTTATAAGCCTTTGCTTCAGCCCACTCCTTTTGAGCAGAATTTTTAACTGCTCAAATAAACTAATAAACTAAACTAATCTGAATCCATACATTTAATATAAATGTTATTCTAACCAGATTTTATTTAACACAGAAGTGAGTTTTTGTCAGGAAATATTTAACCAGAATAATGCAGATTAAATATCAATATTATTGTTATTGGGATATGTTTAAAGATGATACTGAATATTGACTATATAGAAAGGGATGTTCATTTGATCTCAGAGTTTTTTACCTGACAAACTTGAGAAGAGCCGCCCCAGCCATGGTCTCCGAGAACCTTCCGGGCTCATTCTCATGTTTGTTGTAGGTTACGGACAACTGCATGGAGATGACGCTGGAACCCACGTTCCAGATCAGAAAGCCGCCAACCTGCCCAGAGGAGAGAAGCTCATTCAACGCTCGCACCTTACCATCACTTAAATAACACCTTACCATCGTGAGGTTAATGAAGAACAGCAAGGCCCAGAAGGAGTTGGCGTCCATGACCATATACAGGATTGTCGTCCATCCCTCCAGAGTGACAATCTGACACAGATCAGCATCAATCAATCAATCAATCAATCAATCAATCAATCTTTATTTATATAGCGCTTTTCATACATTTCATGTAACACAAAGTGCTTTACAGATTTAAAAATATTCTCTCAGACCCATTTTTTATTTGTTTTTCTCGTTTTCCTCAATTTTTCGCAAAATGTTCCCACTATTTCCCTGCTGCCTTAGTTAATCTTTGTTTTATCAAGCTGGTCACAATTACTACACAAGTGCTTAAATTTGGTCTGAAACAACAACATCATGAAACAACATCTACCTGGAAAATGGATATCATAGCAAACCCGATGTTATCAAAGTTCACGGTGTTCTGGAGGGGTTTGTCGTCACTGTTGCGGCATTGGTTGTACAGTTCATTCCAGTTGACACACTCGGTGGTGTAGTTGCTGCTTGAATTGAACAGGTTGTCTGGATGGAGGGTGCAGAATGTGCCGTTTTCTAAGCGTATTGGAATATTCTGACAACTTTGCAGACCGCCTCGGTCCGGGGGTGAGCAGACGAATGGATTGAACTCGCTTCTCCCATAATACTCAGGCATCGTCTGATTGTATTTCCTGTGAAAATAACAGGAAATATCTTCAAAGAAGGTACTTGAGTCATCTTCTGTACTTGGTAGTTGAGGTCTCCAAACGTTTCGCCTCTCATCCAAAAGGCTTCGTCAGTGAACAAGATTACACTCAGCACGCAGCGTAGATAAAGACCAGTTGGGAGGATCACACGCCACTTCCAGCCTTCTGTTAAGTCCGTTTGTGACTTTACGTTTTGTATTTTGCGAGAGCGGCGATGATTCGCTTTCAGCGCTGAACGAGTTAGTTAGACTTTTCAAAGCAACTGAACCGATAACATGTAACAACTATCTTCAATAAAGAGCCTTCTGAGAACACGTGATCTTCTGAGGTCTTCTGATTCCTACTGATCACCTTCTAATTTCATCCGCTATCTGACCGGGAGTCAGATAGCGGTATTTTTCTGCCTTATGCTCTTTTATTTTTATATTCATATTCTCCGCACGACATCGATTCAAGCGACATTAGAGAGATCGTCCTCAGTCCCAATGAGTTTATGAATGATATATATATTCCTCGTTTTCTCATAAAGAGACTACAGTTGCGTAAATACATTGGCTCATTCAATGAAAGCAGGCAGATGAATGAGAGCGGAGCACACGCAGAGAACACGGGCTGGGCTGGTGCAGGTTGGCCCAGCGCATGTTACTGAGAGGAATGACAGCGGCGCTGAGCCACAACAGAGGACAGATCGTAGTTTATAAGCTCTTGAACTATTTTAGAACAGAAAGTTTGCCGTTGCTGACAGGCAGCGTTTGTGAAAATAATGACACAAGCCTTTTTAAGGTAGCACGAGAAGGTTTTCTTTTAAGGTGGACCGGAGCATTTGTTTGCAGTCGCAAACATGCAAGTGATTCTATTTTTAGATCGCAAAGGCATAATTTTGGGAGCATTTGCGACCAAAATGGTCGCAGTTTCGAGCCCTGCATTGTCTTATTTACTGCTCTGTTTTATTTCCTCGATGTTCGGTGCAGCCCTATGAGGCAACTCCTGTTGTGATATTGGGCTATACAAAACCATTGATTGATTATCCTTCTAAATAAGTCATATTTTCAAAAGCATTAAAACCTGTCTTATGCATTTTAACACACTGTCGTTTCCAAATGCATGTGAGCTGCGAGAACTCTAGTGATTTAAGTCTTTCCACTGATAAAAACAGCTGGACAGAATTTAAGTATTCCATTCTAATTATCGGATGATGTAATGCAGTGTGGCTTTTTTTGTACTTACACCGCATCTTCAGCGCCGAGAAAGCAGCGACGGTTCAGCTCCCCTGACCAAAGCTGAACTGCAACTGTTCCATAAATTGCCAACACAGTACAGAACATGCACATGACGGTCAAAAACACTGGAAGTATCTGGAAGAGTATGTACACGATCTTCCGCAGACCTGCGAGGACAGACGAGAGATTTTTAAAGCTTTTCACTGCGATTCGGGCAGATTCACAGGAGGTACTTTGGACTTACTCTGGATCCTTCTGACAATACGCATTGACCTAAGGAGGTCGGACCACAGTCTAAAGTCAATGTGAAGTACCTTTAAGGTTATGTTCAGTATGCTGAAGAGAAAAGCAACAGTTATCTTTTATTCACCGTATGTTTTCATCTGTAAACTTGTGTTAGAATATTGTTTTTTCTGATAACTATAATCAGTTTTCACTAGAATACTATGCCTGAATACGGTTGAAACACCCAGGTAACTGTGTTAGGTAACTTGTAATGTGACATTCTCCCACTCACTGAAAAGATGTAAAGCCAAAAGAGGAGAGGTCTTAAGGCTCTAACTTAAAATAAACTGGAGAAAAGATTATGCTGTAACTAAAAATATTTGCAGCTCTTTATCTTAGCTGTTTATTGCACTTTTGTGAGTGTATTTTGTCCACTTTTGATTCAACAATCAGCACATCTGAAGTGAATTTTTCGATACGTATCGTATCGGTCAAAAAACGTATCGTTACTAGTAGATAAGTATTATAATGGGTAATTATAATAGATGGATAAAATTACTAAAAAAAAATTTTAGTCAATGTTTAATGTGCAGAAAAACAGACTTACTCGACGACACAGATGACCAGGTCGAGCTTGTTGTAGTTGTCCCGCAGGAAAGTCCCATCCGCGCCGTGAAGCCCCAGGGCGAGCACTCGAACAGCGAGCTCGACGGAAAAGAACATCGTGATCACGATGTCCATAACCTGCATGACAAAACATAGTGTTACTGTCACGAATCTAAAGTAAAAGGAGTTAACCTCTTAACCCCCGCACAAACTGGTCACATTTTCTCCAGTTTGGCATTACCCAAATCTAGAAGCAAAAAATTGAGGGCAAAAAGAGCGACAAAAAAGCAACAATAACACAACAAAAACACACGACTATAGAGTGATGAAAAGCAACAAGAGTGAAGAGTGTTTTTGTTGCTTTTTCATCACTCTATAGTCGTGTGTTTTTGTGATAGAGATAGGGTGATAGAGGGCAGCACTGAGGCCATGGCTGCAGTGGAATTAGTCGCAAACCTTTGAAGGAATTTTTTTAAATAATTGTTTAAAAAAAATGCATTTTGCTCCATTTTGACCATTTTCAACATAACCTTTCTATAATAATAATAATAATTACAATGTTTACAATCATTAAAACGTGTAGCGCGGATCCTAAAACAGCACATTGTATCTGCAGCGGCTCCACGCAGAGGCGTGCTGGCCATAGGGAGAGTCGGGACGTTTCCCAGTGGGCCGCTCGGTTCCGGTGCTTCTGGGCCGGACCATCAGAATAAAATAATAAAATAATGAAATAATAACTCACTATTCCAGGCCTAAAGGCTTTAACTGGGCTGCAGCAGGAGCATGAGCTGCTGTTCCAGATATAAATGAAGTAACACAAGCGTAATTGTCATGGAAATCTATCAAGATAACGACTGATGAATGAAAATCTGAAAAATATTCGCATCGAACTTTTCATTCTTGTGGCGGGGAGATACCATTTGATATTGAACTAACTCAGAGGGGTGTTTAAGTGGAACACCCCTCCGCTTTAGTTCAAGTTGGTGCAGTCCAATCCAGCGGAGACAAGTGTCTGCGCGAGTAAAGAGAGAAAAGGGCAGTGAAAGGTAGAAAAGTGAACAAATAAATGTTTTTATCTACATAACTTGTGCTGATTGTGGGTTTGTATCAGGCTCAGACTGTGTGTGCAGCGGCCCATGTGAGCCATAATTCCGGGCCGGTCTTCTCCAAATTCCCGGGCTGAAATTAGGTCCCAGCACGCCCCTGGCTCCACGCCTGCAGGTTTATAGTAGGCCTATAGACGCTTCGGTGGCTGAAGAGCCGCGGGTTACCGACCGCGGGTGGTAGGAATAGGAAGTTTTAACAACCGCGCGCGCACACGCAATTCTAAAACCCTCAATTAAAAAACACAACCTCATTACGACAGAGTGATGATCACAACTTTCTTCATAGCGAAATTGCATGGCAAAGGACGAGGAAATCTGCCATTACCGTAAGTTATCGGCAAAAAGTGCAACATCTTTTCAAGTGTGGGCCACATTACCGTGGGTCTGGAAGTGGAGGGCCACTTTACCGCAGTATCAGTGACTTACCCCCTCAAAATGGCCCCTCTCTTTGCACGGGTCGTAGGCGAAAATCGCACAGCATCCCATCACCACAAAAATCGCAGACACGTTGTTCAAGTGTGGAGCAGCGTCAACAGTCAGCCAAAGACACCCGCGCCGGAGCCAGTCACTCTGCTGAAAGGTGAAAACCTCAGGAACCAAGTCCGGGTACAGCAGGGGCCCTTCGGATTCGCCTTCAGGCTCGTCTTCCGGCATGATGGCTGGATAAAGCTTAAGATTTGAAAGGAAAAAGTTAACTCCCAATCCTAATTTAAAACCACACATTAAAATATTCTAAGGTCACATGTTGTTACACTACAAGAGGAAGTGCAAAACTGAAAGAATTGGGTGAGATTAACTGATTTGACCCGCAGGGGCTACTGGTTTGATTATCCAATCTAATCACTGCCCCGTAGTTGTTTGGTAGCCGCGCATTAGCATCGAGATGCGGTTGCTAGGTGAGAGAGCTCACAACAACCAAACATGATTAAATTTAAATTAATTTCAAATGCTATCTAATGAAAATCCATCTCAAAGAATTGCATTATTATTTAAACCAAGCACATGGAAACCACCGGTATGCTTCCGGCTAACAGTAAAGATGCCTGTTTTTTGTTTTGTTGTTTTGTACACAGCTAAACAGGAAAGTCCAAAATGTCCTCAACAGCCTGGGTTAGGCAGCTGGCCCCACAATCTTAACCTGCGCAAAGTAATTTCACATGAACTTAAATTTACAAAAAAAAGCACCCTCCATGACGACACAACATAGCTTACATTAAAATATTATGTCTATGATTTGCTAAAACACATAGCAAAGTCGGACTTTTCAATCAATCAAACTTTATTTATAAAGCGCGTTTCATACCAAAAGGTATCACAAGGTGTGTCAAGATTTAAAATGTATGTTTTAGGTACTGTCAATATATAAAGGTAGTTATTTGATAGTCTGTATTAAAGTGTGGTGTTTTTTTTGCTGACTCATGTCTTAGCCTTTAGACTAGTGGCGCTGGAGAGGTCAAAGGCCATTTGAACTCGAGGGGGGAGCAGAGAACATCCTGTTTAGAGGAGCAGATAAGGCTGTTATCTGTGTTTAACATATGGGTTCCAGATGCCCATGTAATCAATAGGTTTCTATTGTCTTTGTGTGCTGAAGTGCATGTGCTGTGAGAAGGGAGGAGCTAACAGGCAAAGAAATACTCAGGAAAAAGCAGTTCTCATGAGACTTTTCCAAGCGGCTAAGCAAGTAACATGTGACTTTAAATAAAGAGCCTTCTGAGAACACGTGACCTTCTGATGCCTGCTGATTTCTTCTTATCAACTTTTGATGCTCATCTGTTTTTGTACAACAACATCTGGAGTCAGATAGCGATATTTTTGTCTGCCTTAAGCTCTCTAATATTTTATTCATAGGTGCTTTATAGATTACAACATTTAAAACAATACGCCCCACATCATACATACATACATACACACATGGTAAGTGTTTGCAAAGTGAAAAAATTGTACAAAATACAGAATAAAATTAATGAGAAAACTTACCAAATTTGCTGGTCAGTGACGAGTGTCTGATTTGATTGGTAAAATCCTTCGCCAACTAGAAGTACAAAAGCTATCAAAGAGAAAACTCTGAAATATATGAGCTAAGAAAAGTTATACAGTATATTAAAAAGCCGTTGTCAGGGAATTGTTTAAAATCACTTGTGCAACTGCATTTTATACAATAATAATGTTTCAAGAAGGCATTCTCAGCCTCTGTTTATATTTATATTTAAATAGGCAGAGTTCCAAACAGCTGATTGCCAAAAGTCACATGATTGAGAATTGTCAGCCGTTTCTCAAGTACGTTCTCGTTTGCTCGTACTGTACGTACTTGCTAAGCACACGAAAAGTACAGACTTGGTGAGCACGGGAGCACACAGAACAGTTACACGTATTGGAACAGTGCTCGCGTACTTGGGGCTGTCAACCAGTTGAGCTGTCACTTTAACCTGCGTACTCCTCGGGAGAATATATATATATATATATATATGTAACCGGGGGTGGCTCGAGGCTCCCCTATTTCTCTCTATTTTAGAGATGATGTTAAACACTATTACACAGGTAAGTCTGGTATACAAAGGAACCAAGGCAGATGTAGCAAAAATATAAATCTCTTTATTTTCCAAGGGCAATTCACTATATTAATACTTTCTTTAAAATGTCACTTTTCAGAACAACAAAACACTTAAATAAAACTTAGCTAACGTACATGTGGAATCTAAACAAACATTAAGCAACCACAAAACAAATAACAAACTTAACGTTAATAACTCACTCGAATCAAAACAAACGAAAAGAACTCAACCCAAATCCCACATCAATCAGCTAAGTCTTGCCGTAATGCGTTACGTTAAAGGTGCTTGGAGTTAAGGTGCTTGGGGTCAAGGTATTATCGATAAGGACTTTGTCTACGGGTTAAGGGGCTATTGGTAAGTTAGGATAAGGAGCCAACAGTAAGGTAAGTTCAAGTACTGAGGGGTAAGGAAAGGAGCTCAATTGAGCAGCCTTTGGGAATGGCTTTTTAGCAGACAGCGAACAGAGCACCACACGGGGCTTCGGGCGCCTCCGGGAGCAACATGAGCTCAGCAAATTCCTTCCCGAAAATCGAGTATTCGCCCGCACCACCGCATACCAGCCCCGACACTAACCAACTCCGAGGTGCACAGCTTTTTATAATCACCTAATCAACGAGGTGCAGCCGGCACAAGTGCCGGTGCGTTCACGGGCGGGTGGGAACTTTGAGACTCATAACATCAACAACGTTTAACCGCCTGGTTACATTTACCCCCCCGAATGAATCGGTGGCCCAACGATTAGAAAACGACCTACGACCATGGGCGAAACATGGCAGTGGTAAGACTACTAGCACCCTGGGTCCGAGAGGCAGCCGTCCCATTTCCCCTCAATCCTGGCAGGGACATGGCGGTGATGCCGCTTGGACCGTTCTCCTGCCGTCTTTGGGGAAGACTTCCCAGAAACCAACCCACTGGTTTGCAGAACATCTGGTACGCAGACGGACGTTGGGGGAACCAGTGCCATTCTAGGTGAATGTAGCTCAGCAGGTGTGGACTGGATGCAGACCGATTCCCCAACAGGACAGCCTCCCAAGCGGTCTCCATACCATCTCCTGCTGTAGATCCTGTCCTGGCCTCGATGACTGCCTTCGTGCAAGCCTCCCTTCAGTGGGCCACTGGGAGGTCCAAAACCTCCCCCTCCTCTGAATTGATCCCACCGTCGTACTCCCTCCACTCGAATGGCCTTGCCATCTAAAGTTCTACCTTTCATAGCCTCCAGTGCATCCTCAGCACGTTTTGCATCAGCGTACTTGACAAAGCCAAATCCACGAGAGCGTCCAGTGTCTGTGTCCCGAACAACATCCACTTCTTCTAAGATACCGTATTTCCCAAAAACTTCTGCTAGTTTGTCCTCCTTAGTAGCAAAACTCAAACCTCCAATGAAGAGTTTTCCCCGGTCCCGCCTTTTCCTTCTCCCTGGCAGACGAGACTTGAGTGGTGGTACAGTTCTGATACCAACTGGTGGGCTGGTTATTACTACCTGAGCCGAGCCTTTTGAATGAATGCACCTTGGACACACGTGTGCATTACAACAACGAGTCATGTGACTAGGCTGCAAACACCAGTGACACATAATGTTACACGGACCTGGGGACCTAAACTGTAAACCCGACTGCATCACTGAGAGAACTTTAGTTATCTGATCCAATTGCTCTTGCTGCTTTTGTACTAGAGCTGTTAATGTAGCAAACTCTGAGGCAGTAACATTAGTGGGCAACTCAGACTGGGGGGGCTTGGTGCTACTCTGCACTGTGCAATATGCCCCACCCTCACATCCCCCTCTAATTGCCTCAACGCAAACATCCAAGAGAGTACATTTAGGATCTCCACATAAACAGTGACTGTCCATTGGCAGGCAAATGGCATGATCAGCCTCATGATTCCCCAGCAGTCCCCTTGACCACAGTCCAGCGTCCCGCTCGGTCTCCAACTCGCGGATCCGGTCCGTAGCTCCCGTGTTTTCTGCTCCTCTCTGTCTAGGCCCTGCCTGGGCGACATCCCGCTCCTGCTGTAGTTGGTCCCGCTCAGTCTCCAACTCGCGGATCCGGTCCCGGAGCTGCTGTAGTTCTTCCGCCATAGTGGATCAGCGGGATGGACACGGGAAGCGGGAGGTGTCCTTATGTCCCCACGATGCGCCACTTCTGCTCAATTAAGCTCCTCTCCTTCTACAGTTTTTACCAGAATTTTAACTGACTATAAAGCACACTTCAAGCACCAAAAACAAGCCTACAATTTAAACTACACTCTGCCTGGTTCACCAGATCCTGCAACGACAACGCCACTTTGTAACCGGGGGGTGGCTCGAGGCTCCCCTATTTCTCTCTATTTTAGAGATGATGTTAAACACTATTACACAGGTAAGTCTGGTATACAAAGGAACCAAGGCAGATGTAGCAAAAATATAAATCTCTTTATTTTCCAAGGGCAATTCACTATATTAATACTTTCTTTAAAATGTCACTTTTCAGAACAACAAAACACTTAAATAAAACTTAGCTAACGTACATGTGGAATCTAAACAAACATTAAGCAACCACAAAACAAATAACAAACTTAACGTTAATAACTCACTCGAATCAAAACAAACGAAAAGAACTCAACCCAAATCCCACATCAATCAGCTAAGTCTTGCCGTAATGCGTTACGTTAAAGGTGCTTGGAGTTAAGGTGCTTGGGGTCAAGGTATTATCGATAAGGACTTTGTCTACGGGTTAAGGGGCTATTGGTAAGTTAGGATAAGGAGCCAACAGTAAGGTAAGTTCAAGTACTGAGGGGTAAGGAAAGGAGCTCAATTGAGCAGCCTTTGGGAATGGCTTTTTAGCAGACAGCGAACAGAGCACCACACGGGGCTTCGGGCGCCTCCGGGAGCAACATGAGCTCAGCAAATTCCTTCCCGAAAATCGAGTATTCGCCCGCACCACCGCATACCAGCCCCGACACTAACCAACTCCGAGGTGCACAGCTTTTTATAATCACCTAATCAACGAGGTGCAGCCGGCACAAGTGCCGGTGCGTTCACGGGCGGGTGGGAACTTTGAGACTCATAACATCAACAACGTTTAACCGCCTGGTTACATATATATATATATGTATAGGGACAAGCCCCTACACGGCATGTACCACCGAAACATAACTGAAGTGGCAGATATCAAGAAATCCTACCAATGGCTGGACAGAGCTGGCCTGAAGGACAGCACAGAGGCACTCATCATGGCTGCACAGGAGCAGGCCTTGAGTACTAGAGCAATAGAGGCCCAGATCTATCACACCAGACAAGACCCCAGGTGTAGACTGTGCAAAGAGGCCAATGAGACAGTCCAGCACATAACTGCAGGGTGCAAGATGCTGGCAGGGAAAGCTTACATGGAGCGCCATAACCAAGTGGCTGGCATAGTGTACAGGAACATCTGTGCAGAGTATGGGCTGGAAACCCCAAGGTCAAAGTGGGAAACACCTCCAAAGGTGGTAGAGAATGACCGAGCCAAGATCCTGTGGGACTTCCAGATACAGACGGACAGAATGGTAATGGCGAACCAACCGGACATTGTGGTGGTGGACAAAGAGCAGAGGAAAGCCATGGTGGTTGACATAGCAATACCAAGCGACTTCAACATCAGGAAAAAGGAACACGAGAAACTAGAGAAATACCAAGGGCTCAGAGAAGAGCTAGAGAAGGCCTGGAGAGTGAAGGCATCAGTGGTGCCCGTGGTCGTTGGGGCACTCGGGGCAGTGACCCCCAAACTGGAGGAGTGGCTCCAGCAGATCCCAGGAAATACATCAGACATCTCGGTGCAGAAAAGTGCAGTTCTAGGAACAGCAAAGATACTGCGCAGAACCCTCAAGCTCCCAGGCCTCTGGTAGAGGACCCGAGCTTGGAGGAAAAAAGAGACCGCCCGTGGAGGGTGAGGAAGAGTTTTTTTTTTTTTTTTATGTAATGGTGTTATTATAGACGGGTTAAAATCCTGGTAATGGGTTTTGTGGCATGGCGTGGGAGTGCCCCCGAGTAAGTGTTACTCGGGGCTGTGTACACATTGTCCCACCTTTTTGTTGTATATGTTTTATGTACCTGGTTGAGTGTGCGTTAGTTGTCTTGTGTATTTTATTTTGTCGGTCCAACGCTTGGAACATCCGGTCTAGGAGTATATACACTCTAAGAAATTTCTGTAAAAATACAGGCCTTTTTACTATAAATTCTGACGGATTTGCTCCGTAAATTCACTTTACCAGTACTTTCCGTTTGATAATAAGTTTTCCGTAAATAAACAAGACTTTGTCCTGTAGTTATTTGAAGGACTGTTCCGTAATTTTATTTTACGGAAAGTTCTGTATTTTGTGTGTGAACACAATGCATTGTGGGTTATAACAGCCTTTGAGGCGGGAAAAATCTCAGCTCAGGCAGAGCCTTTTGTGGGATGATTGTGAGCACCCTTTTATGGTAAGTAAAACATTTTTTAAAGAATATTAAACATGATTAGTAAATTAAATAGGCTACATAGAACTTGCTAACTACACATGTCATAAATGTTTTGTTGAATGTAGTTAGTATGTAGTTAATGTAGTTAGTGTACAGTTGGGCAGTTGGGCAGTTACAAGGAAACTGTTAAAGAACTCATCTTTGTCCTAAACCTCATTATATGATAATATATAATATAATATAATTCTTCGCATTAAGTGTTGTGGCAGTCAACATGTAGTAACACATGTTTATAACGTTAATCTTTAACGTTAGTACACTATAAGTCCAGCTTTTCAGTTATTTGTACTTTTGATTAAACATAATCTGGATAAAAATATTTTAACGTGCACTGTTGAAGGGAAAGCAACTGACACGCCAGATCTCGTGCTCTATACTTATAGAGTACTAATAAATGTTGTCTTTTTATCTAGAGAATCAACTCTAGAAACACCATCGTACTAAACTGGAGTTCATTAATGCACAAAGAATAAGGTAAAGTGACTATTGCCATAGTTGTGTTCAGGTGAAGTGTCCTGACCTCAGTATGTTTATCCATTTTACAAATACAGGAGGAGGTGCTGTGATCTAACGGCCTGTGAGGATGAAGACATGAAGGCTTTCTGGTGTCAGTATGTGAAAATGAAGAATGCAGGGAAAAGGAGCACACACTGTGACAAAGACTCAGCTAATCAATCAGAATATAAGTAGATTTGTTTCAAACCTCTCATCTATTACTAAAGTATTTATGTGAATGTTCTTAAATGTTTTTGTTACTGTAGACCTGAGGCTGATGGGGATGAGACGCACTCCTCCAAAGATTCTCAGCTCTTTTTATAAAGTGAGTAAATGTAATACACTTGCTAAAGTTGTGTGTTATTTTCATTTTTACTGAAGCATTTACAATTTAAATAGTTATATTTAGCTGGCTCTACACAAACCTTTTCTCATAGTGGGACATCCTTTATATTATGGACTAAGTCGCACATTTATACACATTTATTGGACTATATTATTGACTTCAGCCTAAACCCCTTTCGGTCAGGCATCATTTAGCACTTAAATTCTTAATGTACACGTTTTTTTTCTTTTTGTATAATGTATAAGATCTTTGAAAAACATGTGACCTAAGATCTAAATGTTCTGACCGAAGAAAATAAACTACTACTACAGCTATACATGGTAAATCTAATCATTTCTGACATTTGATTTTTTTCTGTTATTATTATTACAGACTTGTACGAGCCCCCTGGTATCCTATCGCTGACTGTGAAGAGGAGAAAGAGTCGACTCTAGACGACCAAGAGTAAGTTTAAACAGTTACATGATATTGAACTTGGTTTCATTTCTTGCTTTCTACTGACAGACTTTCTCCATATTTTTCAGATGTTGGAGCCAGAGAGCAATATGAATCTGCTTGAATTCAATTCTGACTAATATACAAATATAATGTATCTTGAATACATTCTGAATTCTGTTGTGAATAACTCAGCCTACATGTTACAACATAAGGTATGTCAAATATTATTTTATGAAAGTAAAAATCTGCAATTTGCCATTTTGTTGTTGTTTTTTTGTTTGTTTGTTTTTTTTTTGGGGGGGGGGGGGGGGGGGGGGGGGATAGCTGAACAGTTAAACCTCTATTCATTGATATTGTTTGAAAAAAAGGGATTCAGTGGTCATTGGAAGTGTATGTCATTGATGTTGTAGTTTAAAATTTAAATTTTGTATTAATATTGATTGAGTGTCTTGTAAACTGATTTTTTACATTGCTTTGTTAATAAATAGAAAGATTTTGAGCATTATTTTTGAACAATGTCTTATGTTGAACTAAAAGAAGTGATTTATGTTTAAAACACAAGATATATACTATAAATGTACATATATGTCCGTTTCTGAGTAGTAGGATTTTTACGGAAAATAAACCTTTAATAATAAATTTTCATATTTATTACATTATATTTTCCGTTTTCAAGCTTAAGGAATTAACGGAAATTGCATTTATAATACAAAAGTTTCTGTTTTTCTGCTATTTGAATTTTACGGAACGGTTACCGTAAATTCACAGGTCACAGTTTTAACAGCACATTCTAAACAAAATACGGATAATGTCCTGGTAATTTTCTGCCAGCACTTTTTACTGTTATTTTACGGACATTTTTCTTAGAGTGTAGGGATGGCTCCTCCCTTCCCTCTCCCTCTTGTTTCTGTGTCTTGAGGGAAGGTGAGCGGGTTTTTAGGCATCGTTAGCCATCATAGTGTTAAAATGCCTATCATAAGGTTTTAACTTGTCTTTTATGTTGTTTATGTTGTTTTATTATTATTCATGTCTATATCTTTTACTTACGTATTTTCTTGTTTATTCCCGAAGACCACGTTGGGTCGATACCATATGCTAGTGGGCTAACGCCAATCTTTCTGATTCTGTTGCCAGGTACCTTTCTATATTATTATTATAGCCCTCTTGTTTCTGTGTCTTGAGGGAAGACCACTTTGGGTCGATACCATATGCTAGTGGGCTAACGCCAATCTTTCTGATTCTGTTGCCAGGTACCTTTCTATATTATTATTATAGCCCTCTTGTTTCTGTGTCTTGAGGGAAGACCACTTTGGGTCGATACCATATGCTAGTGGGCTAACGCCAATCTTTCTGATTCTGTTGCCAGTTGCCCCAAATAAACGGAGCTGGAGCGTTGCTCACTCCCAACACAGCCTGGTCTCCTCCACTTTAATGAGAGCACTACAACACAACGCAGACAATATAATATAGGTCACATATATATATATATATAGCACATTTAAACAACAAAACCATATTAAATTAACAAGTTCATTTAGTGTGTGTGTGTGTATATATATATATATATATATGAAACTAACAAGTTCATTTAGTATATGTGTGTGTGTATATATATATATATACACACATACTAAATGAACTTGTTAGTTTCATATTTTCAACTATATTTTTAGAGACTTCAAACATTCAAGTTAAGCTATTTTTAATAGCACAAACCTTACGATAGCCTTATTATTGCAAATGTGCTTTACACTAAATCTGTAATTTGGTTCTGGGCTTTATCCTCCCGCTGATGTTGGTTCCGTTCCCTCTCAGCCTGTGGAAGCTTAAAGAGTAACTCACCCTCAAATCCACTTTTTTGTCCTGATGAACTGTATAAATGAGTGTCCAATAGTGTTCTCTACATATCCTGGTCATTATTTTGGCACTTTAGGGCAAATTAGTTGAAAGATCAACTTTATGCCTAAAACCGTCAGTGAGGCGCCATCTACAGCGAACTGTCTGTACTGCATTTGATTTTTGAATTTCGCGCTCCTATCCACCTTATTCCTACGCCCCATGAGCCTTTTAGCCCGGAAGTTGCGCCCATCGCCGTTTCTACATGAGCGACTCCAGGAATAAGGTGGATTGGCCCAGGAGTTTGAGATGACGTTGGGGGTTAGAGATGACGTCAGTTGCTCTGCCGCTCTGGGCTATAAAAGCGGCCCAGTCATGCTCACGCCCCCGTAGCGAGTTGGAGAAGGAATTGAGAATGAGGAGTTGTCGTCACGGCACAGAGCCCCCCGCCGATCCCCCCCTCGCCTCCATATTGGCTGCGCTCCGGCGGCAATACACATAGTTTACGTGTGTTGTTAACGCCGTAGTAGCGGAGGTTCTTGCTATTCCGCACTGTTTTACCGCCTGGAAGTCACTGCTGCGTTAAAAACTGCTCCAATACCTCACACGATAGACATGGAAAACGTAGGAACAATGGGATACAGTTTTTTAGGTTACAGAAATGGACACAGCATCGAGGAGTCTCACTCTGACCTGTCAAAACATGTTGGAAACGTTTGTGTACATTGAACATCTCGTAACAATGTAGTGTTTACGAAACACGCACTTTATTACTTTGTCATTTTGGTCAAGAAGTGTCCGCTAAATGCAATGTAATGATAACACACTAAAACGCATGTGAAGAAAGTTACTTTTGCCAGTAGCCTACAACGCTGTTTTCACCAGCGGGAGGCTTGTAGAGCCAAGTCCTGCACCCAGACACAGCAGAAAGTCTCGTAACTTTCCAAAGACACTCCTGCATCGTGTAGTAACTTACACCAAATACAAGGTAGTTTACTGTGTCCATGTATGTGCACGGAGGTAAATGGTCCAGGTCTCCGCTGCAGGGAGCTCGTGTGTTGATGTTTTGAATGTCCGCAAGCTTCTCCAAATACCGCTGTTTTGCGCTTGGTATGAGCTTGTTCCTGTAAGGTCCCTTTTCTTTCGCCTTATCTCTTTGCATAGTTTTACGTTCTGTCTTTTCGTTGTCGTATTCGTAGATCCGTCTCTGTCTCGCTGAAAACGTAAATGCGCAAAATTTTAAGTGCTCTGAAATATGAGGAATGCGTGAAATTCTGGGGGCGTGCCCCCAAACCGCAGCCAATATGTCCGACAGGCTCAGAGCCCCCCCAAATCACCCCAACTCGGCACGTGACTCCTCATTCTCAATAGCGAGAGAGTATTTTCATCGATTGTCATGTACGAAGATTTTGGGCGCCATTCTGAGGTGAGTGTGGAAAAATAATAGCCTATAACTGCAAATAATGATTTGCCCATCTTGGATTTGGTAATAATTGCAATGATTGTAGCTGCAGTAAAAAGAGCCACTTGATTCACTCTATCCTTGTCATTTCTGTAGCTACTTTGCTCACAGATTAATCAGTCTGTACAACAAAGTTACGCCAACACTGTGCGCAAATGTGCATGCGACCGGGCACCAAAACTAATCTAAGTTTTGCAATGACTGTAGCTTTCATATTTGACAATAGCTTGGTGAAACATGGGCGTAGCTACAAGCTAACATTTAGCTAGAATTTACTGCCGATTTTGGTAATTATTACTTTTATAGCAGTAGTTACGGCATTTTTGGCTAATGGGCCTGATAAATAAGTATGTTCAGTAACTCTGTTGAGTTTCAGAAATATTGATTGTGGTATTAAAGAGTTTTTTGTAGTTTCTCGCACATCTGCCGGACCCGGAAGTAGAGCTGTGACGTCACCACTTAACACACGTATTGGAAATGAGTTGAACTTGCTTATTTGCGGCTTTTTTTTTTGTCACTTAGTTGTTGCGTTTTCCTCAATGCTATTTTATTCCAAGAAGCTTTTACATTTGGGTAAAGCCAAACTGGAGAATATGTGCTTGGTTAAGGCGGGGGTTAAGAGGTTAATGTGAGGCGAGAGTGCGAATAAATCAGCCGAGCCTCAAAGAAACCCTCAAAGTTCACGTTGTAGCTTATAGATCAACATAGAATAAAACTTTATTTGTCTTTGAAAACATACAATCCATTAGCACCGGAGCGCGGTGCTCATATCGCTTTGAACGAGAAGAGAAACGGCAATAACATTTCAAACAAGGGACATCTCAACCTTTACAAAACATCGTTAGATCAATTTAGAGCAAAGGAAACCCTCGAAAGGCTTATGCATTAAATATTAACTGTTGTCTGTCTAGTGTCGGCAGAAAGCGGGTGTTTTTGGGGCTCAGAAGATGCCGGGACGGAGCGGGCGGTCAGTAGTAAATGAGCACAGTCTATGGGCGACACAGAAGAGATAAAAGGTGGGATTTGAAGTTTTAAAGTGGCTGCAGGACGTTTCTCGCGGCGTCCGACGAGCCGGATTTCTCCGTCTCCGAGAGCTGCTCAAAGACATCCCTGCAACAGAAGGAAAGCGGCGTTAGAGTTCAGATCATCTAAGGCTACGAACAATCCATGGATTGTTACAGGAGGTGGTGAATTTATGCTTCAGACTAGGGATGTACCAATCCGATATTCAGTATCGGTAGCCGATCCGGGCATTTTGAAAGTATCGGATCGGATTTGACGACTAGAAGGCTGTGAATCTGTAGATCTGCACAGTGGTAAACCTGCAGACTGGAGCTGCTGCAGATCCAGGACCACCGATTCACAGCCTTCATGCTATCGCTAAGTTAGGATACTGATTTGCTTTATTTGATTTGATTTATTATTTTTTATTTATTATTATAATAATAATAATAATAATTGTGTCTTGCACATAAGTGGTCAGCCCTCATAGGCTTACAAGACACATTTCAAAACAGAATTCAGATGCTGCCAAAATAAAATCACAGAAACTGTACAATCAATCATAACAGAACAACATCCACATCACACAGGAGGATATAAATTAATTTGTCTAAGTAGACAAAGTACACCTGCTTCTGAAAAACTTTCTAAACTGAACTAAAGGAGAAAAACTGTCAGTGACCAGACTTCAGTCAGTCCAAAACCTCAAGACTGAATGGAAGCCAGTTCTGCTCGTTCTTTCTCCGTTTTACCTGTGGAGGATTGTGCAGTAAAAGTCATTATAAAAAGTCAGTCGCTCATGGACAACATACAATACGCTGGTGCTGTGATGTCTTTAGCCGTCATTCCACCCGACCGCGCACGCCACGATCTACATGCACGTATCGACACTACCCCGCAGTCCTTTCTGTTTCCACCACACACACGCATTTTTTGTGGGCGGGGCCACACGCTGTACAGATCATCATTAAAAGTTTTGAGAACAAATGTGGACAAATGCTGCCCTCTAGTGGGAGTTGTGGAATCATTCAGAGGAGCCAAGCTGTATTAAAACAGAAAAGAAACCGCTAAATACAACTATGAAGGTAAGCTACATGCAAATGTTATGCACCAGCTAAAGCTGCGCTGTCAATAGTGAGGGCTGTCCACTCTCTCGTTGCCAGAGTCTGTTCACGTCACATCAGACACGGGTCAGCGCTTTGGCCACAGCCAGAGGTCGGTCCCAAAACTTATACCTGGTCAGACCGGTCTGGCCCTGGCCGTTGTTACGCTTGACAACGCGGGTGAAAGAGCCATTCGGCTGACACGTGCCTGCATGTGGAAAAGAGCCTATTGTTTTAGTAAAAGACTTTCCAATCTGGGACCTAGTTTAGAAAATGATCGTTTACAGTTTCGTGTGGCTGATACGCTGGATTGATGAAATATTGTTTGCGTTTAGTTCCTGAGCCTGAATTATCGAGCCTCGCTTCCTTTGGCTGCTGGTCAATCAAAGGCCACTGCAGGACAGTCCAGTTTGTGTCATTGTAAACAAACTCCACGTGCACCGCAAACTATCCTCACAGCTAGCAACAAGCGAGTGTCTCGCACCTGTGGGTCGGATCAGGTCACGGAATACGCCCAGACGCACATCATTGTATGAAGCTGCGTCCAATTGTAACATCTTAACCCCCCACCTGAACCGAGCACATTTTCTCCAGACTGGCATTGCCCAAATCTAAAAGCTTCTTGTAAAAAAACATCAAAATAGTGACAAAACGAAGATGGAAACCCAACAAAAAAGTGGCAAAAATGTGATAAGTAATGAAAACACCGCAAAAATATGACACAAAAACTACAAAATCGTACCAACAAAAGAGTTAGTCAGTTTTGTAGGTGTTAGCTTTCAGCCTATAGCCTGTAAGCTCCAGTTGAGAATAGGGGTGGGAACCTCTGGGTACCTCACAATTCGATTCGATACCCGATACATGGCTCACGATAACGATTATCTCACGATACGCCTATACTGCGATAATAGATATATTGCACAAAATAAGCTACGATACATCACGATTAAAACAAAAAGCTACTTTTAACCTTTATTTTAACATACTACATATTATTCATCATTTACATTTCTTTTCATGTGCTTTGTACCACTTTTATAAATGATCCCGACTTACTCACTGAAAATGGGTCATAGATCTGTCAGTGACTTCATTTACATTTAAACCACAGTCCTATTTAAAAAGGAATAAATCAATCCCAGATTAATCTTATTTATAATTATAAAAACTATCATTAAAAGTAATTTATTTGTGTGACAGTGTTTGGTCCAAGTGCTTAAAACTGTAGTGCTGCCCCCTGCTGGTCTGACTGAATTCTTGATCATTGTTGGCCTCTATTGACTGAAAACAGTGGAGCACTGCTGCTTCATTAATATGCATGACGTCATCAAAAGTATCGATATCGGAACAAACACTATCGGTATCGTATCGTCCCGCAAAATATCGCGATATATCGGAAAATCGATATATTGTCACACTCCTAGTTGAGAAGCTTTTAGATTTGGGTAAAAACGAACTGGAGAAAGTGCGCTCGATTAAAGCGGAGGGTAAGGTTAACAGACGGTTTTTGACGTCAATATGAACAAATAGCGTTTTGCAGCTTGTGATTCAGAGAATGCATTCATGCAGCTCAATACAGAGAGTGAGAGCGCCACGTTTATTAAAGAAGATTAAACTAAGGAGTTTTTTTCTGACAACTCCATAAAATGCCTCTTGCAGATTTGCATGTTGCAGCTGCATGAAGCTGAAACGTAATGACCGAGTATCGTGATGTTTAACAGCAGTTTATATGGAGCTCAATGAAACATTAAACACATATGCTACTGTATATACAAATCGAATCGCAGTATCTGTCTGTGAAAAATGTTTGGCGCTCTGTAATATTTGTGGAGGAAACTGCAGTGGGATTACTCGGCCTCTCCGCTCACTTGTGCATGTAGAAGAAGATGTATCCGCTGCGGTCCCGGTCCGACTGAACGGCGCTCTCTTGTGTTCGAGACACGTCCAGGTCGTTGTAGGTCAACCACGACTGTTTCTTCATGTCGTACACGTCGCTGATGTAGTGGCCTGAAGGGAAAATGACCGGTTACAGCTGCAAAACGGCCGGACACAGAGCAGACGTTCAGTTAAGCTACTGACCAGAGGAAGAGCTGCTCCCGATGTGACTGACCACACTGATGAGTCTGAAGGAGTTTGGTAAAAATCCACTCTGGAAAATGAAAACGAACGTTAGCAGATGCGAATACAGTATTCCCTCTTTCCCGATCACCAGATGGCAAATATTTCTGTAAATATCAATCCACATTTAAGCCATAACGAAAGTGACAAGTGTTTTTTGAAAATGTTCAAATAAAAGTGACTAAATTGAACAAGCTTTCATTCAATCTGTATTTTTAATTAATTTATCATAATTTTATCAATAACAAATGGGTACGTGGTGCCGTTTGTGGAATAAAAATAAAAAACTTTTGAAGGTCTTTGTGACTTTCATTTGTTTGAAACTGAAGTGGCTCTTTTGATCGCTGTATTGAGCCAAGGACACGCGAGTCGTCATGTCTTTGAGGCTTTGGTGGGAATTATCGTGGGCCAAAACGATGTTCACAAACAGAGCGTTGCTTCCCTTGAGCTGTAAAGGATCTATAATTTTAAATAAAGCTCTACACGCCTGGATTAATCAGCTGCTTGCCCACCATTCACCAAAACATCACAGAAATAAACAGCGATCCTCCCTATTATATGTATGTGCAGTACCTCTGCGTTCCTGCGGAGGCTCTCGGCCTCAGCCTCCGTGTACTCCATGTCCAGGACGTCCTCGTTTCCAGAGTCGTCTGAACACAGCAGCTCCGGCAGAGAGTTATTGAACTCTGAAGCGTCGAAAAGAAGAGGAAGAGACATGAATATGACCCGAGTATCACTACATGTTCCAAAGCCCTGTCCAAGGCTCACCTTGTAAACTGAGCTCTGTCGCCCTCTTCAGGTCGTCGTCCTCCCTCATCTCCTGAGCTTCCTGCACATTCACCGATACAATCATTTTTTACTGACCACACGGTCTATTCATTATATTAGAAAAAGTCTAAGCTTCATAATAAACTGAGGGAATGTGCACTCATTTAGAAACTAAACTGGATTGAAACACTGGGGGAGTTTTCTGGTTTGGGGCAGTGTTACTCATGTGCTCCTGTATGTGGCAGTAACATCTGTATGTGGCAGTAACATCTGTGAGTACGGTTTGGGGCAGTGTTACTCACGTGCTCCTGTATGTGGCAGTAACATCTGTATGTGGCAGTAACTTCTGTGAGTGTACAGTTTGGGGCAGTGTTACTCACGTGCTCCTGTATGTGGCAGTAACATCTGAGTACGGTTTGGGGCAGTGTTACTCACGTGCTCCTGTATGTGGCAGTAACATCTGAGTACGGTTTGGGGCAGTGTTACTCACATGCTCCTGGAGACTCTGCGCCAGCGCCTGCTGCAGCTCCTGCTCCTCTCGCTCCTGGTCCAGACTGTACTGTTGAACCCAGTCCAGCTCCTGAGCCTCCGGAGTCTGGTTCTCCTTGTTCTCGTCCATCGTCAGGTCCAGAGAGCCCAACACGTCTGAAGGAGAGAGACACTATTAGTATTGTTTCACTTTTACAACGCTGTAAAAATATGTTAAAGCAGAAGCCTGTAATTTAATAAACTAGAGGGGAGTATCTGTTCTCCTCCTCACCTGCAGGGGGCCTGTTGTCTGTCTCCATGATGTCAGTGTGATAAACCAGGTCCTGCGCCGGCTCTGCGTCTCCGAAGCCCGTGTCGGGGCTGCTGCTCGGCTCCTCATCCAGAGGGAGCCCCGCCTCGTGTCGACTCATCTCCAGCGAGACACCGGCCGCTTTTCCCCCAACCCTCCTAAAACACAAGAAATCACATCAACAAAAGACGTTACAGACAGTGACAGCAGCGTATGAAGGTGCCCTCGATTAAATCTATGGTAATATCGGTTTTGTAGACTGTCTAAACAATTCAAGAACTAAACCCAGCCTGCAATTATATCAATAACTCTAGTTGAATTTAGTCATAATTTTAACTACTTTTTGTTTAGTTTTAGTCAAATTTTAAGCATCGAAAATGTTATTTTGACTAATAAAGAAAACAGATCAGTGTGAGCTGTTAAAGATGGATTATTATGAGTTTGTAAACACATTAATCTTGCAACAATCCATCTTTAATGCACAATAAGCTAGGACCCTCTTTAATGGATTTTTCCCCCGATGCCAGTACTTAAAAGGAATAGGCCACCGGTTTTACATACTGAGATATGTTCTTACCTTAGACGAGTTCATATGTACCTGTCTGGTCTTCACGTGAGCCTTCAGTAACGTAAACACAGCACAGATGGCGTTAGCATTTAGCCTCTCTCTTCTCCTCTATAGCTCCAAACGAGATGAAGATAGAAGCTACCAAACTCTTCCACGTTTTCCCTATTTAAATATGGTTACGTGAAGTGTTACACTATAAAGTATAATTACACGAAATTAAACAATGTGGATTTTCTAAGCCGATAAAAAGGGGGACTATATTGTGAGGCGTATTAACACCTGGAGCACTTCGACGTCCGCGCAGTAATATCATCGAAGTGCTCCACGCAGTTATAGATCAACTCGTCTAAGATAAGAACATATCTCAGTATGGAAAAAGAGTGGCCTGTTCCTTTGAATGAACTGTGCAAAAAAATATAAGGCCTGACATGTCATTAAAAAGAGCTTTAATTGGATTTAAACTGGCATTAGATCTACATTTCTTGGAAAATAATGGCATTTCTTGGCTATTTTTTACTGCACATTTGCCAATCATCAAGTCCAATGTAATGCTGTGAAATGCTCAAATACTATAATCCACAAACCTAAAAATCTGTGCTTATTTATTTGATTAGGATTTGTAAACATTACGTCAGACAACTTGAGAGTAAATTAGTGTACAGACCATCATTTTAGTATTTTCTACTAAAAAAATGCGGAAAAGAATGTCACTATTTTCCAAGAAATTTATATCTAATGCCAGTTGGAATAGAAATGCCAGGCTTTAACATTTGAAGATGCACTATGCAACCTTATATTGGGTAAGAAAAAAGTTTATTTTTGTCCTTGTTGTGACCAAAAGCCTCCATTGCTGTAGTACCGCCATATAGCTGCTAGTCTCCCATTGGAATGTATTGCACTTTAGACACCTTAAAAACAACTTTAATGCCCGGTGTCTAATTTTTTTGGAACTGTCTACAGCTAGATATTCCTCCTGTGATTACGCTGGGTTAGACACAATCAGAGGCACTGGGCTGGTTATCGTAGGATAAATTTTAGAAATCTCCTACTTAATGAGGGTCGGACTGTTAGCATTGGAGCTGCGCGAGCTACACGTCACGCAAGGGCGGAGTCTACAGTGAAGATCCCGCCCTTATGCCCTTATTAGGAACATGCTTCGTCAGAGCTGGGGAGGAGGAGTCTGTAAATCCGCCATGATTTCCCCCTCGAACGTGGTGAGGAGTGAGTAATGACGGTCCATTAATAATATGTCTATGGTAGTGACCCAGCAGCTGTGTGAGTGGTCAACATGGCGCCTTTACTTTCCATCACACTGGCCTCTGTGACGCTCCAGGATCAGTTGTTTTTTAGGTTTTCTGGTGAGAGGCTCAGTCAGCAGAGAAAACCTTCCAAACAATTGACCCTGGAGCGTCCTAGGGATCTGGACCCTTGTGTTGAATATCTCACCGATTTAATGTCTTTTGTAGAAACACGATGGCGCCTCCAGAAGAAAAAGCTTCAGTTTGCTCTTGCTTTCAGATGAGTCAGAGGGAGCAGTACATCCTGAGCGAGTACAACCGGCTGACGGGACGACGCCTCGAGCCCCTGATGAAGAAATGCAGCCAGGACACACTAAACAGGCCGGACTGACACTAAGCTTCACTCAAACGTTCGATATTGTTTACTCCTGACGGTACTTGACAAATGAACTGCCTTCACAATCCACAACATTTGCACTTGTCAACTCTGCTGTAAAGAGCGAAACGTCTAATCTCACTCTTTGTCCCAGATATTAATTTTATAAGACATGATTTATAACAACTTGATTTAAATGTTTGTGAAAGTGACTGTTTTGCAGAATACGTTCATAAAGGATATTATTTTTCCCCAGTGTGTCTCCATTTATTCATCATTCATTTTCCTGTATTCTGTCTAATTTAAGGTGTATTCTTTGGAAATACTAGGATTTTAATATTTTATATACAAATTATGACCAACTATGCCCAAAATCTCCAGGTAATTTTGTCGTCTCATAAAAAGATTTAAAATGGACAAAAAATAAATTGAATGTCTGTTTTAAATGAGCTTCATTGGAATTCACAGCTAAACGTCAAATGTCCTCATAGCTATTGAAGAAAAATGTTTAATAGTATTGTCATTTGTTGACGGTCTCAAACAAGAGAATCTCTACCCGCCACCTCACTAGAGCATTGTGCTGATTAGGGCGATATGGTCTAGAATTTATACCACAATATAAAAAGAAACACCACAATAACGATATAATTGACAATGGGCAAATTACTTCAGAATCCCAGCATTAATTCAGTGATATTTTCTTTTTTTAACAGCATACTCATTTCCTCACAAATGATCTACTCAAGCATTTTACATAATTTAATTTTACTTTTTAAGCACCTGCCCCGTGTTCTACAGTCAGTGTTTATGCTTTGGAGAAAGACTGAGGAAAACGACGCTGACTCAGTATTAACTTGAATTCATATGCTGACATGTTTAAACTTTCAGTGAACTCTTGATATTTTAAACGTCACGACTTCCGCTTCCGGATCCTGGCAGACCGGCAAATATGTGAGGAAAAAGAAAAAAACTATTAACAGCCATCAATATTTCTGAAACTCAGAGTTACTGAAGCTACTTATTTCTCAGACTCATTAGCCAAAAATGCTGCACCTACTGCTAAAAAAGTAATATTTACTAAAGTCGGTACTTCCGGGGTTAGCGTAGCTGCCATTAGCATTTTTCCCGCTAACCCAGAAGTACCGATTTTGGTAATTATTACTTTTATAGCAGTAGTTACGGCATTTTTGGCTAATGGGCCTGATAAGTATGTTCAGTAACTCTGTTGAGTTTCAGAAATATTGATTGTGGTATTAAAGAGTTTTTTGTAGTTTCTCGCACATCTGCCGGACCCGGAAGTAGAGCTGTGACGTCACCACTTAACACACGTATTGGAAATGAGTTAAACTGTTATGGAACTTGCTTATTTGCGGCTTTTTTTTGTCACTTAGTTGTTGCGTTTTCCTCAATGCTATTTTTTTCCAAGAAGCTTTTACATTTGGGTAAAGCCAAACTGGAGAATATGTGCTTGGTTAAGGCGGGGGTTAAGAGGTTAATGTGAGGCGAGAGTGCGAATAAATCAGCCGAGCCTCAAAGAAACCCTCAAAGTTCACGTTGTAGCTTATAGATCAACATAGAATAAAACTTTATTTGTCTTTGAAAACATACAATCCATTAGCACCGGAGCGCGGTGCTCATATCGCTTTGAACGAGAAGAGAAACGGCAATAACATTTCAAACAAGGGACATCTCAACCTTTACAAAACATCGTTAGATCAATTTAGAGCAAAGGAAACCCTCGAAAGGCTTATGCATTAAATATTAACTGTTGTCTGTCTAGTGTCGGCAGAAAGCGGGTGTTTTTGGGGCTCAGAAGATGCCGGGACGGAGCGGGCGGTCAGTAGTAAATGAGCACAGTCTATGGGCGACACAGAAGAGATAAAAGGTGGGATTTGAAGTTTTAAAGTGGCTGCAGGACGTTTCTCGCGGCGTCCGACGAGCCGGATTTCTCCGTCTCCGAGAGCTGCTCAAAGACATCCCTGCAACAGAAGGAAAGCGGCGTTAGAGTTCAGATCATCTAAGGCTATGAACAATCCATGGATTCACGATCTACAGGAGACGAGGAGATGAATTTATGCTTCAGACTAGGGACGTACTGATCCTATATTCAATATCGGTAGCCGATCCGGGTATTTGATGACCAAACGGGTCCGATACAAGACGGCTGTGAATCTGTGGTCCTGGATCTGCAGCACAGTGGTAAACCTGCAGACTGGAGCCGCTGCAGATCCAGAACTACAAATTCACAGCCTTCACGCTATCGCTAAGTTAGAATACTGATTTGCTTTATTTGATTTGATTTATTCTTATTATTGTGTCTTGCACATAAGAGCCCAGCCCTCATGGGCTTACAAGACACATTTCAAAACAGAATTCAGATGGCTGCCAAAATAAAATCACAGAAACTGTACAATCAATCATAACTGAACATCCACATCACACAGGAGGATATAAATTAATTTGTCTACTATTGACTTGTCTACTCTCGTTAACCTGCCGCTAACACCTGCTTCTGAAAAACTTTCCAATTTAAAATTCAAAGCTAAAGCCAAAACCTCTTGCATGTTTATAAAGAAAAACGGGTAAAACTACTGTAATATCCATAGGCTATAATATATAATGATATATATTATATAAAATATAAATACAAAAAGATGAGAACAAATGTGGACAAAGGCTGACTTCTGGTGGGAGTTATGGAATCATTCAGATGAGCCAAGCTGTATTAAAACAGCAAAGAAACCACTAAATATGACTATGAAGTTAAGCTACATGCAAATGTTATGCTAACACCAGCTAAAGCAGCGGCTAAATGCCATCGGCAAAATCCCCTTTTAGGACAGCGGTATGATGTTGTGAAATATGAAATCCATATGACCTAGTGAGGGCTGTCCACTCTCTCGTTGCCAATCAGAGGCCAGCAGTCTGTTCACGTCACATCAGACACGGGTCAGCGCTTTGGCCACAGCCAGAGGTCGGTCCCAAACCTATACCTGGTCAGACCGGTTTGGCCCTGGCCTTTGTTATGGAAAAGCTCGACAAAGCGGGTGAAAGAGCCATTCGGCTGACACGCGCCTGCTTGTGGAAAAGAGCCTATTGTTTTAGTAAAAGACTTTCCAATCTGGGACCTAGTTTAGAAAATGATCGTTTACAGTTTCGTGTGGCTGATACGCTGGATTGATGAAATATTGTTCGCGTTTAGTTCCTGAGCCTGAATTATCGAGCCTCGCTTCCTTTGGCTGCTGGCCAATCAAAGGCCACTGCAGGACAGTCCAGTTTGTGTCATTGTAAACAAACTCCACGTGCACCGCAAACTATTCTCACAGCTAGCAACAAGCGAGTGTCTCGCACCTGTGGGTCGGATCAGGTCACGGAATACGCCCAGACGCACATCATTGTATGAAGCTGCGTCCAATTGTAACATCTTAACCCCCCACCTGAACCGAGCACATTTTCTCCAGACTGGCATTGCCCAAATCTAAAAGCTTCTTGTAAAAAAACATCAAAATAGTGACAAAAACGAAGATGGAAACCCAACAAAAAAGTGGCAAAAATGTGATAAGTAATGAAAACACAGCAAAAATACACAAAAACTACAAAATCGTACCGACAAAAGAGTTACGGTCAGTTTTGTAGGTGTTAGCTTTCAGCCTATAGCCTGTAAGCTCCAGTTGAGAATAGGGTGGGAACCTCTGGGTAGCTCACAATTCGATTCGATACCCGGCCCACGATAACGATTATCTCACGATACGCCTATACTGCGATAATAGATATATTGCACAAAAATAAGCTACGATACATCACGATTAAAACAAAAACAAGCTACTTTTAACCTTTATTTTAACATACTACATATTATTCATCATTTACATTTCTTTTCATGTGCTTTGTACCACTTTTATAAATGATCCCCGACTTACACACTGAAAATGGGACATAGATCTGTCAGTGACTTCATTTACATTTAAATAAACAAGAAACCACAGTCCTGTTTAAAAAGGAATAAATCAACCGCAAATGAATCTTCTTTATAATTATAAAAACTATCATTAAAAGTAATTTATTTGTGTGACAGTGTTTGGTCCAAGTGCTTAAAACTGTAGTGCTGCCCCTGCTGGTCTGACTGAATTCTTGATCATTGTTGGCCTCTATTGACAGTAGAGCACTGCTGCCTCATTAATATCCATGACGTTGCTCATTAATATGCATGACGTCATCAAAAGTATCGATATCGGAGAAAAAAGTATCGGTATCGTCCTGCAAAATATCGGAAAATCGATATATTGTCACACTCCTAGTTGAGAAGCTTTTAGATTTGGGTAAAAACGAACTGGAGAAAGTGCGCTCGATTAAAGCGGAGGGTAAGGTTAACAGACGGTTTTTGACGTCAATATGAACAAATAGCGTTTTGCAGCTTGTGATTCAGAGAATGCATTCATGCAGCTCAATATAGAGAGTGAGAGCGCCACGTTTATTAGAGAAGATTAAACTCAGGAGGTTTTTCTGACAACCCCATAAAATGCCTCTTGCAGATTTGCATGTTGCAGCTGCATGAAGCTGAAACGTAATGACCGAGTATCGTGATGTTTAACAGCAGTTTATATGGAGCTCAATGAAACATTAAACACATATGCTACTGTATATACAAATCGAATCGCAGTATCTGTCTGTGAAAAATGTTTGGCGCTCTGCAATATTTGTGGAGGAAACTGCAGTGGGATTACTCGGCCTCTCCGCTCACTTGTGCATGTAGAAGAAGATGTATCCGCTGCGGTCCCGGTCCGACTGAACGGCGCTCTCTTGTGTTCGAGACACGTCCAGGTCGTTGTAGGTCAACCACGACTGTTTCTTCATGTCGTACACGTCGCTGATGTAGTGGCCTGAAGGGAAAATGACCGGTTACAGCTGCAAAACGGCCGGACACAGAGCAGACGTTCAGTTAAGCTACTGACCAGAGGAAGAGCTGCTCCCGATGTGACTGACCACACTGATGAGTCTGAAGGAGTTTGGTAAAAATCCACTCTGGAAAATGAAAACGAACGTTAGCAGATGCAAATACAGTATTCCCTCTTTCCCGATCACCAGACTGGAAAGTATTTCTGTAAATATCAGTCCACATTTAAGCCATAACGAAAGTGACAAGTGTTTTTTGAAAATTTTCAAATAAAAGTGACTAAATTGAACAAGCTTTCATTCAATCTGTATTTTTAATTAATTTATCATCATTTTATCAATAACAAATGGGTACGTGGTGCCGTTTGTGGAATAAAAATAAAAAACGTTTAAAGGTCTTTGCGACTTTCATTTGTTTGAAACTGAAGTAGCTCTTTTGAGCGCTGTATTGAGCCAAGGACACGCGAGAGTCGTCATGTCTTTGAGGCTTTGGTGGGAATTATCGTGGGCCAAAACGATGTTCACAAACAGAGCGTTGCTTCCCTTGCGCTGTAAAGGATCTATAATTTTAAATAAAGCTCTACACGCCTGGATAAATCAGCTGCTTGCCCACCATTCACCAAAACATCACAGAAATAAACAGCGATCCTCCCCATTATATGTATGTGCAGTACCTCTGCGTTCCTGCGGAGGCTCTCGGCCTCAGCCTCCGTGTACTCCATGTCCAGGACGTCCTCGTTTCCAGAGTCGTCTGAACACAGCAGCTCCGGCAGCGAGTTATTGAACTCTGAAGCGTCGAAAAGAAGAGACATGAATATGACCCGAGTACATACTTATAAAAAGTATCACTACATGTTCCACTGTCCAAGGCTCACCTTGTAAACTGAGCTCTGTCGCCCTCTTCAGGTCGTCGTCCTCCCTCATCTCCTGAGCTTCCTGCACATTCACCGATACAAATCATTTTTACTGACCACACGGTCTATTCATTATATTAGAAAAAGTCTAAGCTTCATAATAAACTGAGGGAATGTGCACTCATTTAGAAACTAAACTGGATTGAAACACTGGGGGGAGTTTTAAAGTTCACTAACGTCTTAAAGTCTTCCAGTCACAACCGTCACAGGAATTTTTATCGTCATTTTTCCATCAGATAGATTTCAACTAAAGCGTAGAATTTAAAACATACCTCAATCACATCTATATCTGCGCTAAAGCTGCAGCTCCTGTATGTGGCAGTAACATCTGTATGTGGCAGTAACATCTGTATGTGGCAGTAACATCTGTGAGTGTATGGTTTGGGGCAGTGTTACTCACATGCTCCTGTATGTAGCAGTAACATCTGTATGTGGCAGTAACATCTGTGTGTACGGTTTGGGCAGTGTTACTCACATGCTCCTGGAGACTCTGCGCCAGCGCCTGCTGCAGCTCCTGCTCCTCTCGCTCCTGGTCCAGACTGTACTGTTGAACCCAGTCCAGCTCCTGAGCCTCCGGAGTCTGGTTCTCCTTGTTCTCGTCCATCGTCAGGTCCAGAGAGCCCAACACGTCTGAAGGAGAAAGACACCATTAGTATCGTTTCACTTTTACAACGCTGTAAAAATGTGTTAAAGCAGAAGCCTGTAATTTAATAAACTAGAGGAGAGCATCTGTTCTCCTCCTCACCTGCAGGGGGCCTGTTGTCCGTCTCCATGATGTCAGTGTGATAAACCAGGTCCTGCGCCGGCTCTGCGTCTCCGAAGCCCGTGTCGGGGCTGCTGCTCGGCTCCTCATCCAGGGGGAGCCCCGCCTCGTGTCGACTCATCTCCAGCACCGCGGCCAACATCTCCTCATCGTTCACATCGTTTAGACCGAAGTCCGACGACTCCACCACCACCACCGTGCGCTGGAACAACACGACAGCAGTGAGCGGCGGCCAGTCACGTCATTTAGCAGATTTATAAACTCTCCTGAACGGTGGACGCTCATGTCAGTCTCACCTCCTCAGAGCGCTCGTCACTGTCCTCCGTCAAAGAGCTGCTGAGGCGCCGCTTTCTGCTCACAGAGACTTTTCTGTTGAGTTCTTCTTCACCGTCCGAGTCCAGGAGGAGCGAGACACCGGCCGCTTTTCCCCCAACCCTCCTAAAAACACAAGAAATCACATCAACAAAAGACGTTACAGGCAGTGACAGCAGCGTATGAAGGTGCCCTCGATTAAATCTATGGTAATATCGGTTTTGGAGACTTTCTAAACCATAATTCTTCAGCAGCAATTCAAGAACTAAACCCAGCCTGCAATTATATCAATAACTCTGGTTGATTTTAGTCATAATTTTAACTACTTTGTGTTTAGTTTTAGTCTAATTTTAAGCAACGAAAATGTTACGTTGACTAATAAAGAAAACAGATCAATGTGAGCTGTTAAAGATGGATTATTATGAGTTTGTAAACACATTAATCTTGCAACAATCCAGCTTGAATCCACAATAAGCTAGGACCCTCTTTAATGGATTTTTTTCCCGATGCCAATACTTTAAAAGGAATAGGCCACCATTTTTACATACTGAGATATGTTCTTACCTTAGACGAGTTCATATGTACCTGTCTGGTCTCCACGTGTGCCTTCAGTAACGTAAACACAGCACATACGGCGTTAGCATTTAGCCTCTCTCTTCTCCTCTATAGCTCCAAACGAGGTGAAGATAGAAGCTACCAAACTCTTCCACGTTTTCCCTATTTAAATATGGTTACGTGAAGTGTTACACTATAAAGTATAATTACGCAAAATTAAACAATGTGGATTTTCTAAGCGGATAAAAAGGGGAACTATATTGTAAGGCGTAATAATACCAGGAGTAATTCGACATCCGCGCAGTGATATCTTCACTTTACTGTGCGGATGCTGAATTACTCCTGGTATTATTACGCCTTACAATATAGTTCCCCTTTTTATCCGCTTAGAAAATCCACATTGTTTAATTTTGTGTAATTATACTTTATAGTGTAACACTTCACGTAACCATATTTAAATAGGGAAAACGTGGAAGAGTTTGGTAGCTTCTATCTTCACCTCGTTTGGAGCTATAGAGAAGAGAGAGGCTAAATGCTAACGCCGTCTGTGCTGTGTTTACGTGACTGACGGCACACGTGGAGACCAGACAGGTACAGATGAACTCGTCTAAGCTCAGGTAAGAACATATCTCAGTGTGTAAAAACGGTGGCCTATTCCTTTAACGATACAGATACCTGAACGATACTTTTTACCGATACCTATACTAAAATATTTGTCATCTAGAACCAGAAAACATAATAATGTGTGGAAGATCTGAAAATGTACAATCATCTCCCATGTAGAGAAATGTGTGAAAAATTGTGAATAATATGGGGGAGATTGTGGCAAAAAAAAACAGGGGGAAAAAAACGAGAACACAAAAAATGGAAAAACAGGGAAAAAATGTATAGGGAATATTGGAAAATAGGGAAAATATTTGTAATGAAAAATGAGGGAAACAAATTGGGAAAACGTGAAGAATCCGGGCAAAAAAAATAAATACATGGTGTAAAACTTTAGAATAAAATGGGCCAAATATTGTGAACATTTTGAAAATAGGGAAATATTAAAAGAAAATGGGAGGAAAAAATAAAAAATTTGTAATGCACTTTACGTTTGACACCAAATCTCAAAGTGCTACAATTTAAAAACAATACAACATAGTTTAAAAAAGACAGAACATATATTAAGACAGATAATAATTAAAAATAATTTCTGATAATTTGAGCTGAAACAACCATGTCATTTCCTTTAATGCCGAACCAACAGCATCAAAACTTATTATTATTTTTTGATACCAGTACTACCTAAACCTTTCCCGATACCATACTGGAATCGTTTTAACAGTACCCAGCCCTAATAATGACGCATTGCTGACACTGATCGTCTCACCTGGAGAGCGCAGTGGACGAACCGAGCGACTGTGAGCCTTTGAGAGTCCTGGCCCTTTTACAGAAACAGAAAACGCTCATGTTAAAACCCGTCTTACAAAGTAAAGCACGTCCAGTTTGAGCCGAGTTCCTTACGCTGCGGTCCAGCTGAGGGAGACGGGAGCTCGTGTGGAGTCTGTGCAGTGGGACGACAGGGTCAGATACCGCGGGATCAGGACCTGCTGCCCCAGTTTAGAGTTCAGAGAGAGCTGCGCGTTAAAGCTGTACCTCTTCAAGTGCAGGATCAGAACTCTGGACAGAATCAAACATAACCAGAGGAAAAATTTAACGAGTTAACAATGGACTGATTTATCAAAGACATTTACAAATACAACATAATAATATTAGTCATATAATTATCATATTTCACTAAAACGTTTCAAATTAATTTAACCGAAAACCAATTTTTCCAAACAAATTGTGTCCAAGGGAAAAAGTCTAAAATGTTGCCAAATTAGGAAGGTTATGTATAAAGTATAATGTATATGTTAATTGTACTTTATAATGTTTGTTGTACAGCACTTTGGGCAGTTGTAGCTGTTTTTAAATGTGCTATATAAAGTTGACATTGACATTATGTAATGTAACGTATGGGTGATTTTACGATTTGAACCTTCATGCATTGCAATGAAAGATAATAATGGAAGATTTAAATATATTCAGCGCGAATTTTTCCCTTATTCACCTGCAGCGTCTCGCCTTAAAGATATCAATTTGAAACTGAACATTTCTGATGTAAATATGAGATAAAAATGTATTGAAAGTTTTCTGCTTCCATATTAAAAAAAACATTTTATTCATTTTCAGCGACATAATCTAAATAATGTATAGACACAGATTTAAATTTATGGTTCTATTTTGTTGACATATTAGTAAAGATTTATTTTTTAATACGCATGAGTGAAAAAATCTGTTAAAATTTAAATGTAGCCTTGTTTTTTTTTGGGTTCAAAGCTCAATAAATCAGGCTGGGAATCAGATATAAAAAAATCAATCTGAAAAATTGTTTTTTCAAAATACTCTTCTAAAGTGTGGAGTCTGTAGGAGCTACTAAAGTAGAGATGTTGCAAGGGTGGAAAGAAAACGAGAAAGGAAATGACCATATTTGGATTATAGAGTCACCTCGGGAATCCTTCGCAGGACAAGTAGATATAAACTGTCAATATTTGTGAATAAATAAGCACGATGTCGGAGTTACGACGTCGTAGGAGGTACGTTTTGTCTTGTTCATACTCCGACATGAAAACTAAGAAGTTAAGGGAAAAAACTGGCAAAAAATGTTTGACCACTGCGTAGGGCTCAGATTTTTTGTTTTTTTGTTAAATATTTATTATATTGTATTTTTAGCTCTCTGCCCTCTGCTTAGAGCAGGGGTTCCCAAACTTTTTTGGCCGGGACCCCAAAATTGACACGTAAACATCTTGGGACCCCCATTGTATAAAGTTATTGCCTCTTACACTACTTTAGGAAAGAAAAACATTTTATAATCAAGTTAATATGTATCTAAACTGTTAATTTTGATCAACTGAATGAATTTACAGTAAAACATGTACTAAGAACAGTAGCATTTTTCTTTTTGTTTCATCTTGAAATCATCTGGGGACCCCCACCCAAGGCCTCGCGACCCCCCGAGGGGTCCCGATCCCCACTTTGGGAACCACTGGCTTAGAGGAACAAGGTCCTGCTGTACAAATTGCTGCATAGTGACTTTTTAGTTAGAGAAAGGGTCTGCCTTTGCAATTGTGTTTGTTGGTTCACTTTAATTAAATACAATAAATATATATTTTTAAATGTATAGTTCGCAGTCATTTTGTTTTAAATGGGAAAAAGAAAAAAAAGGGGAAAAAATCAAATCGAATCTCAAAACTCGATTTACGATTCGATTCTTGCAGATTTTTTGGAGGGAAAAAATTAAATTAAATTAAAAAAATAAAACAAAAAAATTCACACAGCTCTACCACTGCGTGAAAAAGCGATGCTTCCAGCTGCCGTGTCTCGCCTCAACATGCGAGAGGTTCTCAAGACTCTAATCCGCTCTGAGATGAAATAGACACAAACCTCGGGAGTTTGCTGAACTTGTGCGTCACAGTCGCCGCTTTGCCGTTGCACTTTTCACACGAGTACTCGATCTCCTCCATCTGGGAAAAGATGAAAGACTAGTATTGTATCCAAACTTGTGAAGATCTAATCGAATGGTCGTATCAAACTCACTCTGAAGAACAGGTCCAGAGAGTCCTGTATGGAGCGCAGCGGGAGAGTCTTCTTCCTTCGAGGCAGGTCTATGGACAGGTCGTTAAACACCTCACGTTTGGTCACCACTTCACCACAACTGAAAGGACATTTACACGTTAGTTCACTATTATTCCAAGTCAAATCGAATCCTCTTAATGTCACAAACTCAAAAAAGGTGAACCTCCTCCTCACCATTTGCACGTGATGGTGTGCTGGACCTCGAACTCCATGTTGACGGCCACGGGGCAGGTGTAGACGCGGCTGGTGTCCGCCTCGTCGCCCGGCTCTGGCCTCGAGCCGCCGTTCTCGCCCGCAGCAGCAGAGGGCGCCGCAGGGGAGGCTTCGCTCGACCAGCTCCTGTTCATCTTCTCCACGTCGTCCTTCAGCTGGTCCAGACACTGGCTCAGGAACTCGTGCGCATCCTGACGAGAGAGAGAGAACTCAGAACGGTCATCAACGACTTCACGGCTTGATTGTATCTTCTACCGGTGAAGTTCTTAAAGAGGGTGTATTATGCTTTTTTCAATCACATAGCACCAGTCTATAGCATACTACAATGATGACGTAACCTTCTGTTGGTCTGTATATGCAGTAAATTAAAATAACTGCCTTGAATAAAATTGCTCTCTCAAAATGGCTGCACTGAACGTCTTGAAATAGGCCTCTGTCTCTTTAAGAAGCTTTCCGACACGCCCCCTTCAGCACACTGCTGTGGCATCTAAACAACACTACTGTGCGGGGAGGGGGCTCTGCTGAGCTGAGGAGCAGTGGTTGGTGGCTTGGCTGGTGACGAAAGGTCCAGAGGCGTCTCCAGGAGGTGGGGGCGTTCCTAGGAGGACTGAGGCATAGCTACACCTAAAATGGCCGCCGTCTAAGTTTTTACTGATTACTCAAAAATATGTGAATGAGCCAAGGCAGCACTCCAGGCATGTGTTTAATGAGGGAATGACATAATAACATGATATAAAGCTTGAAAAAGTCGATTTTATATAATACCCCCCCTTTAACGTAAGACTCAGGATTCTTACGTTCTGCATGTTTCCAGAAAACCTCTCGGCCGTCGATGAAATTGCACTTTTCACTTTCCTCAGAAGGTCCTTCTTCGTCTCTGGGCAGCTCACGTCCTTCTTGGCCATGAGGTGAGCGAAGCGCCTGGAAAAGCGCCGCGGAATTACAAAAGAAATGAACTCAAAATTCCCCCCGTGTGACCATTTTAAATGTGTCGATACCTCAGCAAGGCGTTGATTGGGACTTTCTTCCAGGGAATGCTCTGCTTTAACATGTCGTTGGAGAAAGACGGGAGGCTGAAGAGCGACTGCAGGATGGCGTTCATGTAGCAAGTGTTGCCCAGGTTCGAGAAACTGAAGAAAATAAAAGGAAAGGAAAAGATAAGTTAAGACGAGCCTTTATTGATCTCACAATGGAGAAATGTACTTGTTACATTCAGCTCTTAGAAACACTCAGGGTGTGCAAATAGGCAGGAAATGATGATAAAGTGGATGATAAAGTGACGCTGATAAGTGATTCAGGGTAAATTCAGGGATTATTGCATGTGTTCTGCAAAGGGGTTAATGCACATGTTACTTTAGAGCAGGGGTGGGCAATTAATTTTCATAAGGGCCACATGGGAACCCTGAATTGAGTCGGAAAACCGCACCAACAATAACTCGAACTTATTCTGCTCAACTTTATCCGATTGTACATTTCACTAAATCGTGTTTTTCGAATAGCTGATACCTACTGTTATTATAGGACTATTATTTTTAACCATATCAAGCCAAGCATGTGTGAGCATCGTTATTTAAGTTATTATTATCCTCATGTATATATAAGCGGCCCACTGATAATGTGCATTAAACTCGTTGGAACTACATTTCCCATGAGGCACTGCGGTTCTGGGTAAACAGCAGACAGACATGTGCCGCTTCTGCAGACGACTTATAAACTTTTGTCAACAAAAGGCCAGCGGACTGAAAGAGCAGGAGCTTCTGAAACAGGTGGAGACTAAGAGAATGGAAGAAACTTTCTTTGTTCAGCCAATCATGTCAAAGTTACAGCCGCGTGGCATAAAGTGAACACATCGTAATCGTAAAAGCGCCATGTGAGCACGACTATGGCCTTTTCGTTCTCTCGCCCTCTCTCTCCCAGAGCAACATAAGCGAGCACATAGTGTTAAGAAAAGGCAGAAACTGTTCGGACACTGGTGACTCTGTAGAGGAAACATCATCCATTGATGCCACAGATTAAAAACATTTAATTATTTGCAAACATGAGATTACATTGTGTGTCCGAGTTTGTTTTGCTTCGGAATTTATAAATTGCAAATCATCAACCCCAGGGAAGCTTAAAGGGATATTTCAGGATTTTTGACATTGGGCCTCATTTCCTAGTTATCCAGAGTGTTGTTGATGTTTGGAGATATTTTTTCTTAAATTCATGCAGTTCTTATATTTGAAGAGTCTAGTGGCGCTAGGCTAGGGCAAGGCTAAAGCATTTCTATGGTATCAGTTAGCCTGCATTAAAAACAGTCTGACCCACTCCACAGTGCACCTGAGGTAAATCACTTATAACACCAGACTAACCATATAAATGTCTGTGTTAATAGAATAATGTTTGAAATATAACTGACCTTGTATCACATGAATTACCGCATTTTGAGGGACTATTTTCTCGCAGATCACTCCGCCGCTGCGTTAGCTTACAGCCACGAAGCTGATGCTGCTCAAATACCGCTGCTCAAAGTTATTTTAAATGCAAAATGGTTAAAATTATTCTATCGACACAGACATTTATATGGTTAGTCTGGTGTTATAAGTGATTTACCTCAGGTGCACTGTGGAGTGGGTCAGACTGTTTTTAATGCAGGCTAACTGATACCATAGACATGCACTAGCCTTGCACTAGCCTAGCGCCACTAGACTCTTCAAATATAAGAACTGCATGAATTTAAGAAAAAAATATCTCCAGACATCAACAACACTCTGGATAACTAGGAAATGAGGCCCAATGTCAAAAATCCCGAAATATCCCTTTAGAAAGTCTATTTTAAAGCATATTATAGCAAATAAAAGTTGTTATAATTAATTAAAATGGCTTACGTGTTGCTGCCCCCGAACAACACTCACATTTTTGTCCCCGTCTTCAAATGAGCTCGACTCCCCTGCTCTAGATAACCAATAATGTCGTTTTGCATTGTATTTTTAAAGTACTGGTATCGGAGGAAAACCAGCCCCATTTCTGAACGAGACCCAAAGCTTTAGACAGTTTAAACACGTGTCAGTGAGTGTGTTTTACCCCTGCAGAGGCGGCTGCGGCTGGGCCTGGGCGGTGGGTCTCTGCTTGTTCCAGCCTCCGTAGTCCAGAGAGGGGCGGACCTTTTTGAACGGCGTGGAGTGGTTTGGTAACAGAAGACTTCTCTTGGCCGAGGACGACTGCGCAGCGGCCGAGGGTCTGTGGACACGAGGAAACATTTATGAGCAAAATGACTGTTCAAAGTCTTGGCTAATGGAGAACGGAGTGAGGAGCATAAGAGATCATTACATTTAAGGCGAGACACAAGTGAATAGACAAAAGAAAACTAATTTAGAGATATTCATTTGAAACTTGCTATAATGTAATGTTTATTTAGGGTTAGTGCACAATTTAACATTGACCAAAAGTCACTGGGCAGGTTGATGTTAAAGTACAAAAGCTGATTTTAAATGTAGATGAATAAGTGACCATGGATTTATAAATTTTATCATCATCATCATACACTGATTTTCTAGAAGCCATTTTTTGTTAAATGCGCAAATGTTTTAAAGGAATAGGCCACTGTTTTTACATAGAGATATGTTCTTAGCTGAGCTTAGACGAGTTCATTTGTACCTGTCTGGTCTTCACGTGTGCCTTCAGTCACGTAAACACAGCACAGACTGCGTTAGCATTTAGCCTCTCTCTTCTCCTCTATCCACCTTATTCCTACGCCCCATGAGCCTTTGCGTGAAAGATGTGGGGGATTTCCGGTATGACCGGGGCCGCTGTTTGTTTGCATGGCCGTTCGCTCGAATCCACTTTTAATGAGGTTTAGAGGTGTAGACTATGTGGAAACACGAGCTGTCACAGCTGAGACGAAACTACGAGCCGTGATTAGCTGCTCACAATAAACTTATGACTGAAAATCGCTCCGTCGAAGAATTTTCTGACCCGTGGACGTGTTGGCCAAGTTGTCTCCAATTAACCTCTGTGGATATCTTCTAATTCTGCGATCTTTCACAAAGACTTTGCTCAGATGTGGTACTTTAGGTTTAGAGAATGGATTGTCAGCATAAAAACACTCTTTGTTTCTTGTTGATTGGTCAAATATCCGTGGAGATCTTCACATTTTCAGATTAAACTGAGCGAAAGTCTGTTTACGATGCCTCATTACATACGCCGCTTCACGTGGGAAAAGGCCATGTCTGTAGTTTAATTAGGTCAAAGGTTTTGCACAAAAAACGACCAGAAAAAAGTTGGAATGCTCTTTGCATAACAAAGTATTTAAAATGCAATGTATTCATACCCAGTTCAGCTTGTGTCGCCTCACGGGGCTCGGTTCATATCACTCATACAGTGTGAGCAGGTCAGTCAGTCGTGTGTCAACAGTGTTTATTTACCTCCGTGGGCTAAGGCTTTCTTCGTAAATTTATGTGAGTCAGTAGCATCTAGCATGTTCAAAATCGCCCCAAACATGTCAGTGTCAGGCCAGTTTTAGCATGTCCCAAACACTGCATTTTCCACAGCCACAAGTGTCACTTTCTCCGTTTTTGTTGATTAAACCACGAACAGCCTAACGTGTTCCAGAGCTGCGCGAGGACGTCTTTTCAAATGTTACGGAGGCTGATCGTTTGGAAAAACATCTTAAAATGTGGAAATAAACCGCTATGTGAAACGAAAACTCGCCCTGGAAACCAATGTAAACCAATGGCTCAGAGCGACTTCCGGCATCTCACCGGAAATTCCCCCCACATGAGCCGCCCCAGGAATAAGGTGGATAGCTCCAAATGAGGTGAAAATAGAAGCTACCAAACTCTTCCACGGTTTCCCTATTTAAATATGGGTACATGAAGTGTTACACCATAAAGTATAATTACCATAGACATTATTAATAGACCGTCAATACTCACTCCTCCCCGTTTACCACAATGACCACGTTCGAGGGGAATTCATGGCGGATTTACAAACTCCTCCTCCCCAGCTCTGACGAAGCATGTTCCTAATAAGGGCATAAGGGCGGGATCTTCACTGTAGACTCCGCCCTTGCGTGACGTGTAGCTCGCGCAGCTCCAATGCCAACAGTCCGACCCCGTTGAGATTTTTTTTTTTTAAATCTTTTCTTGTGACTAACCCAGCGTTATCTCAGGAGGAATATGTAGCCATAGAAAGTGTTAAAAAAAATAGAAACCAGACGTTAAAGTTGTTTTTAACGTGTCTAAAGTCCAATGCTTTTCAATGGGGGCCTAGCGGATATATGGAGGTACTACAGCAATGGCGGCCTCCAGTGTTGCGTCATAAAGCAGAGCAGCTAGCGGCCATTGATAATTACACAAAATTAAACAATGTGGATTTTCTAATCGGATACTTCACTTTACTGTGCGGATGCCGAAGTATTCCTGGTATTATTACGCCTTACAATATAGTTCCCCTTTTTATCCGCTTAGAAAATCCACATTGTTTAATTTGTGTAATTATACTTTATAGTGTAACACTTCACGTAACCATATTTAAATAGGGAAAACGTGGAAGAGTTTGGTAGCTTCTATCTTCACCTCGTTTGGAGCTATAGAGGAGAAGAGAGAGGCTAAATGCTAACGCCGTCTGTGCTGTGTTTACGTGACTGAAGACACACGTGAAGACCAGACAGGTACAGATGAACTCGTCTAAGCTCAGGTAAGAACATATCTCAGTATGTAAATATGAGCGTATTATGTACGAAATAATGGATCAAGCCAGGTTTGAACTTTTAAAAAAAATGTATTTTTTTCAATAAATCAGGCAGGAATTACATATTAACCTCTAAACCCCCGCCTTACCAGTGCATTTTCTCCAGTTCAGCTTGACCCAAATCTCAAAAAGGTTACAGCCTATACTTTTTCATCGCTATATTTTTACACTTTTTTCAAGAAGCTTTTAGATTTGGTTAAAGTCGAACTGGAGAAAATGCCCGCAGTTAAGGTGGGGGTTAAGAGGTTAAAAAAATCCCTCTGACAAAAGCTTCAACATTTTCTTAGGTATAAGACAGGAACGTTTAGAGTTTGTAGGAGCTTCTAAAGTGGAGATGTTGTTGCGACAGAGTAAAGAAAAAAACAGTCAAGCAAACGTCACAGAATATGCATCGCAAACAGACTAAAAAAGGTCAAAGATGTTAATGGCGAAAACTACCTAAAAGTCTCAACCCTTTGCTTCTGTAATGCTTCAGGTCAAGTGTTTCGTCTGGTTTGAGGAAGGTTTTAGGCAACTGTTCTGGCCTGTAAAACCAACTGAAAGCTGCAGTAAATTAATGAACTTGCCTGTCGAGGAAAGAGCCGTAGTCCTTCGTCGCTGATCTGCTCCCGTAGAACGAGGTCGGCTGGAGAGGAGTCGAACCCAAAGGAGCTAAAACAAATACATGAATACCGTAAATCCTCTAATATAGGCCGGAGCCTTTATTTACTCAAGCGCATCGAGGACCAGGCCTTTATTGGAACCAGGCCAAAAGCAGAGACAGGCCTTTATTTCTATTTGAGCAAAACGGACGACCAGGAAAAAGAAAAACGAGATTTGTTTCCATTTGAACCTACAACATTAGGTTCATTTATTAATTAACATTGCAAACACTCTCCCAGCGGCTGGAACATTGACGCCTTTTATTTTGTAGGGACAACAGGAAGCGTTTTTACTTTTGGAAACATAGTCACAGGAGGTTTGAAAAGTGGCTAAACCTGTGGCTGCATCCGAAACCATTAAATTGTAGCCTCTAAGTACTAACACTAGCAACTAATCCTTAACCTTTCATGGGGTCAACTGTTAGATCTCTATGCAGTTAGTGAACTTCTGCTTCAGCAGCATTTGCCCAATTCGACCGTCCTTACCCAGGGGAAGGGAAGTGACATCACCAACAGCTGTTCTTCTTCTTCTTTAAAATTCAGTGCAAGCCAAACAAAAGTGCATACCGCCACCTACTGTATATTGTCCAACAACAACATAGTGTCCAAATAAAGACATTTAAGGGAAAAAAAGAGAAACATCCAAATGATCCTTCACATTTCCCTTTATTTTATCTCAACAGCTGTTTCATAAAGCTACAGTATGCAAATTAGCCATGTGGCTTAAGTTTCTACTAATGAAGCAAAAGCACAAACTGCCTTCATTTAAGCCATTTACTGAGGAGGCTCTTTAAAACCATGTGACTGAGCTGTGGGGACGACAACATGTATTTTGTCACTTTTATGAAGTTTGGCTTGTGCAGAATATTTTTTTTATTATTATTATTAAATGTGCACCTGTCAATCAACAGTGGTTGCGCATGAATCACTCGAGGGTGGGGGCGAGGGGGGTGGGGAGATTGGCGCAGTGGCTTATGGGATGGCACATAGCTCCTAATCGCCAGTAAGTTAGCATCAGAGGTCCCTATGCTAAAGTGGCTATGATAGTTAGCATCAGAGGTCCCTATGCTAAAGTGGCTATGATAGTTAGCATCAGAGGTCCCTATGCTAAAGTGGCTATGATAGTTAGCATCAGAGGTCCCTATGCTAAAGTGGCTATGATAGTTAGCATCAGAGGTCCCTATGCTAAAGTGGCTATGATAGTTAGCATCAGAGGTCCCTATGCTAAAGTGGCTATGATAGTTAGCAAACAGGTCACTTTCCCTAACTCCTTCCTAACTGAAAGCCCAATTCGGACGCATCTTATCATGGCGGACGCTGACGCACATCCGGTTTGGCGTAAGACCTCTTACCAATTTACTGGTTTCGGATGCAGCATGTGTCTTGGATCAGCTCCCTCTCTCGGCCTGGGTTCCCGTTTGTTTACTTCCTGCACGTGAGTTATCGTTTACACGAGTATGAGACAAATTCCGAACATGGGAAATATTTCTACTGCTATAGTTTCTAATAATAGTCCCGGCCTGTTTTAGAGACCGGCTTTTATTTGCCTCCGCCTGCTACGAACCCGGCCACTGTTAGAGACCCGGCCGCTAATGGAACACAGGTTAGCATTAGAAGATTTACGGTAACTGGGTTTATTGCAGGATTAGTGGTTGAGTTTTTTTGTACATTTACAAAGAAATAAAGGTTTACCAGAGTTCCTGTTCTCCTCCTGCTGCTTCAGTTTGTCTTTGCAGTTCTGCAGAAACTTCCTGGATGGATCTGAAGTGGCTTTGTTGTTACTGAAACACATCAGACGTTTCTTATGGTGATTCTGGGTCGTTTGTTTCTTTTTTAGGACAGATTCTGTGCTTTTACCTGGAGGAGTCGTTCTCTTTGGGATAGTCCTCCGTCAAGTCGCTCTCAGAGTTCATGAGCCGTTTTCTCTTCTCACTCCTGAGAAACAAAGAGGTTTGTGTGTTAGATAAAAGGCCACGCACATGATTCTCTCACTTTTTACAGCCTCAAAAAGGGAAAACTGTCTAAACGAGAGTCAGTTGTTGAGGACATTTCAGTTGAAGGTTTCGCTCGGATAAAGCAGTCACCTGTTCTCGGAGAGCGGCCGTGTGGGGGTGGACCCGGCTCTGCTCGGACTCCCGAGAGGTTTCCGAGGAGTGGAGTCCTCGCGGCCCTCTGTGCTCTGACGACGAGGCGTGGTCTGAAAAGTAAACAACAATTATCAACTGGTCAAATATTATGCTTCAGATGGAAAGATGGAACACCCTCTGCAGGTACAAGGGGTTAATTATACATGAAATTATTTCTACCCAACAGAATGCTAACAAATAAGACTTTACTGATCTCACAATGGAGAAATTCACTTGTTCCATCAGCTCTCAAACACCCAGGGCAAAATAGACACGAAATGTGCAAACACATAAAGCCTGGTGGCACACGGGAAGATTTTAAACCTGACAGTCCCACACACGGTGATAAAAAAATTACGGGCTGGGTGATAAATCGAATTAATTCATGCTTTTCAAAACAGACGATGTGGAAAATTGCTAAATCGTAAAATCATGTCCGCCTGACGAGCGCCGTGCTGCCATTTAGCAGCGTTTCAGACGCTCCGTAGCGACTGTTTTCGAAAATGACACCAGCGGAACCAGCGACTTTCTAACGATCTCTGCTGCTTCACAAAGGCCGTGTGTTGTGTTTTCGTTGTTTTCACTAAAACAAAGTTTCCCCCGGTCTGCTTCTCTAGTCTCCATGGAGACGGTTGTCAATCACAGCTGAGCTCGAGGATGATAAAACTAAAGGCTTATTAAGAAGTTTTACTTTTTAGAGCAGACAAACAATATTTAAAACAGAAATAACACTTTTGAATGGGCCTAATTGTCGGCTATATTATGAATCTAAATATTAATGAGCAGGACTCTGTGCAGTTTTCTACATATGAAAGATCAGGAGACCTTTTTAAGTTTATTTCCAATAAAATCGATTAAAATCACAATCGTCCAACCTGAGTAGACAAATCGAGATTTTATTTTGTGGCCATATCGCCCAGCCCTAATTACGGGTGTAATCGTTTTGGTCGTACAGTGTGTGGTGCAGCCACACGGCAGAATTAACATCACACACAAACCGATTTCACTCACGAAAGTTCCCAGGTCAGACGGGAAATATCTCGAGGTCAAACATGACTTTAAAGTAAACAAACATGGCGGACAGAGAAAAGGCAGTGGCGATAGTTAGCAGGTTGTTTTTGTTTTGTTTTTTTGTTAAAAACAAACATCTCCAACGTCCAGACTTTCTGGTGCGCCATGACGGCTGTTTTGATTTTGGATTCCCCTCCAGTCAGAAGGTGCTTCCTTCTGACTGGCTACATATCGCAGTCAACAGGCTGTGGCTTGTTTGTCCTTGGGGCTCACCAAGCTTGAATATCCCCGATTTAAGCTCAGAGCGGTTCAAACGTCCGAGCAGACGAGAGCAGTCTGAACACACCACAGCAGCAGGAAAATCTGATATTATCTTACGATTAGGGCTGCACGTTTACAAGTGTTTCATTAACCGTTAACCGAGGCCCTTAGCCGTTAATACTCTGTGAACCATTAGTGTGCGCACTAACCTTTTTAAACATTGTGCAAAGAAACAGTCATTCATTCATGCATACTACAACAACAACAACAACAACAACAACACTTATCTCTCCACCACGTTTTAACAATAACTAGAAAGGCAAGTTTTGTGCCTTTAGCTTACCTAGCTACCTCCTAAGTGATGGTGTCGGCTGTTGAAGTTGAAGTATATCTAAGCACCGCAATGCAATACTTGCATTTTGATCTGTCATTCTCGGTTGTAAAGCGTTTCTCCCACGCTGTGCTGTTTATGGCCCGCTTCATATTGAAAAGTTAAACTAGCCATGCGCGATGACGGCTTCTCGTGAACAAATGTTTGGGAGCGCTCTGGCGGTCTCTGGTGGTGCAAAAATGTATTACAAGTATTTTCAATGGCACGGCAAATTATACACGCCAGTTAACCGAGCAAAATGCTTTTACTCGGTTACGCAATTTTTAACGGTTAATCATGGACACCTCTACTTACAATAATTGGAAGAATCGGGGGTCAAATCAGCCTAATTATCCCGCCGTGTGAACCAGGCTTTATAGTAACGAGAGGGATCTTAAATTGATGACAATTTGAGTGCAGCGATGCTCAGAACGGGTCAAAATTACAAATAAAAATCCAGACATACCAAACGGAGCGCTTCAGCAAAAAATGAGTAAATACGTTTTTGTGAATGAAGCAGGTCCGTTTTGATGAAGGGACAACGTTACAACATGTTTAAAATAAAATGCCAATTTTGTATGACATGTCCCCTTTAAAACACGTGTTGAATAGCTTTAAAAACTGTAAATATGAAGGAGGTTAAAGTATTTCAGCCGAGCATAAAACACCTGGGCGTGTCATCTGTACTTGTCACAATATCAAGCCCATTGTGTGAGGGAACATTAAACAACGATGGTTAATTAAGGGCTTAAACGTCAATTCAAAATAATAAGGGTTTGTGTTGGCCGCTGACTCACCTGTCTCTCTCCAGGAGGGTTGGACTCATTCTTCACAGGCCGGTTGCCGAGGACACCGAAGTTTGCGCTTCCATAAGAGGTCTTTAAAACTGGAAACGCACAAACAAGAATCAGTCTGTTTTTATTCCCCAAAAAAAGAGAAGCTTAAAAAACGATGAGCTTTAGATTGGCACTAATCATTCAAATATTCTTTAGCAAACATGAAAACTTGTCATAGGTACTTTATACAGAGTTGAATGTGTACCTGGTTTTCCGAGCTTGAGGTTTTCCAGATAATCTTTGGTCTTTTGAGCCAGAGACTGGGGCAGGTTGTCCAAGTAGATAACGCTGTTATCCTTCAGCGTCACAATGATCTTATTCGACTGAGGCATGACTTTCCTCACGTTCTGGCTCAGCTGCACAACACAAACAAAATGGGAACGTTAAATATCCTTCTTAGTCACTTCATAAAAGAGCTTTAACAGGTACATTTTATGTGGTCACATAAAAGATATTTCACACATAAAAACGGCCAACATTGCCATTATTTTCAGCGATGAAATTTAAATAATGTATTGACCCAGGTTTAAAGTTGGTCATTTTTACACTCACTGCTGCCACCGCAGGTCTTACGCGTAACTGCAGTTTCTATATTAAAGGGATACTTCGGGATTTTTGACATAGGGCCTTATTTCCTAGTTATCCAGAGTGTTGTTGATGTCTGGAGATATTTTTTTCTTAAATTCATGCAGTTCTTATATTTGAAGAGTCTAGTTGCGCTAGGCTAGAGCAAGGCTAAAGCATTTCTATGGTAAACGCTAGCCCGCATTAAAAAAACAGTCTGACCCACTCCACAGTGCACCTGAGGTAAATCACTTATAACACCAGACTAACCATATAAATGTCTGTGTCAATAGGTTAATTTTAACCATTTTGCATTTAAAATAACTTATATTTAAGCAGCATCAGCGTCGTGGCTGTAAGCTAACGCAGCGGCGGAGTGATCTGCGAGAAAATAGTCCCTCAAAATGCGGTAATTCATGTGATACAAGATCAGTTTTATTAAAAAAATTATTCTATTAACACAGACATTTATATGGTTAGTCTGGTGTTATAAGTGATTTACCTCAGGTGCACTGTGGAGTGGGTCACACTGTTTTTAATGCAGGCTAACTGATACCATAGACATGCTTTAGCCTTGCCCTAGCCTAGCGCCACTAGACTCTTCAAATATAAGAACTGCATGAATTTAAGAAAAAAATATCTCCAGACATCAACAACACTCTGGATAACTAGGAAATGAGGCCCTATGTCAAAAATCCCGAAGTATCCCTTTAAGCTCGTGCATGACGGCAATCCGACCGAATTAACACCTTTTTGAGTGACAGTGCAGGATTTTAGTGGCAGTTGTGGTGAACAGGTCTGGGCTCATCTTATACATTAGGACAGGGGTTCCCAAACTGTGGTACGCATATCCCCGGAGGTACGCAAAGAAAGTTTGGAGAAAAAAAAAGGTTTATTACAATCTTATCGATATTGACCTGTTAACACCATTGCACGGGAAACGCGCTTATACAGGCGAAAGAGTCTTATAATTCAGACGTGGATGAGCTTGTTCTGGACCTAAACATGTCCACTCCAGAACCGAACATCAAGAGCCGCTTTGGACACGAGTGCGTAAAACTCCGGAGGCCGAGAGCGCGGCTGAGGCTGAGCGTCAGCCCTGGCTACAACAGCAGCGCCAACGTTCGATGGAGTTGCATTTTCTGTAATATCTGTCAGCAACAGGAGTTTTCCTCTCGTTCTGATCGGAGGGGAGAAGGAGAAGCATCTGTCCCCCCATCTGCCGCTAAACCTGTGGCTTTGTATCTGACACATACAAATTTACAAGCTGATGTGCAGTGACACGTGCAAAGATCGTAATGTCCTGTGTAAACATTATCTTCGCTTTAACCAGTGCATTTGAGTCGGGGTAAGTTTTGTCTTCTTTATACTCTGACATGAAAACTAAGAGGGAGAAAACTAGCAGTGCTAATAGTCAAGATAAGAAAATCATATCTTAACTATTATCACTAAATTAAACGTTCAAAAAACATTTTGAATTAAACAAACCAAAGAAAATAAATGTGGCTCAAATTAGAGTGAACCAAGAAGAAACGCGTCGCTTGATAACGTTAGATGCCCCTAAATAAAACAGTTCTGATAAAGTTGCGTCAAGTCTTTTCCCTGTCGGTCATTGTTGGTCGGCAGCGCGAGTGGGTAAACACCGACAGCTGTATTGTTTTAACGGTATAAATAAAGACAGATCGAATTAGAGGCCGGGATTGCGCGGTGCATACCTGAAATGTTTTGACTGCTCCTCCGCAGCTGAATCGAAGACACAGGCTGGACTTGCTGTCCCGCTCCTGGATCTCAAAAGTGCCTTCCTTCCATTTGGTGGTGCCCAGGTCCAAACTGTGGACGCGTATCTTCACCAGGGAGCCGCTCGACAGTTTGGAGACTAAAGACGTCATGATCTCTCACTGCAGTGGGTGAAAGGAAGGGTCCCGAGGTCAGATTTTAGACCTAAAACGAGGGAAAAACAAAAACTCATTACATCAGCGAATAAATCATAATATACAGATCAAATTATTGTTGTAATATAAAAGGTGACGAACGCAATAACTATATGGAAAAATCACTGAGGTCTTTCATCAGACTGAGTTACACATTTTTACCAACAATTTAACATCTTTTGTCGCTTTAAAAGGGATATTTCAGGATTTTTGACATTGGGCCTCCGGAGTGTTGTTGATGTCTGGAGATATTTTTTTTTCTATCTATGAATGAATGAATGAATGATATAAATTAATTAAGTCTAGTGGCGCTAGGCTAGGGCAAGGCTAAAGCATTTCTATGGTATCAGTTAGCCTGCATTAAAAACAGTCTGACCCACTCCACAGTGCACCTGAGGTAAATCACTTATAACACCAGACTAACCATATAAATGTCTGTGTTAATAGAATCATTTTAACCATTTTGCATTTAAAATAACTTATATTTGAGCAGCATCAGCTTCGTGGCTGTAAGCTAACGCAGTGGCGGAGTGATCTGCGAGAAAATAGTCCCTCAAAATGCGGTAATTCATGTGATACAAGGTCAGTTATATTTCAAAAATTATTCTATTAACACAGACATTTATATGGTTAGTCTGGTGTTATAAGTGATTTACCTCAGGTGCACTGTGGAGTGGGTCAGACTGTTTTTAATGCAGGCTAACTGATACCATAGAAATGCTTTAGCCTTGCCCTAGCCTAGCGCCACTAGACTCTTCAAATATAAGAACTGCATGAATTTTCTTAAAATTCGCGTGTTATTTAAAAATTCACATGTTATTTAAAATAAAAATATTTGTCCATTTAATTAATAAAAATGTTAGCTTAGCTGTTTGCACTTTCAAAACATTCTTCCAATAGAGCAAAAAATCTAAAACATTCAAAGTACTGTTAAAAAAAATAGATTTAATAATAATTTAATAATGACTAGGACTTTACATAATTAGAACTACAAAAGACAGTCAGAGTTTAGCTCGTTTTTAAGACCAGACATTGTGTTTCTGTGAACACCTTTAGTGTGAGTTAATGAGGAAATGCAAATGTTTAAGCAAAGTGTAAACAAATCAGACACATTATCTGTAGACTTCACATCATTGCCTCAAATAGCATTTTAGACAACAGGCCTTAAATAAAGATATTACACAAATATCACACTAATATAGCTGCACAAATGTTACGTTTAAGCTTTGGACTTTACGCAGTTTAGTAGGCACTGATACACCGTTAGCTTCCATGTCTACAAATATGTTTAAGTTTTAGAAAGTTTGAGAATTAATGGGTTGAATACCACAATTATGCAAGAAACGGTTGTGCAACATTAAACAGTAATGCACATTAATCAGATGGGCAAATACATCTAAAGGGGAACTCTGCTAGCAAGCAGTTTGAGGCTATGTGTAAAATGCCCATTTCCTCACGACTCACAACAAACTGTAGAAACGCGGGTAAAGTGACAACAACATCGCACGCAAAATGACTAAAGTTCGCGCATACGTGTCTTGGTAACAGATATGTCAAGTTATTCACCTTGCAAATAGTGTTTAATTTCCTGGTCCCGTTATAAAACGCAGCCCGGCTTGCATCAAATTAGCTTTTAGCCAAATTACAAGACACAAATAAAGCGAGCAGTGACAGAGGATATAATATAATTGTGCGTAACGTCTTGTTCTAAACAAATCTGTTAAATAAGCTGAAAATGCGAGTAGTTTGCGTAAAATTATGCCACTTTAACCGAGTTAAAAGCCTCCGATAGCTGTAACTCACATCGTGCGTGCTCCCATCCATAGAATGGATGGAGGAGGCCGACATTAGCGCGTCTGTTAGCATATCAGAGCTAACTGTGCTAAATTGGCTCCCAGGACTAATTTACTACCAAAAACGCCTCGTCGTTGGTTTAAACTGCTTCGGGTACTAACCTGTCGATGATACGCGATGGCCTGGACGCTTTTATGTCACAGGGTCACGTTCTGGAGTCATGCGAAAGCAGAAAGTGACTTTTACCGGCAGTTTGTTGACAGTGGAGCACGACGCCTCACGACGCTGCTCGATGATGGCGGGAACGAACATTTACAACGGAAATGATGACTGACACGACTTCCCGTTAACCTGTTAACCCCCGCCTTAACCGAGTGCATTTCTCCAATTGGCTTTACCCAAATTTAAAAGTGATTAAAAAATAATAGTTAAAAAATAAAAGTGATGAAAAAATTAGGGGGAAAAAATACTAAAAAGCGTCAAACATGCAACACAAAAGTGACACAAAAGTGACACGAAAACGTTCGAAAATTCAACTACAGATTACAGAAGACGATTCAAGAACCTTCATTGATGATTATTATGTTCACGGTTATAATGTAACACTTTATTATTTCAATTAAAACAAAATTTAAATAAAATATTTACTTTTCAGTTTTCTCATTCATTAACTGCAAATAAAATATAATAATAAATAATAAATAAAAAATAAAATAAAAAAACTAAAATAAAATACCGTGCCAAAATCTCGTGAGATCGCTCATTACTTGTGTTGAGGCTAGCTCCAATGCTAGCTCCATTCTTTGGCGTTGACTAAACTTTCAATGATTATTTCCTTTTCCAACCCCTACGGTGATCATTTTCATCAGCGGGGTATTATTTTAGATTTTTTTCAGGATGTTGCGCGTTCGTTTTTGTTGCTCGGACAAAGTCATATAGATGTATTTGAAAGTTTAGCGCGACCTAGCTGCTAGCATTGGCGGCTAACAGTATCTCCGACGTAGATATACTGTATAAAGTTACTTATTTCGACTCTTAAACACAAGCACAAGGATTTATTTTCCAAGCATTGCAGAGGTTAAATCCTGGAAATAATGCTGGCGACAGGAGCTGTAAGTGTTTACCCTATTCAAAATATTGCATCAATATTGCATTTTGATGATGGGTCTATAAAACTGTTGAGAGAATGTTATGGCGCATTCTCGTGTGTATCTATGAATCTATTTTTAGTGTATACGTTCTTAACATAACCTAACTAGATGTTACCATTCCTTTTGAAGCTTTCAAATATGTTTATTGGCACATAGAAACATAGCAATTATACACCACTCCACCATTTTGCAAAAGTTTGGAATGTGAAAAGAAAATTAAACAGAGCAACAATAAAGTGGATGTATTTTCTGTAAAACTTAGATTCTGCTGAACGGCAGTTTCCCTCCCACAATGGAGAAATTCAATAAACAAATTTAAACTTCACTGCTGCTGACTTTCCTGTGTTTAAAAAAATTGAGGCTGTGAGTAACGTGACAGCCCTGGCTCAGGTGGACAGGGAGAAGATTTACCAGTGGATCAATGAGCTGTCGAGTCCCGAGACGAGAGAGAACGCTTTACTGGAGCTGAGCAAGAAACGAGAGTCCGTGCCCGATCTGGCCCCCATGCTCTGGCACTCCTGCGGCACCATCGCTGCCTTCTACAGGTGAGAGATTTGTATTGTAATGCTTTGTTTGGTCCCTTAACCTCTTACTGAACCAAGCGCATTTCTACAGGCTTTACTTTTTCATTGCTTTTCTCATTGCTTATTTTGTCACGCTTTCGTCACTTTTTTCTCACTTTTTTGTTTTTTCATTGCTTTTTTACATTCACTGTTTGGCCAGTTTTTCACATGCTTTCTAGACACACACCCAAGCTAACTAATGTGTAAAATGTGTTTTATTTGGCAGGAAATCGTGAACATTTACCCGTCTATAAACCCTCCCACCCTCACCGCCCATCAGTCCAACAGAGTCTGCAACGCCCTGGCACTTCTACAATGTGTCGCTTCACATCCAGAAACAAGGTAAAGACGCTGCAAAGACTGATGCGTGTGTCTTTGTACGAGGGATGCATGATTTCTGACAACAAACAAGAGGAATTTAAAGTTATCAAACAAAAAAACATCCTTAGTTTTAACCTCTTAACCCCCGCCTTAACTGAGCGCATTTTCTCCAGTTCAACTTTACACAAATCTACAAGCTTCTCGACTGGAGCTTACAGCCTATAGGCCAGAGTTACGCTTCATTTGAAAGCTAAGACCTACAAAACCTATCTAGAAGGATATTTTTCCCTCACATTGTTGCCACTTTTTAGAAATTTTTGTCGTGTGCCACATTTTTGTTGTTTTTGTCACTTTTTTGTCATTTTTTCATAATTTTTTTTGTCACATTTTTTTCATAATTTTTAATCACTTTTTCATCTTTTTCATCATTTTTGCATCACTTTTTCATCACTTTTTTTCCGCTTTTTTCATCACTTTTTTGTCACATTTTTGTCATTTATTATCACATTTTTGTGGCTTTTTTGCTGCATTTTCAACGGTTTATTGTCACTTTTTTGTTGGGTTTTTGTGATTTTTTTTTTTTTTCATCCTCGTTTTCATTTTCTTCTGTCGCTATTTTAACACTTTTTTCAAGAAGCCTAAAGATTTGGTGAAAGTCGAGCTGGAGAAAATGTGCTCTGTTCAGGTGGAGGTTAAGAGGTTAAAAAGGGTTTGGAGATAAAGAGGTGTGAATATGGATACTGGGACTTTTTGTTGCTTTGTTTTTGTCACATTTTTGTCGTGTTTTTGTTTTTTGTCATGTTTTTGTTGCTTTCTGCATCGTTTTGTCTGTTTTTAATTGTGTAATTGTTGCTTTTCTGGCACGTTTTTGTGGCTCATTTTTTTGCTTTTTCATCACTTTTTTTTATCACGTTTTTGTTGTGTTTTCATTCTCGCTTTTGTCGCTGTTTTGATGCTTTTTCCAAGAAGCTTTTAGATTTGGGTAAAGCCAAGCTGGAGTAAATGTGCTCGGTTCAGGCGGGGGTTAAGAGGTTACTCATTCTCAAATAACTCTTTTTGCTGCCACTTTTGATTTGTCAGCAGCAAAAGGCAGCGACACTCGATAATTCTGATAGGTGAACATGTCTCATTCCCTTGCGGTTAGCTCAAACCTCAATATTGATACGGCTGAAGATTAATTTGTGCAGCTCTACATTTATAAAACATATTTGTCCTAAAAGTATAAAATTGCTTACTTCCTATCGACTAAATCAAAGTTGGCTTTAACGCTAAATAGCCCTGAATAGGGGTGGGAACCTCTGGGTAGCTCACGATTCGATACGATACGCGATACATGGCTCATGATAACGATTATCTCATGATACGCCGATAATCGATATATTGCATAAAAATAATCTACGATACATCACGATACAAAAGAAAAAAACATGCTACTTTTAACCTTTATTTGAACATACTACATATTATTCATCATTTACATTTCTTTCATGTGCTTTGTACCACTTTTATAAAAGATCCCTGACTTACTCACTGAAAATGGGTCATAGATCTGTCAGTGACTTCATTTACATTTAAATAAACAAGAAACCACAGCCCTGTTTAAAAAGGAGTAAATCAACCCCAGATTAATCTTCTTTATAATTATAAAAACTATCATTAAAAGTAATGTATTTATGTGACAGTGTTTGGTCCAAGTGCTTAAAACTGTAGTGCTGCCCCCTGCTGGCCTGACTGAATTCTTGATCATTATTGGCCTCTAATGACTGTGAAAACAGTGGAGCACTGCTGCCTCATTAATATGCATGACGTTGCTCATTAATATGTATGATGTCATCAAAAGTATCGATATATCGGAATAAAAAGTATCGTACCGTCCCGCAAAAAAACGCGATATATCGGAAAATCTTTATATTGTCACACTTCTAGCCCTGAATGATGTTGTGTTGTTCTGCTGTTGAAGATTTACTGTGGCTAATCCAGTGTTGTTGTTTTGTGCCTTGTTTTTTAGGTCAGCGTTCTTGGCCGCGCACATTCCTCTGTTCCTGTATCCATTCCTTCACACTGTGAGCAAAACAAGGCCTTTCGAGTATTTACGCCTAACCAGCCTCGGTGTCATAGGTACAACTACTGTTATTACTACTCACTTACAATTTTGGTTTCTGGAATCGATGATCAATGTGCCACCGGTTCACTAGTCATGAATTAATGTTGCTATAGTTGGTATTCATCGTCTGATCGTTGACCAAATGTTGTGCTTTTGTTTGACAGGAGCACTGGTCAAAACAGATGAACAAGAAGTGATCAACTTTCTCCTCACGACTGAAATCATCCCGCTGTGCCTGCGCATCATGGAGTCGGGCAGCGAGCTGTCGAAAACGGTAACTCTCCTTTTGCTTTACTATTGTTGTGCCTCATGGTTAAAGTAGTTGACACACTTTAACATGGTCCCGTCTTTGCAGGTGGCCACATTCATTCTGCAGAAGATCTTGTTGGATGACACTGGCCTGGCTTATATCTGTCAGACTTACGAGCGCTTCTCACACGTCGCCATGATCCTGGTAAGAAAGAAAACAAACAAAATGTTATCGAAGAAATGTTTCATTTTGTTAGATTATGCTTTTGTGCTTGTAAAACTACATTAGGCCTTTGTATTTTATGTGGTATAACGTAAAATAACAGTTACTCGTTATTCAGTTCTGATCAAAAGTTAAAGACCAGTTGAAAAATGGCAAAAGAAACAATCACATGGATCTCAACAAGGTTCCAAATAGAACTTCAGTATGTGACGAGAAGAAATGTAGTGAGACAAAAAATATTCAGTTAAGCCTTTATTGAAAACAACAATGAAATGGGCTGTTTTTGCAGCTGATCAAAAGTTTAGGACCACATGCCTTTAACCTCTTAAAGGGATATTTCAGGATTTTTGACACTGGGCCTCATTTCCTAGTTATCCAGAGTGTTGTTGATTTCTGGAGATATTTTTTTCTTAAATTCATGCAGTTCTTATATTTGAAGAGTCTAGTGGCGCTAGGCTAGGGCAAGGCTAAAGCATTTCTATGGTATCAGTTAGCTTGCATTAAAAACAGTCTGACCCACTCCACAGTGCACCTGAGGTAAATCACTTATAACACCAGACTAACCATATAAATGTCTGTGTTAATAGAATATTTTTTGAAATATAACTGACCTTGTATCACATGAATTACCGCATTTTGAGGGACTATTTTCTCGCAGATCACTCCGCCGCTGCGTTAGCTTACAGCCACCAAGCTGATGCTGCTCAAATATAAGTTATTTTAAATGATTCTATTAACACAGACATTTATATGGTTAGTCTGGTGTTATAAGTGATTTACCTCAGGTGCACTGTGGAGTGAGTCAGACTGTTTTTAATGCAGGCTAACTGATACCATAGAAATGCTTTAGCCTTGCCCTAGCCTAGCGCCACTAGACTCTTCAAATATAAGAACTGCATGAATTTAAGAAAAAAATATCTCCAGACATCAACAACACTCTGGATAACTAGGAAATGAGGCCCAATGTCAAAAATCCTGAAATCTCCCTTTAACACCTACTGAGCACATTTCTCCAGTTCGACATCACCCGAATTTAAAAGCTTCTTGGGGGGAAAAACCCTCATCAAAATGGCAACAAAATCAAGATGAGAATGAGGATGAAAACGCAGCCAAACTGGCGACAAAAAAGCAACAAAAATCCAAAAAACAACATATTGAAGTTCTACTTTGAATCATGCAAAATGTGAATTTTTACCATTTTTCAACTGGTCTTAAACTTTTCATGGGGACTGTATCAAACGACAGCCAAGGGCGCACTTTTGACTGTCTCCATAACTTCATAAAAGTCCTGCCTCAGTGTAAAGCCAATGCCCACATCTTATTTCTTTCAGGGTAAAATGGTGCTGCAGCTCTCCAAAGAACCCTCCGCTCGGCTCCTAAAACACGTCGTCCGCTGTTACCTGCGACTCTCCGATAATCTCAGGTAAAACATCCGTTTCCATCGACTTCATTCGCTCCAAAAGAGCCATGTAACATATTATCCAAACACTAGAGGGAGCTATGAATAAACAGTTTATAATAATGGCCTTACAGGATTGTTCATGTGTGAAATTAGATTAGGGTTAACATGATTAGCACCTGAATAGATTCTTTTTGGATTTAAGCATTTCTAGAAAGCTACTGAATGAATCAACTATTTATAAACTTGACTAATATCTTTATTTTGATCCCAATGATAATGTATAATGTGCAGATCTTACTTCTAAATCTAGACCTGTCCTAGTTTGTGTTATTAAGTCCATTAGTGAAGCCTCTTGTGTTAATAATGCATATCAACAGAGTGGAATTCACATTAGGAAAGCCTGAGCTCTTTCAAGAGAAGAGGCTTGTATAATTTTAACGACGGCGGCTGATTGCACTTTAGTTGTTGAAGTCCAGAGAGGGAGTGGGCGTTTCAAAGGCAAGTTCTGTGTTTTGTTTTCTGTAAATGAAGTGGATTCAAAAGTAAGTGACAAAACAAAGTTCAAGCACACACAAAACAGAGGAGACTACATACAGTGGGATGAAAATGTATGTGAACGCTTTGGAATTTCTCACATTTCTGCCTAAATTGTTCATAAAATGTGGTCTGATCATCAAAATCATAAGAAGGAACAAAAAGTGTCTGCTTAAACTAATACCACCCAAACAATTACATGTTATCATATTTTTATTGGCCGTAACATGTAAACATTCACAGGACAGGGAGGAAAAAGTAAATGAACCCAGGAATCTCGCTGAACTGCAACAGTTTTGTAAAGAGGAATGGTCCAAGATTCATCCTGATCGTTGTGAGCCTCTGATCTGAAACTACAGGAAAGCTGTTACTGCTGCAAAAGAAGAGTCAGCCAGATATTTAATACAAGGGTTCACTTATTTATTACATGCATGTTGTGAATGTCTTGTGAACTTGATAAACTTGTGAATTATTTTTTCTATTGATGATATCACGTTGTCCAGGCCCTGAGGCAAAACGGACCCACACCATGATGCTCCTGCTCCAGACTTCAAAATGAGCATAGGGTTTTGATGTTGATGTGCTGTTCCATTTGTCCTCCACACATGTTCCTCCTAAACTGTTCAACTTTGGGTCCAACAGTCCACAGCATATTTATCCAGTAGTGCTGTGGAGCATCCAAGAGCTCTTTCACAAACCAAAGTTGAATAGTTTGGGAGGAACACACAACGTCATGTGTGGAGGACAAATGGAACAGCACCAACATCTAAACCCTCTCCTCACTGTGAAGTCTAGAGCAGGAGCATCATGGGGCTGTTTTGTTTCCTCAGGGCCTGGACAACGTTCTATCATCAATAGAAAAAATAATTCACAAGTTTATCAAGATATTTTGCAGAAAAACCTGAGAAATTCACAACATGCACGGAATAATTAAGTGAACACCTGTATTAAATAGCTGCTGATTCTTCTTTTGCAGCAATAACTACTTTCCTGTAGTTGCAGATCAGACGCTCACAATGATCAGGATGAGTCTTGGACCGTTCCTCTTTACAAAACTGCTGCAGTTCAGCGAGATTCCTGGGTTCATTTACTTTTTCCTCCCTGTCCTGTGAATGTTTACATGTTACGGCCTTTAAAAATATGATCAAATGTAATTGTTTGGATGGTATTAGTTTAAGCAGACACTGTTTATTCATTCTTACGATTTCGATGAAGATCAGACCACATTTTATGACCAATTTAGGCAGAAATGTGAGAAATTCCAAAGTGTTCACATACATTTTCATCCCACTGTAGACCATGATCTTAGCTGTTTAAAAGCGTTTCCATTTATCTTTAACATTGATTGTATAATAGCACGAGCCTCCTGACTGTCTCTATACAGTAGATCTCGTACTGGCTAATGAAAACCGGGATAGTGTTTATTTTGGTACATATCTCTGCTAAGAGCATTGTAACAAGACACAAGTTAATGAATAATGTTTAATGAGGCTGAGATAACTGCTCGTTTCACATTGAACTCAGAGGTACACGTTTAAAATCAACAACAAACATGGAGACAAAGCGCAACCAGTTTTCTGTGCACCCTGTGTCCCCCTTCCATATATACAAACGTATACAATAGTCCTCCCTGCGTCAGCGAGGTACTGGCTGTGATCTGGCCTCTGCTCCTGACGCTGAAGGATGGCACCAACTTTCAATCAAAACACTCTACAGGCCGGGGCGCGGAAACTTCCCTTTTTGAAAATTAAATTAAAAACTGTACACGTTTCAAAATTCTTCATTCCTATTTTTTGCCTGTCACACAACATTGGAGATTTAATTTGACCGAGTTTTGAAAAGAATATCTTTTAAATGTCGGCCTCTATTGTCAGTAGAGAAGAATTTGAAAGTTTTGGTCCACTCATTCAAGCATGTTGACCGGTGTGTGTGTATATATATATCTGTAGGTCTTCCTGGGTCTGTGGGTGATTGTTTTAAACCAGGGATTTGAGATAACCCACAGGAAATAATCCCGTGCGTGAAATCAGGCGAGCGTGCAGGCCAGTTTACGTCCCCTCTCAGAGAGATCAGTCACACAGGGAAGGCTTCTCTTTGTCAAAACATAACACAACTTTCCTAAACTCGGCTTAATTTCTCTTTCTCATAACGTTACATTCACCTGTCTCCAACTCAGAACAGGACAAACGGTGACCAATGCTTTTTACGAGGACTGAAAGAGGTCTGTATCTGACACCGTCATTTGACAGTCAAATTGAAATCAGTGTAGAGGCGAAACGGCCCTGTGCCGGTCGCCTCCTGGCTGCTCGATTTTGAAGGTTTTCCCCAACGCATGTCTCCACAAAACCAGTCCAATATTGTGCTTATTGGCCCCTATAACCAATTCCTTTATTTCCACACACAACATAGGATGGCCATGTGACACGGTAGGAAACAGTACACCTCCAAACCAGCCACACCTGGGTTACTGATTAGGCCCCTTTTGTAGGGAAATCTAACATTCAAACAAGTTTCACCAGCGCCCCCTACCGGCTGGGAGAAAGATACATTTTGGCTCCTACAAAAAAGTGATGGGGAGTAAAAGAATACCCATCATTACACCAAGTATTTGAGGAGGTTGTCATCAAACGGGCAACAGGCAATCCCCTGCACTCCCAGTATGAGCTGCTCCCATCGGGACGACGCTATAGAGCCCCCATTAGAAACAAAGTGATACCGAAACAGGTTTAAGAACTCCTTCCTCCAAAATTCGGTGGGTCTCTTGAACTCAGGCCAAAAAACAGAGCGGTGATTGTGTTTTGTAATGTTCTGTCTTGAATAGTATGTCCTAGGAGTTGGACAATATAGCGATTTTCCGATATATCGCGATATTTTGCAGGACGATACGATTCTGATACTTTTTATTCCGATATCGATACTTTAGATGACGTCATGCATATTAATGAGGCATCATTTTCACAGTCAATAGAGGCCAACAATGATCAAGAATTCAGTGAGGACAGCAGGGGGCAGCACTACAGTTTTAAGCACTTGGACCAAACACTGTCACACAAATAAATTACTTTTAATGATAGTTTTTTATAATTATAAAGAAGATTAATTTGGGGTTGATTTATTACTTTTTAAACAGGACTGTGGTTTCTTGTTTGTTTAAATGTAAATGAAGTCACTGACAGATCTATGACCCATTTTCAGTGAGTAAGTCAGGGATCATTTATAAAAGTGGTACAAAGCACATGAAAAGAAATGTAAATGATGAATAATATGTAGTATGTTAAAATAAAGGTTAAAAGTAGTTTTTTTTTTTATCGTGATGTATCGTAGATTATTTTTGTGCAATATATCGATTATCGCAGTATCGGCGTATCGTGAGATAATCATTATCGTAAGCCATGTATCGAATCGTGAGCTACCCAGAGGTTCCCACCCCTAGTACGTCCTGTCATTATGTAATTGTATTTATTTATTAATTTTTTGGTGTGTCCAAGACAAATTTCCGGGACTAATAAAATGAATCTTGAATCTTGAAAGTAAATTTCTCCATTGTGAGATCAATAAAGGCCGTCTTATCTTACCTTGAAATAAATATACATCAATCTCTACAGACTGACACTATAATATTGCAATACTACGCACACTTGGTGAATATACAAGATGATTACAAACATGGAATGATTCTGTTCTATTTCCTAAAGCTCTTCTTTGTATCGGCCACGCTCCTAAAACACTGTCCTCTTCAAAAACCTGGGGTCACACAGAGAAGACGATTTCTCTGAGACCTTTCATCTCTGCTGTGATAGATTTTTCAGTGTATAACTATCAAATCTGATTCTTATGCTGCAGTTTATTTCTGTCTATATAAAGAAGCAACCTTCAGCTCTATTAATTCCCTGTTTATTCCCATTACTTCCACAATAAAATCGATTTGCGATCAGGAACACGGCCTCTTTAGTGGATAAAAATGTAACGCAGTACAGCTTCTAAGATTGAAGACGTGCAAATCCGGTCGTACTTATTAAAGAGGGGGTATTATGCTTTTTTCAATCACACAGCACCAGTCTATAGCATACTACAATGATGACGTAACCTTCTGTTGGTCTGTATATGCAGTAAATTAAAATAACTGCCTTGAATAAAATTGCTCTCTCAAAATGGCTGTACTGAACGTCTTGAAATAGGCCTCTGTCTCTTTAAGAAGCTTTCCGACACGCCCCCTTCAGCACACTGCTGTGGCATCTAAACAACACTACTGTGCGGGGAGGGGGCTCTGCTGAGCTGAGGAGCAGTGGTTGGTGGCTTGGCTGGTGACGAAAGGTCCAGAGGCGTCTCCAGGAGGTGGGGGCGTTCCTAGGAGGACTGAGGCATAGCTACACCTAAAATGGCTGCCGTCTAAGTTTTTACTGATTACATAATGTGTTTAATGAGGGAATGACATAATAACATGATATAAAGCTTGAAAAAGTCGATTTTACATAATACCCCCCCCCCCCTTTAAATATTTTGTCCCTCCAGAGCGAGAGAAGCCCTGCGCCAGTGCCTGCCGGACCAGCTCAAAGACTCCACCTTCGCCCAGGTTTTAAAAGACGACACGACCACAAAGAGGTGGCTCGCACAGCTGGTCAAAAACCTCCAGGAGGGACAGGTCACGGACGCCAGAGGGATCCCGCTCGCGCCGCAATAAAAGAACTCTGTGAAAAGTTCAATGTGCATCAGAATGTTTTCCCTGTTTTTAGTAGTTTATCCCGGATGGAGCTGCGCGACAGAGACTCGAATGTCATTTCAATGTGGGACTTACAGACGCAAAGTAAATAGTTTTTTGAATGTGTCCGGAGCAGTGGCATCAGAGAGAAGACTCTGAAATACGTAAAAATCATCAAGCTGTTAGCTCGCTTTCCTCACAAAATGAAGGTCCTGGGTTCAATCCCTGAACCTTGTGAAGTTGGCCTTACTGTGTGGAGTTTGCTTGTTCTCTCCATGTTTGGGTGTGTTTTCCCCAAATGCACCATCAACACAAACTAACTAGACACTCCTGACCAAACCTGGATCTGGAGATGGACATTTAATAACGGTTTAAGTCTAAGTAATGATTTTGCTGACTAAAACTGAATTTAAAAGACGCTTTCAATGGCTCAGATTGAAGAGCCACATTTCAATTTAGTGCCCAAGGAACAGGGTGAAGCAATGCTATATTAAAGGGATATTTCAGGATTTTTGACATTGGGCCTCATTTCCTAGTTATCCAGAGTGTTGTTGATGTCTGGAGATATTTTTTTCTTAAATTCATGCAGTTCTTATATTTGAAGAGTCTAGTGGCGCTAGGCTAATGCTAGGCTAAAGCATTTCTATGGTATCAGTTAGCCTGCATTAAAAACAGTCTGACCCACTCCACAGTGCACCTGAGGTAAATCACTTATAACACCAGACTAACCATATAAATGTCTGTGTCGATAGAATAATTCTAACCATTTTGCATTTAAAATAACTTATATTTGAGCAGCATCAGCTTCGTGGCTGTAAGCTAACGCAGCGGCGGAGTGATCTGCGAGAAAATAGTCCCTCAAAATGCGGTAATTCATGTGATGCAAGGTCATTTATATTTAAAAAATGATTCTATCGACACAGACATTTATATGGCTAGTCTGGTGTTATAAGTGATTTACCTCAGGTGCACTGTGGAGTGGGTCAGACTGTTTTTAATGCAGGCTAACTGATACCATAGAAATGCACTAGCCTTGCCCTAGCCTAGCGCCACTAGACTCTTCAAATATAAGAACTGCATGAATTTAAGAAAAAAATATCTCCAGACATCAACAACACTCTGGATAACTAGGAAATGAGGCCCAATGTCAAAAATCCTGAAATATCCATTTTAATATTAGGAATGTTTGGATAAAATAATCTAAATACCAGGGCTGGGACGATACATTTTTGTCACAATCCAATAAACATGCACGATAATTAAGGGCCGATCTGATGCGTATTGCGATACAGGAAGTAATTATGTTAGCAGCACATAAACAGACTAGGCCTATTGCAAATAACTTCCGACTATTTCAACTAAAAGCTAAACCAAGCTTCTCATTTTATAAACCGCTTTGAGGACTAAACGAACACAAAGTGCATATGACACATTAGACACAATTTTGGCTAAAACACAGTTAACACAATTATATTTAAGATTTTAATAAAACATTTACCCAGTTTTCTTTAGTGTTACATTTGTTGTGATGTTTATAGTTCCACTTCCTTATTGGACACTGACAGGAAATGACATAGATGCAGGCAAACCCTTTTAAACTGTTGCCGTGCCAACCATGTTATGTCAATGGGCAATGAGTCAAATTGCTTTCGAACTTTACCTTTATCTCTGTCACTTCCTGTCAGTAGCTTAAAGATTAAAATTAAAATAACTTTTCTTGATTAAAATTGCTGCTTCAGTGAAATAAAATTATAATTATTACTTACAACAGATGTTATCTATTGAAATAAGTCATAGAAATATTAAAACCTGTCATGCACTTTAACTACTTTGATTAGTTCATCCTTTGAACTGAACATATTTCATAAAAGTATTTAAAGTATGGATTTCCATCACAACAAAAAGTATTGCGATATTTTGTCCCAGTCCTGATAAAAACCTTGTTGATAATTGTAGATTTAAACTAAATCGTATGGGATTTTTGTCGACTAAAACTAAACCCTCGACCAAAACTAAAAATAGTTTTTGTCTAAAGGCTAAGACTAAACCTAATTTTGAGTTTATTGTCAACATCGCTCCTGATGGTTTTCCAAGCAGCTTTGAAGGACGGGGCGTGTTTAGGGTGAGCAGATTTTCCACATTAAAAACCCAACAAGCTACAAAGTTTAAACTACTCTAAACACGATTCTGAGTCCTCCATTCAAAACCGTGGCTTGGCTGTGACCAGTGTGGCGAATGCAAACGACTGGACCGTGTTTGTGGATTTCCATGTTCATGTCTAAACGCCACAGCCACGTCACGTCTCGCCAAAGTGGATTTTCACCAATAAAACCGTCGAGGGGAAATGTGGTTATTTTTGTACGAGGCTGTGTCTGAAGTGTCAGGAGTTCATCTGACTCTGGGAGACTGTGTGGTGATGAATTTGAAATAAAACTTCTCTTTTTTTGCAATTTGTGGATTATTTTTAATCACAGTTGAGTTTACACTGATAACTCGAAGGTTATTTCATTAATACCATCATTTCTCAAGGGCTTTGATTCCGTAAAGTGTAATTGTGCACAACTCTCTTCATTATGAACAGAAATAAAGCAGTTCTGGCATCGTGACCCACAATCACCCACAGGACGACGAGCCGCGACCCAAATACGACTTAAGACTTGTGAAATATAATGTCTTTTGCTCAAAATTTGTTGTTGATGCATTGAGCTAAAAAGGCTGAAATTATGATCAAAACAACCCGATAAGTCATTTTAACAGACTCAAGTCATGATTCTTTACTTTTTCTGTACATAAATTAAAAGCAGTGTTTTCTGGGAAAGGCTCGTGACCCACTAAAAACGGTTCTGCGACCCGACCCACCGGTTGAGAACTGCTGTAGATTACTGATTACTGTGTAGATTATTTTCCGCATAATTAATTCATAAATAATTCATACATTTTTTTTAGAACAAAACTAGAACTTTAGTTTTATGGGTTTATTTTATTGACATATCAATGAATATTTTAGTTTTGTTTATTTGAGCAGCATAAAAAAAACAGACATTTTCAACAGGAAAAGGAGTGAATTTGCACACTCAAAAGGAGTAGGTTGAAGTTCCATTCAACCATCCATATTCTTCCACTTGTCCGTTGCCGGGTCGTGGGGCAGCTGTTGGAGCTGCACCAGCCCCTATGGCTCCTCCTGCAGGTGGTGGGTCCACAGAAGGACGGCCTCATGGTTCTAACCGGGCCTGTTGGTCTCTCATAAGGGGCTTCTGAACCGCTCTTTGTCTGACCCGTCACCTAGGACCTGTTTGCCATGGGAGACCCTACCAGGGGCACCAAGCCCCCGACAACAGAGCTCCAGGATCATTCAGGCTCAAACCCCTCCACCACGTTAAGGTGGCGGTTCCAGGAGGGTTGAAGTTAACAGAACTTATGTATTTTAGATTTGGGTTTTTTATTTGGAACCTGGAAATCTGTAAAACAAAAGAATCAAATCTTGCCATATTTTGTGAAGTTACTGGAGGTGAGTAGAGTAGCCAATAATATTTCGAGTAACGTTGAAATCCAACAAATGAGACATCTAACTTGTGGGTACCTTATTGACTCTTCAGGGGGAAAAAACGTTTTTTGTTGCCAAGAGAAAGTTTCTGTATCAAAGTGATGTGTGTAAATGTTTTACAAATCTAACGGGTAGCGTATAATTGTATGGGCCTGCAAAATGATGTAAGTACTTATACATAATTACATTTTTTCAAAAGTCCATGATCTCTATAATTAATCAGAATCCCCTGGGATTGTCATGATGTGAAAATCCTAATATTTCCAAAAAATACCATCAAATGTATTAAAATATATATTTCTAAGGAGAACAAAACACAAACTACATATATTTTAAGTCGACATAAAGCTTTTGTAACTTAAAAAATTACTCACAGTGGCACAAGGAACTATTTTTTTTATTCAAGTAAGAGTTAAGATACTTCATTACAATATTACTGAATAGAACAATAGATTTACGCCGTCTCTTAAGGACATACATACTGTAGTTTGATTGATTGATTGATTGAGCTGTTTATTTGAGCTGTTTACATTCATATTTTCACAGTAATTAAACATTTCATCACAGTAAAGCTCAAAAGGAGTAGGCTGAAGCTGAGCTTATGCCTACCCCTCATTCATCATTATTAATCACCCTCGTACATATTCAGTAGTAACTTTTAGACTTTGTTTTGTTTGGGGATTTTTTTCAACAGCAAGACGATTCAGAATTATTTTTGTTTCCATACACAAGTATACACACCGTAACACGCGTGTACTTGCCTATGAATTACATTCAGTTCTTCTTTCAGCAATACAACAGGATCATATTGACTGGCATCATTGACATTTTACCATGCATTGTAGTATATTACATAATAGTATATATATTACATAGTTATGTCATGTTTTATGTTATATTGTTCTGAATTTGAAGGACTCTCATCATAAATGATATTTAGAACTGTATTGTACCTCACAACAGGGAAAATTTTAAAAGTTAAGGACAAATTCCCATTGTCTGACTGTGTGTTTTGGCCCTGACATTGGTTTCCTCAGACGTTGCTTCCCTCCATTATGTTCAGGCTGTTGTAAAGGGAGTCCCGCTGCACACAAGGTCAGTCCGGGACTGAGGAGAAGGGTCACGAGAGGCCAACACACAAACCAAAAGCATCCTTTCACACATGTTTTATAATCTCATGATGGGCTGGAGTTTTGCAGAGGTGGCAGTCGACACAATGGACATGAAAGTGAAGCAAACCTGCACCTGTGTAAGTCATAGATCGTACATCCATGGATATCAGCCTCAGGAGCAGAGACTGAACTGCTGTAGAGAGAGGGAGGGAGGGTGTGTCTTTGAAGGAAGGAAAGAGCGGATGGAGGAGGAGGAGAAGGCGGAAGAGTGGATGGTATTATCAAGTTACAGTGGAGCCAGCCTGGACTGAGGAGAGAGAGAGACAGAGGCTGATGGGGCAAAATAAAAAGTCTGAAAACGTAAAAGCTCATGTTGACTCAGTTATTTCCTTGAATGAAATATGTTGAAGATATGAAGATGTTATAATGCACAAGTTTTCATATTTTTTCTGTCTGTCTGTCTGTCTATCGAGGAGTACGAGGAGAAAATTTCACTTGAGTCCTGTTGCGTAAAAGTCTGATATTATGTTTCAGTTGTGACATTACTTATAAGGAAAATAAAACTAATAATAATTCTACAGACAATTCCATAAATATGTGTTCATATATATATATATATATATATATACAGGGTGCGATTTGTCAAAAAACAGAAGGGGGGATAATTACTTAATCACTTTATTGCTGTTGAACTTGAAACCCAGTGTTGTTAGATGTGTTCTATTCTGCAAAAAGATTTCACTGCTTTCATGTTTTAACATGTCCTGCATGCTTTGGCGGGACTCAGTAGGGCCCTGACCATGGACAGAGAGGCCCGGACTCTGCATCTGACTCGCTGAGCGGAGCTCATTGCATCTTGTCTTAACAGCTCTGGAGGGGGTGGATCTGCCTTGTACATAGACGTCCGAGCTATATGGGGCGACCCCAATGAGCGTGTGTGTTGCTCAGGGAGTTGGGCCGTTTTGGAAAACTCTTGATCAAACTTTGAGTGACCAGGGTAGTGTGACCAGGGCCACAGGTGTCTTTCTTTTTTGAGGGACAGAGCTGGAAATGTTACGGAATGCACAATGATTAAAGAAACAGAGACTGGGACAAGAAAACCAGAAGGGGGATTCCCCCCATCCCCCCCAGCAAATCGCACCCTGTATATATATTTCTAAAGAAAAAGGGACATGAAAGACAAACAAATATTTTAGGTTGTCATGAAGCAATGTACTCACAGTGGCACAAGTAACATTTTCTTTAAAGTGCATATGACACATTAGACACAATTTTTGCTAAAACACGGTTAAAACGATTATATTTAAGATTTTGCTGAAGATTATACCCAGTTTTCTTTAGTTTGACCATTTTTGGACACCGACAGGAAGTGACATCGAAGAAGGTAAACAATATTAACCTGTTGCCGTGCAACCATGTTAAGTCAATGGGAAATGAATGAGTCAAACTGCTATGGAACGTTACCTTCTTTTATGTCACTTCCTGTCAGCAGCTTAAAAATTCAAATAAAAATAACTTTTCTGCCCAACATTTCTTCATTAAAATTGCTGCTTCACTGAAAAAATGATAACGATGCAACTGATGAACTTACCACTGATGTAATCCATCTCAATAAGTCATATTTTCAAGAGCATTAAAATCTGTCATATGCACTTTAAAGATACATACACAAGAAGTAAGTACTGAATGATATAATACTCTAATAAGTACAGTTTATTGAAAAAGTTACTTGAGTAAATGTAACTGAGTACTACCAGGCAACGATTCAGCAAGACATGTTTAAATGCATGAGTCTCGTGTGTTCACATAAGCAATCATTGTTATCAATTAGAGCGATAAAGGTAGAGACGTGGGTCAACTTTATATAACATTTACAACAACCACAACAGCCCAAAGTGCTTCACGTAACAGTAAGAATACAATAATACAAAAACAAAGTATAATAAAACATGTCATGCTATAATCGAGAGGTGGCAGTTCCTGCTGGTGCAAACTGTTGTTGTGTCCTTGAGCAAGACACTTAAACCAACTTGCCTATGTACAAATGTTACACAAATGTTATGTTTGGTGGTCGTGCAAGGGGCCGATGGCACAGAATGGCAGCCTATAGAGTTCGGGAAATTCCATGGAGATCGGCCATCTTTGCAGCTGTTAGCATACATTTCCATTGACTAACATTAGCTAAAACAGTATAAAAAGTGGAGAAAAAAAGCCGCGGAACAACTCTGTTAGCTGCTGAGTTACTGCTGGTAAATACATCTAACTCACTGTGGCGTCCAAGTGTTTTAATGTGAACAATAACTCCAGTATTTTAACTTTTAAAATCTCCATTAGTTTACAATTGCTGCTAATCCCATAATGCTTAGCGATATGACATCACATTCCCGAACTCTATTGTAATAAAGGGATAATGACTACAGTCCAACACTTGAGAAACTTGTCAACACAGGTTTGTAAAGCACATCCCAAATGCAAGCTATTACCAGAATCAGAATAGGTTTTATTGCCATTGTTGGTGAACAGGGCAATCGTGCAACATGAAATATAAAACATATAAGATAAAACTTGGTTGAGATGAATTATAAACTATAGAAACATTCAAACTATAAGGGAATGCATAATGTAGATTAAAATAAAATGTGAAAAAAATAAATAACAATGCACATTTCCTAAGGGTTATTTCAACACAGCATTACTAAAGTATAAGTACTGTGTAATAAAACTACAAGTAGAGTTAAAAGGTTCTGAAGTGCATGATTGCAGGAGAGAGAGGGATAGAGGGGTAGAGGGATAGAGGGATAGAGGGATAGAAGGATAGAGGGAGGAGACAGGAGGCAGGACCAGACCCTCCACGAGCCACTCCCCGCTCTTTAAACCTCCAGCTAACGGTGCGGGAGCTCAGGAATCTCAGCCGCCAAATCGAGCCTCTATTTCGGGGGAGCAGCGTCCGGGTAGCCTGCCTCTGTCTGGAGATAATTCCCCTGAGGATTCATCGCAAGGTAAGGGCGATGTTATTTTCTTTTCCCCCCGGTCAAAAGCCAAGGATTTACGGCGTGTCTGAGTCATCATCACTGCTGCCTTTGCAGGAGGGAGAGGGTTCAGTCAGTGCCCACAATCTGCCTTCTGTTTCCAATTGACTTCCCAAACACTCCCCCTGCAATGTTTGTAGTCTGAGATTGTAGTATGAGATTGAAATATTGGCAAAAAAGCAAACTTAGATGTAGTAACAACTCTATAACATTGACGGGAAAGTAGTCATGCTCAGTGCGTAATTTGTCGGTTGGTATATTATACAGGATACTTTCGGACTTTCGTGATGGATTTGAGGGAACAGGGGAACTTCATTTGCGCTAAACTAAAGTACAGTTGAAATTAAAAGCATCTTATCGACGGAAGTATAAATGTAGTTTTGTTTTTGTAGGTCAGACCAACCACATAGCAAAATTACCCTGACATTTTACTCTAACTGAAACCTTAAATCGCGGGCAAACTACGGCCGCACAGTCGATCACAACTGGGTCAAAAATGCAGTTTGAGAGGCTGAAATGAGCAAAAACAGCATCTTGCATAGGCATATCATGATAACAACATTTTAAACTCAATATAACAAGGAAAGACAATTTTGGGATAAACCGTTAAATAGCTAAACTAGCTAAAATAACGGTAATAACGGTAATCTCTTGTTTTAACGGTATTAGCATATCTTCAATTAAACGTAAATTGCAATAGTCCTAAGCATGAAACACCACTTTTTTGGGCAAAAATATTTAAGTATTACAAAAATAGAATAAGAAATTGGTCACTTTTGATCAATATTTAATTCATAAATGTTAGAACTGGGACAAAATATCGGATTGCAATATTTTTTGCTGCCATACCAAGTATCGATACTTTATCAAGTATCGCAATACTTTCAATACTTGCGTTTGGAGGCATTTTAATCACACACTCACACCCTTTTTTCCCGGTATTAGTTACTCAGCACTTTGTTACATTTTGTGTTAATGGACTTTTCACTCTTAAAGCAGTACTAATGCAGTGTTCAGACCGAACGCCTCTTGGGCGTCAAAAACGCGCCTCAAGTCCGTAGTTGGACACTTGTGCTTACTGAAGTCAGACGCTTGTCACAAATGTCACCGAGCGTCAAGACGCCCTGGCCGCGCGTCCGCTCAGAGTGCGTCCGTAGCCATCTTGGAAGCAGCTCTTGCCTGAAAACTACAGCTCTTTGGAGGCTAACTAGTCTCCCTCTTTGCTCCTGCCATGTCCTATGGATCTTTAACTATACCCCCATGGTCTGTGTCAAGCCCAGCTCAGTGTGTGATCATTGTTACACGGTTGCTTTATGTAGATGGGGCTTAATAGACTTTATTCGTGCATATTTCTCGTTTTCACATCGATTGGCTTGTAGCAGCTTTGGGAATGCTCTGTGCATCATCAAGGCCCAAACACATTCCCAGCGCAGATCCAGCCACTCAAATAAGTTTTCTTGTTGCCGCTTTAATCCTGGGTGTTTAGGTAAAAACACTGATGCGTGTCTTTGTAAAAGTCCCAGAGCTGCTGTAGCTCCTGTTCACAATGAAGCTAATCCTCCATGACTTGTTTACATCTGCGGGCCGCGGCATAGCATCTGTCCCGGTGGCCGCTCAGCTACAACGTACGTCACTGTTGGAGAAAGCTCCTGATTGGTCGACACTTGCGAATTTCTCCAAAAAGTTCAACATTTCCAACTGTAGCATCGGCCGCGTTGGAGGCACGGGAGGCGCGTCAAAAGCTTGAAATTTCAAAACACGCAGCGTCCGCGGCGCGAAAAGCTCCAAAACGCGCTGCACAGGAGGCGCGGGATGCACTGCGGGATCTCTCGACGCTCCCCGAGGCGCGTCCCCCATGTATTTTCAATGTAAAACTGACACTTTGGAGACTTTGGAGGCGTTTGGTCTGAACACAGCATAAGTAACTCTTGTCCCTAGAGGCCATAAGCGCAACTGCAGGTGTTGTAGCAAGTTGCGATTTTTTAACTTATTAATTGTCTGTGAGAGTAAATACTACGCTGACAGAAAAAGCAAAGGGAGCGAGGGATATTGTTCATCCAATTACACAATGGAAATATTTTTTTCACTCAAACTTGGCTGTAAATACTGTTTAAGTGGTGCTAGCCCGCTGTTACCTTTGCCCGTTAGCCTGTTAGCTTCTTCTTCGTGATTCCATTAGTGTGTATTGGTGACTCTGGTCCAGTGGCAGGCAAGTTGCAATTGTGGTTTTCTGGCCAGAGACACCAAAGGGAGATGAAAGACCCCCCAATCATCCCTTTAACACTTGTATTACCCCCAGAGGGACTACGGAAAGGATTTATTAAGGTAAACAAGTTACTTAGTTCTGCTTTAACACTTCAATAAATGTCATTTGGTTTATAAACTTTGGACACATTTTAGTATCATGATACGTATCGGAAGTGTACCGTCCCAGCCCGAAATATATTGTTTGTCATTTATTGAACGATTAGTCGATGTAGTAGTTATTGTGACCTTTAGTCTCACAATGTAATGTAAGTGTAATGTAATACTCTCACAATGTAATGTAATACACAATAGCCTATATAAATTGCCTTCATTGGAGACATATCTATCTGAAAGCTTTCAGTGACTTCTTTTTTACCTGATTTAAACTGCAAAACTCCAGTCTATGCGCCCTCTACTGACAACATTGTGATATATAGTGATTATTCACTGAAAAGCACAATGTTTTAACCAATATACAATTTAGTTGATTCTCTTTCCCATTTTTGTTTAATATAATCAGTGTTTACCAGTTTAATCTCTTGAAAGTCTTTTTACTGTATAATCTTGATCTGTTTTTTAAACTTATACATACAAATATCAGCATTGTAGTGTCCAAAGGTTGTTTACTGAAGCTATTATATGATATTTCGCACGTCTCCTCTGCATTCGCCACTGAAATATTATACGTTTATTTTTAGTGCGATGTTTTGGTCGGTGTCCACGGTGAGTCACACAGTCCACAGGGATCGAATTGACCGTTGCTTTAAAACATGAATCACTCCGTTCTCTTCAAGCATAAACCATTTGCAGCTCCTGATAATGGCACCTCTGTCGACTCTTCATATGTGAGAAAGTCTGGGCGGTTTTGTATAAAGCCACACTGCGGAACATTTCACACGGTAAATATAACAAAAATACAAGCATTCTTTTAATTTTTTGGAATGAAAAAAATCCATTATACACATGTCCATGTGATCGGCTCGTTCCTTCAGACCTGACCCTTAACTAGAGTTAACCAAACATAATGTACATTTCCACAACTTTTTACATTAGTTTGAAAAGTAAGTTTCTGTTTTTCTAAGAAAAGTTTTGTTTTCAGGAGCAAAATACGTCCTGTTTTTATGACTTTATCAGTAACTTAAAGTGGGCATATATCATGCAAAATGACACATTTTTTAATCCTTGGTTAATCCTGTTTAATTTCTTTATATGTTTCTTCTTCCGGTGTCAGTGCTTTTTAAATCCCATAATCCAAACATTTTGTGCTCAAAGTGTTCATCAGGCCGAGCTGAAGCTTCAAAGAGTTTCACAGTTGCAAAAAATTACAAGAAAGCAGATAAAATCAATAAAACATCAACATAAAAATGAATCATCCATCCATCCATTTTCTTCCGCTTTATTCGGGGCCGGGTCGCGGAGGCAGCAGTCTCAGCAGAGATGCCCAGAAAAATGAATCAATTACAGTAAAAGGCAAGAGTGCAGATAAGTACTACTGTTTGTTTCAAAGTTTTCTTTCTATCTCTCCTTTTCAACAGAGCTTTTAAAAGAAATAATAATAAACACTGTTTTTACAAAACAATCATGCACAGATATCTCCTCACCGCTACATGGAGTTAAATATCTTTTGGCTAGGATTTCCACGAGCAAGGCACTTTTCTTGACATGCAGATACAGTGCCTTACGAAAGTATTCGGCCCCCTTGAACTTTTCGACCTTTTGCCACATTTCAGGCTTCAAACATAAAGATATAAAACTGTAATTGTTTGTGAAGAATCAACAACAAGTGGGACACAATCATGAAGTGGAACGAAATTTATTGGATATTTCAAACATTTTTAACAAATAAAAAACTGAAAAATTGGGCGTGCAAAATTATTCAGCCCCCTTAAGTTAATACTTTGTAGCGCCACCTTTTGCTGCGATTACTGCTGTAAGTCGCTTGGGGTATGTCTCTATCAGTTTTGCACATTGAGAGACTGAAATATTTGCCCATTCCTCCTTGCAAAACAGCTCGAGCTCAGTGAAGTTGGATGGACAGCGTTTGTGAACAGCAGTTTTCAGTTCTTTCCACAGATTCTCGATTGGATTCAGGTCTGGACTTTGACTTGGCCATTCTAACACCTGGATATGTTTATTTGTGAACCACTCCATTGTAGATTTTGCTTTATGTTTTGGATCATTGTCTTGTTGGAAGACAAATCTCCGTCCCAGTCTCAGGTCTTTTGCAGACTCCATCAGGTTTTCTTCCAGAATGGTCCTGTATTTGGCTCCATCCATCTTCCCATCAATTTTAACCATCTTCCCTGTCCCTGCTGAAGAAAAGCAGGCCCAAACCATGACGCTGCCACCACCATGTTTGACAGTGGGGATGGTGTGTTCAGGGTGATGAGCTGTGTTGCTTTTACGCCAAACATAACGTTTTGCATTGTTGCCAAAAAGTTTGATTTTGGTTTCATCTGACCAGAGCACCTTCTTCCACATGTTTGGTGTGTCTCCCAGGTGGCTTGTGGCAAACTTTAAACAACACTTTTTATGGATATCTTTAAGAAATGGCTTTCTTCTTGCCACTCTTCCATAAAGGCCAGAGTTGTGCAGTATACGACTGATTGTTGTCCTATGGACAGAGTCTCCCATCTCAGCTGTACATTTCTGCAGTTCATCCAGAGGGATCATGGGCCTCTTGGCAGCATCTCTGATCAGTTTTCTCCTTGTATGAGCTGAAAGTTTAGAGGGACGGCCGGGTCTTTGTAGATTTGCTGTGGTCTGATACTCCTTCCATTTCAATATTATCGCTTGCACAGTGCTTCTTGGGATGTTTAAAGCTTGGGAAATCTTTTTGTATCCAAATCCGGCTTTAAACTTCTCCACAACAGTATCTCGGACCTGCCTGGTGTGTTCCTTGTTCTTCATGATGCTCTCTGAGACTATCACAGAGCAGGTGCATTTATACGGAGACTTGCTTACACACTGGTGGATTCTATTTATCATCATTAGTCATTTAGGTCAACATTGGATCATTCAGAGATCCTCACTGAACTTCTGGAGAGAGTTTGCTGCACTGAAAGTAAAGGGGCTGAATAATTTTGCACGCCCAGTTTTTCAGTTTTTTATTAGTTAAAAAGTTTGAAATATCCAATAAATTTCGTTCCACTTCATGATTGTGTCCCACTTGTTGTTTATTCTTCACAAAAAATTACAGTTTTATATCTTTATGTTTGAAGCCTGAAATGTGGCAAAAGGCCGAAAAGTTCAAGGGGTCGAATACTTTCGCAAGGCACTGTATCTCTGTGGCAAGGCACTCGTTTCTTATGTTCGAAAGTTTGGTATTATTAGCCCTGACTGATGAAGAACAATGGCCTGGGACAAATGAAAATGATTAGTTATTTACACATAATCATAGCCCCATTCTTCAACTATGTGTGTAGGCCTCATTCTAAACCAAGCGAGTCAGACACATGCTGTTCAAATGTGCAATGCAAGCTCAGCGACACAAGTCGTCCCCCGAGAATTATAAGCTTCTGCATTAAGATTATTTTAGATTATCAGAGTTAATCTGAGATATTTAGGTTTTAAATTTTTGACCACTCAACAAAATGAAATGGAAATGGATTATATGTTTTTGCTCATAAAAACCTAAAAAATGCACCAAAATCTGCAAAACTCTCATGTAGTGTAGAGCTGTGTGTTTCCCAACCAGTCAGTGAAAGGTTTCAAATTAAGTGTGCTTCTTTTGAACACAACACTCTACTAAAGACTGAATCATTTCAGTTTAATTGATGACTTTGTAAAAATATTGGCAGGATCATCGAATTCGAGTGCACTCGAAGTGTAAATGAACGAGTCAAGGGGTACGTGAGACTAAAAAGGTTGGGAACCACTGGTGTACAGAACGGACCTCAAGGAACTCAAATATGTGAATAACTCAATTTAGACAAAACATGTTAAATAGGAGCTTATGATTCTAAAGGGACGAAGTGCATCAAACATGGTCGAAATTAGATTATATCATTACTAAATGGACTCCCCCTGGAAATGAGATTCTTAATCTCAGTGGGACTGACAAATTCGATATTTGGAGCAGAGATGGACCTGTGCACTTCAGAGCAGCTTTTCAATGCTACAGCCATCTGTCAGCAAAAGAGCAAATAAGCCTTTTTAGAATAAGTCATAAAACACTATTTACACGGAAAAGCAGAATATTTTATTATTCAATTGAATGCGATAAATTGCCGTATCTTTCTAATGCTTTATTTTGAAAAGCATTGCAGCATTTGGGCACGTCCTGTTTATCAGCATGTTATAACAGTTTGTTTTCTCATGTGACGTAGCAACGTATGATCTGAAAGCTCAGCAGTGTCGCTTTAAATACAGGAAAGGTTACTCAAATATCAGTGTAATATCAGTGAAAGTGTTCGCCTTTGAATCAGACACTCAATGCATAGATCACTGTGCGGCTGGCTTGCAAAATGACAAATAAAACCATTAAAGATGGAGAACAGAAACACTCCAGTCACTTTAGACCTCGCTTAGTCCTTAGTTTCTGTAGTTTTCATCCTGTTTTCGTCTTGGTTTAGCCCCGGCTTTGTCCTCTTTTAGCCCCTTTGTTCCCCTGGAACATTCGCCTCATAGATGAAAGTATTGCTGCTGTGATGAAACCACATTTGTTTTTTTTATGGCTGCGTTATGTGGAATGTCTTGGTACAATGTGAAGAAACTGCATTCCTCCAAAACACCACATGACACTGATCTGAGCTAATCCCACTTGTTTGTTTTCCATTTCACAATAACAACATGGATTATTGGTGCCACAGTAGCAGAGTAGTTAGAGTCATCTGCAATTTTAGACTTTGTTCTTTGAGCCTTATTAGACCCAGTTTAGTCTGATCTTGATCTAGGCCTGGCTCATGAGATGGATCTTTGTCTGACTATATATACATATTTCAATGCGGCATTTTGTGCGGCGATTAATAATACAATAGTTGAGGTTAAAACTAACTCAGCGATTGAATTCTCAAGATTCTGCACTTCAAAATGACACACAGCATGTGGGAGGACTCGTTTTAAAGCCCTGACTTTGCTCTTTCTAATGCAAAACAACGGGAAGTCTCTATCATTTCCGGTCCCGGAAATATCGTTTTTTTTTGGCGGTAGATCGGCCAATAGCCGATATTGTAAAATCCCCAAATAACGGCAGATCGGCCTCTGGTTTAAACCAATCAGCACTAAACCTGGATTTAACAAAACTATCTTTAAATCAAAAACATTTGTATATTTGTTTTCTATAACTGAGGTGTATGTCAGAAGTACATATATATAAATACATACAGTAGTTTCCGATATGATACACGGATCACAACAAAGAAGTATTGCAATACATTGCAAAATATATTTTGTCTCAGCCCTACTGGCTACCGTAAAACAGTATCAGTATGGTATAAAAGAAAACACAAATTGATCTCAAAGACTGATACCAAATATACACTGCCCGAACGAAAATAAACGTCACCACACAAAAAGGTCACATGCTCTTAATACTATTTTTTTCTTGAGACAGCAATAAGGAAAGTCACTTGGTTTTTCAGCTCAAATAAATAACAAATCTGAAAAGAAATGGCCTTTTATGGAACAAATTAAATGTATTTTTCTTTATTGTGGTTCTCTGTATTGAACAATACGGCCGAAGTACCGAAAAGGATTCTAGTTGTTAATGGTTAAAAATAAAAAGCTACCAAGCCCTATTTGAACAAAATGTTACCACTGAGAGGATACAGTGCCAGATAATCCTTTCCACAATCTGATTTTCCCTTTCTGAAGACTGACAGATTCACTTTTCCATTTCCGAGACGCACTCTGACTTTGGCCAGTGCTGCAGTCCTTTGTATTTCAGAAAGCGCTGCAGGGGACTCATAGCTGGCTTTTGTGGGAAATTCTTTAATGAATCGCTCGCAGTAAATGACTCGTTATGTTCTTAGGAGACTGCTCACATTCAGTGGTGGCTGCGTGTGTATAATTTTATTTGTATTAGATTAGCGCTGAGTATGACGTGGAGAGTCAGCAGCACTCGGACTCTGATGCAGCGAGAGCAGGAGCAGGCATTAAGTGGATTGGATTTCTGTGCTGACCAAGAATGTGCGGTGGTTCTTGACGAGCCAGAAGCGAGTCTAAAAAGCTGAAAAACGCAAACTAGGAGAAGAAGAAGAAGAAGAAGAAGAAGAAGGAGATCTTTATATATATAGGGCCTTTCACAGACATGGTCACAAAGCGCTTCATATGAGAGCATTTACATTCACTCCATACTCGGTGGTGGTAAACTATGTTAGTAGCTTCAGTTTCCCCTGGGGGAGACTGACAGAAGTGCTGTCGTGACTGAACACATCTGTGCCAACGGTCCCTCTGACCACCTCCATGCATTCACACTAGGGGTGGGAACCTCTGGGTACCTCACGATTCAATACGATACCCGATACATCGTATAATGATTATCTCACGATACGCCGATACTGCGATAATCGATATATTGCACAAAAATAACATACGATACATCACGATTTAATAACTACTTTTAACCTTTATTTTAACATTCTACATATTATTCATCATTTACATTTATTTTCATGTGCTTTGTACCACTTTTATAAATGATCCCAGACTTACTCACTGAAAATGGGTCATAGATCTGTCAGTGACTTCATTTACATTTAAATAAACAAGAAACCACAGTCCTGTTTAAAAAGGAATAAATCAACCCCAAATTAATCTTATTTATAATTATAAAAACTATCATTAAAAGTAATTTAATTGTGTGACAGTGTTCTTGATCATTGTTGGCCTCTATTGACTGTGAAAACAGTGGAGCACTGCTGTCTCATTAATATGCATGATGTTGCTCATTAATATGCATGACGTCAAAATTATCGATATCGGAATAAAAGTATCAGTATCGTATCGTCCCGCAAAATAGTGCGATATATATCGGAAAAACTATATATTGTCACACTCCTAATTCACACACACATCATTCATCCTGGTCCATTGTACATGGATTTTTTTTACAGTAGGGGAAACCTACACAGACACAGGGAGAACATGCAAACTCCGCGCAGAAAGGGAATTGAACCCAGGACCTTCTAGCTGTGAAGCAAGAGCACTAACCACTGCGCCATCGTGTCACCCAGACGTAAACGTATGCAAAAAAGTGAAAGGATCTTTGGTGTTTTCTATAATGTTAATGAAAGTCAGCAGTGAAGCGGTAATTTTAGGACAAAAGGAAAAAAGTTTACATTTTAAAGTTACTAAATGAAGACGTGAGTGAGTTTGGGATCGAATGTTATGAATTAAATGTTACACGGCAAAAAGTAAATGCCCTTGCTTAAGTTAAACAACCTCATTGATCTCATAAAACGCATGAACATCATCCATAGTTAGTGACATTACATTACATTGACATTGATTTACTCACAAGTTCATGAAATATACAAAAATGCTGGTCCAAAACACCCATGAGCTTGCCTGTTGTGTCCAAATGTTCCTTTATTTCTGTCAATGTAATGTTTGTAAATCTTTAGAAGTTATAAATGCACAATTTTGTTTTGTTTGTAGCATCAAAATGATTGTACTTATACAGTATAGTAAATCACATAATCACAGAAATAAGACTTTTTTCATATATTAAAGGTGCATTACGTAACTTTAATGTGAAATAAAAAGTTTATATTTGTGCGTATTTCACCTTGTGACCCGGTGGCTGTATGAGTGGTCAGCATGGCACCTTTACTTTCCATCATTGATGTCTGTGACGCTCCAGGATCAATTGTTTTGTATGTTTCCTGGTGAGGGGTCCGTCAGCAGAGAAAACCTGCCAAACAACTGATCCTGGAGCGTCTTAGAGACCACTGTGATGGAAAGTAAAAGGGACCAAGAGCTGATCTACATTTTGAGTAATTTAATCACGCCAGAGGGACACAATATAGACAAAGTCAAAATAGTTTTTTATACAAGTCCTTGAAGGGGAGAACTGTATTGCAGTGTTGTGATTGTGTAACGTTTTTTCTTATAGCCAGACCTTAGTGTTAGTTTCGTACCTGACGGTTTCGGCTACAACTGTGGCCTTCCTCAGAGGTTGTCACGTGGTGTTGCTGTGACGTGTCTGGTCAGCTGATTTATACAGTTTTTGGCAGTGTCTTCCCTCTTGTAGTATCAGGCTGACAGCGCCATCTGCAGTCCGACTTCTTCAGAACTGTGTCAGAGCCAGCAGACGACTGAGGTCTGCCATATCAGACCACTGCAAGAGGGAGAGCCATCTTATGGATTGGGATAAGGCCCATGTCATTGGCAACGAGAGCAACAAATACCACCTTTGGATCAGAGAAGCCATCGAGATCCGGAAACGCGCCCCCCAGACTGTGAACCGGGTCGAGGGGCCGTACCAACTTTCCCACACCTGGGACACAGTTCTGAAGAAGTCGGACTGCAGATGGCGCTGTCAGCCTGATACTACAAAAGGAAGACAGTGCCAAAAACTGTATAAACCAGCTGACCAGACACGTCACAGCAACACCACGTGACAACCTCTGAGGAAGGCCACAGCTGTAGCCGAAACCGAACGGTACGAAACTAATACTAAGGTCTGGCTAGAAGAAACAAAGTTACATAATTTTTCGAAGACCTAATGAACCTGATCGGACTAGTGTTGTGATTGGTCTATGATGAGGCCAGGTTGCTCTGTTCCTTAACCCTTATCTATCGAGCTGAACCGGATTAGTCACAGAAAGGGTGAATATCATCAAATATATAAAATATCTCTGCGTCTTATATATATAAAATATGCACAAGACGCAGAGAAAAACATCTTGTGTCCCAGCTCAAGGCTGAATCAAAGTTGTAACATGAGCATCAAAGCACAGTATATTGACATTTTTAATTGTCAGCACCCTTTTGTAGGACCGGGCCTCCTTGGCATGTCAGAATTCCTAAATTAAGATTGAATATTATTAATTCCAGTGATTTTAACTGATCAAGATATGATCTTTTGTAGTGCACCATACAAACCCGCCATTTTAGTGGATTCCAGCAAACAAAATGGAATAGAGATTTACTTCTGGAACCAAGTGGGCACGATTCTTCGCCAATAGTGAACTAGGAAAAGTTTTAGAGCAGCCCCAAAGAAAATATTAGCTTTCATTTCAATCGAAAGGCAGCTGTATTTGGTTTAATATTCCATGAAACCTGTGCAGCGTTCACTGACATGTGTCTCCTCTCAGCAGCTGGAGACTGGACCAGAGCCATGGACCAGACCTCATGTAAGTGTTTATTCAGCACGATACTCCCATACATATGTTTAGGTTTGGAGATGGTCTATAGGGGAACTAATGCTGTCTTCATTCAACAAAACCAACACTTTCTACTCTTTTAAGAGCTTTAAAGGCTTGGTTTGTTCCTCGCGGACAAACAGGAAGGAGAAGAGGCCATTCACTGACAGGAAAATGGATGACCTTTATGGAGGAAGACTTTTATCAACTGTAAAAGGGACTAAACGGGTCAAGCCAGAGCAGAGACGATGCTCTGCTGGAAGAGAATGATGCAGTAATGAGGGAATATATCTCCCCTGGAGCTTAGACTGATGATGGTGGTGGTGAAGAGGAGGAGATGGAGAGGCTGATGCTTCTGCTGTTGCGGTGGAGAAGTGTTTGAGTGAGAGGCAATAACCTCTCAAGCTTCCCCATATAAATACATTGTTCTTTTTATGATGATATATGATGCACCAATCATTTACTGGTATCGGAGCCTATCCTGGAATAAATACGATATCGGGTCCAGATATCTGAAGGGACAGTGTTTGTAATTTAGGTTGTGAAATGTTAGAACAACTGATCTAACATATTTGTAATGCAAAAGCTGTAATGATCAGATCACTTGTTTATATTATTGTAACCTAATAGCAATTGTCATGAAGCCAACGATATTTTGTCAAGAAAGTCCCGTGATCCTTATTTAATGATTTTCTTTTAATACTAGAAAACCTGTAACATATCGTTTGTAAGACTTTATCTCACATATTGAAATGTCACTTGTTACTAAACAGGAGCATTTACTTTTTCACTCACAAAAGCTGATTTTATCTCTTGGTGTATCTACTGTATCAGTATATACTCAAACCTCCAGTATCGGTATCGGTATCGGAAGCAAAAAGGCTGGATCGGTGCATCTCTAGTTCTTCCAAATCCCATTGAAGCTCTATTTGGAAAATGCAGGCTCTGATTGGCTTAGTGTGAGGCTCAGCTTCAAAGAAGGTTGTGTAGGTTGTGATGCCCTCTAGTTGAATAGTGATTGGCTGCCTCAGCCCCCCACACAGAGGGAGAGCTGGCGCTGTTTAAAAAAAAAATCAGAGTTGGTGGAAGACATTATGCTCACATCTCCTGTGTCAGTCACATACAGATCAATGTAACATTACAAACAACAGCTGAAGGTACAGTTACTATAGTCATTTGTTTAGTGTCCTATGGCAATCAATCAATCAATCAATCAATCAATGGTTTTGTATAGCCCGATATCACAACAGGAGTTGCCTCATAGGGCTGCACTGAACATTAAGGCAATAAAACAGAGCAGTAAATAAGACAATGTAAAGTTCAGGTGAATCAAGTATCCAGGCAAACATAAAGTCCAAATAAGCGTCAGCAGTAGATGGCGATGAGCGGTGCGGGTTCCCCGTCCTTAGACTCTCCAGCACGGAAAGGAAAAACTCAAAAACCCAGAGGGAGAAAAGAGAAACCTTGGGGAGAATCACAGAAGGGGAGATCCACTCCCATGGACGGACAGGCTATAGTAAGTAAGTACGTAAGTAAGTGCTTGAACACCTGAACGAAATAGTGTTCAGGTGTTAGTCCTGAGCTGCTGCGGCTGAGCCGCGCTGCCACTGTGTCAACCTGACCCGCATGACCTTGGAGGTCGGGGAAACTGTAGCACTCTGAAGAAACCTGGCTGGGTGCCCTCTGATACTCTGATACTCTGAAATGGTGCCACGCCTCCTGGGTTTGTCCCTGTTTCAGAGCGTGGTGTCCTGCACTGGTCAGCTCCACCTCCTCCTTCCTCATCCTCCCTGCGCTTCACAACAGTCTTTCATGTCTTGTTTGTCCTTTTTTGTTTCCTGTAGGTCCTTTTGTGATGCCTCCACTGTGCTGCAGCTGTGGAGGCTCTTGGTTCTTCTTCAGTGCCTCAGAAGAAGAAATTTCTAGGTCTCAGGGTAGGGTTTAGCTGATAAGCTAGCATTTTGTTTACCTTTAAAAAGCTGCTTTCTTCAGAACCATTTTAGACTCTCAAAGTAAACAAATCCACCAGACCTCCACAAAAACACAGCAAAGATGTACAAAAGTATCCAGAAAAACAATGTGGAACACATAAACCACAAATGCAGTTCGTAGAAAAAGGCAAAAAACTCAACTGCACAAGGAGAGAGGCAAGGCAAGTTTATTTGTAGAGCACAATTCATACACAAGGCAATTCAAAGTGCTTCACAGTTGCAGAAAAAATTACAAGAAAACAGATCAAATCAATCAATAAAACATCAACATAAAGTTAATCAATTACAGTAAAAGGCAAGAGTGCAGATAAAATACTTTCAGTTTTCATATGCACGGGTAAAAGAGCTGTTTTCAGCCTGGATTTGAACATTGTCAGAGTTGAGGCCTGTCTCACATCCTCATGAAGACTGTTCCAGATTTTAGCTTTAGCCTCACCGTGTTTATTATTGACTCTGAGAACCACCAGGAGACCCCTCCCTGAAGTTCTCAGGGCCCGAGATGGTTCATACGGCTCTAACATGTCAGAGATGGACTTTGGTGCTAAACCATGAAAAGACTTGTAACAAGCAGAGCTGTTTTAAATTCTATTCTCTGAGTGACAGGAAGCCAGTGCAGAGACCGGAGCACTGGACTAATGTGGTGGTATTTCCTGGTTCTTGTCAGGACTCGAGCAGCAGCGTTCTGGATGTACTGCAGCTCTAACAGCTCGTTTAGAAAGGCCAGTGAGCAGCCGTTACAGTAGTCTAACCTGCTGGAGACAAATGCATGGATGAGTCTCTCTAAGTCTGGTTTTGACACTATTCCTCTGATCTTAGCAATGTTCTTCAGATGGTAAAAAGCTGATGATGTTATTGCTTTGATGTGGCTGTTTAAGTTCAGGTCTGAGTCCATGATTACTCCTAGATTTCTAACCTGATTTTTTGGTTTCAGAGCGAGAGACTCAAGGTGACTGATAACACTTTGTCTTTGTGTCTGTGGGCCAAAGACAATGATCTCAGTTTTGTCTGAGTTTAGTTGGAGAAAGTTGTTTTGCATCCACAAACTGATCTGTTCGATGCAGTGACAGAGTGTATCTACAGGCCCATGTTCACCTGCCGTCAGTGACACGTAGATCTGAGTGTCATCTGCGTAGTTGTGGTACGACACATTGTTGCTGTTTATTAGCTGACCCAATGGAAGCATGAGAGAGGGAGGTCGCTTCCTGTTTTCACGTCGCCCAGGGCCGATGGAGTCCCTTCAGCAGACGGGCCAAGATCGCAGACCGTCTAGTCCTTGTTGTCAATCCAATAGGCAGGGTTCCTCCGTTCAGCCGGGTTCCTCCGCTCGATCTAGACCAGGGGTGTCCAAACTACGGCCCGCGGGCCAACTGTGGCCCGCGGCCCATTTTTAAGTGGCCCACTGCAAAATTCTAAAAATATAAATTTTAAATTTAAATTTCTTTATTTATTTATTATTATACTATCAATTATTATCACTTTGGGGCCTGTCCCTTTGTGTCAGAACCACTATCCACTAAGCCACTGTCAGACTCGGATTTAGGCTGACATTAGTCTATTTCCCCCCCATTGTTTAAAATGGTAAATGACCTTTTTTTAAACATGGCCCTGTTTACCTGGTCAGTTAAATATTTTTCTCACACAGTATTTTGCTGTTTTAAAAAATGTGTCCTGTTAACAATATTGAAGCGATTCATGTTAAGTTACTTTGAGCTATACATCTCAGTCTGTGCTGGTGAGTAATTGTGTTATTTCGCTTTTACCTTTTTTCTTTTGTAAAAATAAATGAAAATCCATTAATAGAAAGCTGTGATGAAGGCTGTTTTTTTACTTAAAGCATATTCAATTAAAAAAGCACAGTTAACATTTTATTGATTTTGCTAACTGTAATACAACAGTGATGAAGTTATATATCTGACCTCTACTGAGTGCGGCCCAGTTGTTTGTATATTTTTCTGTATGTGGCCCTCAGTGAAAAAAGTTTGGACACCCCTGATCTAGACAGACACTCCCGAGGGGGAGTGGGACAGGAGACACCATGTGAATAGTAATGAACAGACTACAGATAATCTAAATATTGTATCATAATGAGACAAAGTTTGCTGTAAGAAGAGGAAGAGGATAGCGCTCAGTGTACCGTACTTCCCACAGCAGTGTTTCTCCTAAGGCAGCTTTACTTCAGGCTGTGGGTTAGAGCTTTACCTAACTGACCTGATCATAAGCTCTGTCGAAGAGGTACGTTTTTAGTCTAGTCTTAAATGTAAGGACTGTGTCTGCTTCTTTAACGTGAGCTGGGAGTTTATTCCATAAAACCGGAGCTTGGAGCTAAAGGCTCTTCCTCCTACAGTGATTTTGGAGACTCGAGGAATCACTAGTAGCCCTGAGTTTTGAGAGCGGAGTGCTCTGGTTGGCCGATATGGAACAATAGTGTCTTGGAGATAGAGCGGAGTCAAACCCTTTATGGCTTTAAATGTGAGGAGCAGGATTTTAAATTTGATTCTAAACTCAACAGGAAGCCAATGGAGAGACTTTAGCACAGGTGTAATGTGTTCTCTTCTCTTTGTACGTGTTAACAATCTTGCTGCTGCATTTTGAACTAATTGAAAACTTTTTAGTGAACTTTTAGGACACGCTGCTAGCAGGCAGTTACAGTAGTCCAGCCTTGATGAAACAAAGGCATGAATAAGTTTTTCTGCATCACTCTTAGGTAGGATATTTCGTATTTTAGCAATGTTGCGCAGGTGAAAGAACGCCATACAAGCCTGGTTTATATGTGTTTTAAAAGAGAGGTCTTGGTCAAGCAGAACTCCAAGGTTTTTTACATGGCAGTTAGGAAGAAACTGTTCTTAAATCTGTCTGAGTTGGTTTTCTCCTGTCGCGCCTCCCAGAGGGCATGAGTGTGAACAGGTGGTGAGCAGGGTGTGTGTGGTCTGAGGTGATTTTCAACGCTCGCTGTGTGTCTTTGATACAGAGTCTCTACGGATGGGACCAGTGATTTTGGATGATTTGTTGATTACACGTTGGAGTTTTGTGCGTGAATGACTGTCCACGTTTCCATACCAGACTATTATTATTATTATTATCAATCCTGGTTTTGTCCTTGTTCATTTTGATATCTCCCCAGCTTCCACAGATGACCCGGATATAAAGCAGATGATGGCGGGCTCCACTCTGAGGAAGGTGAAGTCGCATTCGTGGAAGAAGCACCGACACTTCCGCCTCCTGGAGGACGGGCTGACCATCTGGTACAAGTCCAGGTGGGCCGGCAGGGGGCACTCCACATGTGAGTCCTGCTTTAGTCCTGGACACTTTAGGGAAAAACCTGGAACCAGCGAGCCACTCCAATGTTGTTTTGTTAGCACAGAATGTTTTTCTGTTGTGGGTCACTCAAATGCACAAGAACACATTCCCACTCCAAAAGCCAAATATCTTTTAGAGCTTATTGGCCATTACTTGTATGGATATATGAAGGCCCCGTTTTTTTCCCCTTGGTTGTGGATATAATTGAAAATTCCCTCTGCAGTCTCCATGTCAGATTTAACTACAGTAGAAGCACCAGTTAAGCTCTTCTTATTGAATTATACAAAAATTGAGGCCTTAATCTGTCCTCAGCTACTCCAGTTTGGTGATGTTCCGTCGAGATGCACCACAGTGCCTCGCAACAAAGTGGTGCCCAGTGCTAGTTTCGCACAAACTGCGTTCAAACTTTGTATTACATCATTTTACAGGATTTAAGGCTAACCCTAATCCTAACCTTTAGGTACTTTGATTATAAACAGTTTTAAATGAAAACTGCAAGTTGAAAATGTGCCGACAAGTGCAACTCTACAAACCGTGTGTCTGGACAGTACACCAGCCCGGAATTGTTGAATTCCCACATTGTATCTCTAGATGCGCCACCTTCAAAACAGCGAGTTAACTTTGTGGGCCCCACACCTCCCCCACCTCTCACGATGCACACCATAACACACCCCTCGCCTGCCCTGCACCATGTCAACACAAACACGTGCAGGGTTTGCAAATGTTTGAAGCAGCAGACGCAGCAACAGTTAGCGGCTAACACAGTCAGAGTTTAGCTTTATGAGAGAGGTTTACAAAAGGAACATCTTACCGACCTGCTCTGATGCAGCTGAAATCCTTGTGAAATGCTCATTTGTTTAATAATCCAATATCTACAGGGAGCTGTCAAAACATTTTCCTCCTTATTTGGACTAGGAAGATGATGAGGCGTTGAGGGGTTGCGGGTCTGCACTGTAAACACAGACTTGCATGAAAGTTGCAGTTTAGCAAATAAATAGTATCAAAATGTTTACTGAGATTTAATGAGATTTCCGTTCATCATTGAATCCTGTCATCAAAAATCCAAAAGCTGTAGCCGAGAGAAGCTTTAAATTTGATTGAAATTGGCATTAACTCTAAATTTCTTGGAAAATAATGACATTGTTCTGCTCAAAAGTTTCCTGTTTTGTCCAGTTTGCTTTTGAACATAGAAATGTCCTGTCATTGCTTTGTTTGCAAATCTTAAGAGTTAAGTTTTTGTGTTTGTGGCATTAAAATATAGTTAGTTGAGCCTAAAATGGAGTTAAAAAGTGTTAAATTTGCTGCTGCCTGTGTAAACCCTGGACCCAGTTTAATCCTGATGTTCCCCCCTGTCTCCGCAGTCTCGGTGTCAGACTTGGAGACGGTCCGTGATGGGCACCAGTCGGAGCTGCTGCTCAGCCTGTCTGAAGAGTTCCCCTCAGACCAGTGCTTCACACTGGTGTTCCACGGCAGACGGGGCACACTGGACCTGGTGGCGGACACCCCCGAGGAGGCCAAGTGCTGGGTCGACGGTCTGCGAAAACTCATCCACAAATCCCAGACCATGGACTGCAAAGAGCGCCTTGACCAGTATCCTGAACAGTTTAATTCAATTAGCTTTATTGTAAATTATTTTCTATTAAAATGCTCATCATCATGTCCACAAACACTATTTTAACAAAGGTAGAAAAAAGTTTTTGAATTTATTTTTTCATCTGCACCAATGACATTAGTTTAAACATGATGTATGGATCTCCCACATCAAATGTAACAGGACCAAACCATGTTAAACGTTTTCCTGAGCTTTCCTCTCAGATGGGTGCGAGACTGGTTCACAAAAGCCGACAAAAACAAAGACGGGCAGATGACGTTTAAAGAGGCCAAGACGCTTCTGAAGATGATGAACGTGGAGATGAACGAGGAGAATGCCCTGCACCTGTTCACCGTGTGTAATCTGAGTCTCTGTGTCCTTGAGCAACACACCTCAGCCTCCCTAATGTCGCCTCTTTTGTCTGTGCTCCTCAGATGGCAGATAAACTGAACAGTGGCGTTTTGGATCGGGAGCAGTTTGTTCACTTTTACAAACTCCTGACGCAGAGGGACGAGGTGTGGAAGGTGTTCCAGGATTTCTCTGCTGATGGAGAGCGCCTCCTGGTGGACGAGCTGGAGAACTTTCTTCAGATCGAACAAGGCGAGAGAGAGGGGAGGGCCCAAGAGCTGATAGAGCTGTATGAGCCGTCAGAGGCAGGTGAGAGGAGATGGGGGGTTTATCAAGCACTCTCTATAAGAAGACCGTTTTTTTATGTATTACCAGCAACTTTTCAGTTAATTAACAAATAAAATACCATATGCATTAATCGTTTGATTGATAAAAGCCACAGAAAAGTAGTTTCCTGTAATCGTATTGCACATTTGTGTATTGATTATAGTTTGTTGTTAGCATTGCACTGCAGCTAACTGTAGGGAATAAATGGTAAATGGTCTCAACTTATATAGCGCTTTTCCACATCCATTAGGCACTCAAAGCGCTTTACAGTAAGGATCCACTCACCCATTCACACTCTCATTCATACACCAGTGTACGCAGACACTGGAGGCAAGGAGGGTGAAGTGTCTTGCCCAAGGACACAACGACAATGTGCACCTTCAGGAGGCGGGATTCGAACCCCCGACCTTCCGATCATGAGACGACCCGCTCTACCATCTGCGCGACCGTCGCCCCATAATAAATACGCTGCTTCTTCAGCCTACACCTTTTCTATTCAATTAATAGGATTTAATGTATTAGACAATAGACGTGTCTTATAGCTGATGTTCTAGACGTGGCCAGCATTACAAATCTTACAGAGTTGTCACGCTGGTTCACGCCTGCCGCCGCATGGTGCTCTCTGCAGTAATGCACGTAGATCTATCTGCTCATATGCATACAGTGGCTATAGGCCTTACTCTAATAAGAGTAAATGGTCACATTTATATAAGGCTTTTCTACCTACATTAGACACTCAAAGCATCAAGGACCCACTCACCCATTCACACTCTCATTCATACACCAGTGTCAGACACTGGAAGCAAGGTGGGTGCAGTGTCTTTCCCAAGAACTCAATGACAATGAGCGCCTAAACCACCAACCCTCTGGTCATGGCGGCACAGTGGCGTATCGGTTTGCGCCCTTGCTTCACAGCAAGAAGATCCCGTGTTTGATCCTTTCTGTGTGGAGTTTGCATGTTCTCCCCGTGTCATGAATGAGAGTATTTGAGAGTGCGCATTGGGGACGACGGATGGAAATTATCCCATGGCTACAATCTGGTGCGGTGTGTACATGCATGAATCTCATGTACTATACCGACCAAATAAACAATAAACAAGATGACCCGCTCTAATATCTGCGCCTCTGTCACCCCTGAAGAGCTAGAGTGAACAAGAATGTTGGCAGTTGCCAGTTCCGACCAGTGCATATTTAGGGAAGACACCCAAAGTGAGCTCTTGCTGCTTCTGTCTTGGCTTAACCACCCGCGAGTGTGGAGAGGGAATAGCTCCAACTGATCATTTTTCTATCATTTATTCCTTCTCTTGTGTACAGCGCGTCAGCAGATGTGCATGTCCCTGGAGGGGTTCCAGCTGTACCTGTGCTCTCCTCACGGATCTATATTCAACCCGGATCACGAGCAGCTGCACCAGGACATGAAGCTCCCCCTGAGCCACTACTTCATCTCCTCGTCCCACAACACGTACCTGACTGGGGACCAGCTCCGGGGTCAGAGCAGCACCGAGGCCTACATTCAGTAATTTACCTTCTTAATGGGAAATACTATTCGTGACCTGAGAATGAACCTAATTGGACTGCGGAAAATACTTTATTTTCTGTCGCAGGGCCCTGAAACGCGGCTGTCGCTGTGTGGAGCTCGACTGCTGGGACGGTCCTGATGGAGAGCCTATCGTTTACCACGGACACACTCTCACCTCCAAAATCCTGTTCAGAGACGTCATCTCTACGCTCAAGGAGTACGCCTTCAAGGTAATGACAATCGATGATAATTATAGCTTATGAGCCGATTTCTTTTTACATCATAGTTACTTTATGTGAAATGACCTTTCCACCCGATTTGTTCTGGTTTGTGTGGGAATGACAATGAGATTTCAATGTAGTCTCACAATTCTGCCAGAAAAGTTCAGTTGCTTGTTTGAAATGTCATCAAACAAGCAAAGAATTTAAACTCCCGAACAAAACCCTGACTATTCTAAGAAACAAAACCTCCAACGCAGTTCAAACGCACAGACAGAGACGCACTGACCCACTGCCTCCTGCGGGTCTGTTTTCACCACAGATATGGACAGGAAGAAGCAGTGGAAAATGGGAGTGAATGGAAACACAGAGTGGTCAGCAAATGAAAATCTCACAAGCTCAGCACCACCCAAGATGATTCCACGATATAGGGCTTAAAATAATAGTAATGCATTTGTTTTATATAGCTCTTTTCTGGATACTCAAAGACGCTTTACATCTTGCTCTAAGTCTGGGAGGTGTAAAATGTTACGCTATAGTCTGCGTTTAGAAACACAAGATCGGGCCCTCTATGTCTTATAGTTCTGAAAAAACATGAAATATATAAAGTACAATCAGAGGTGTAAAAACTTGTGACCGATTTTCACCAAGATGTTTCTCAGCTCCTGAGGCTGAGGAAGTTGTGAATTGGCTCATTTCTGAGATATCTGTCTTTACTCTGCCTGATATCGTTCGGTATCCGACTTTGTAAAACACCCATATATCTATTTAATTTTTCTTTGACCTTTATTTAACCAGGACAGGCCCACTGAGAGAGGGGAACCTATTGTACATGTTTTTATTGGTAGGGGAAACCGGAGTATCCAGAGGAAACCCACACAGACACGGGGAGGACATGCAAACTACACACAGAAAGGCCCCGTCCAGGTGGGAATCGAACCTGGGACTTTCTTGCTGTGAAGCACTTGGCTGTAAATACTGTTTAAGTGGCGCTAGCCCAAAGTTAGCTTTGCCCGTTAGCCTGTTAGCTTCTTCTTCGTGATTCCATTAGTGTATATTGCTGCTCCGACCCGGAGGCAGGAAAGTTGCAATTGTGGTTTTCTGGCCAGAGACACCAGGGGGAAATGAAAGACCCCCCAATCATCCCATTAAAGGAATAGGCCACCGTTTTTACATACTGAGATATGTTCTTACCTGAGCTTAGACGAGTTCATTTGTACCTGTTTGGTCTTCACGTGTGCCTTCAGTAACGTAAACACAGCACAGACGGCGTTAGCATTTAGCCTCTCTCTTCTCCTCTATAGCTCCAAACGAGGTGAAGATAGAAGCTACCAAACTCTTCCACGTTTTCCCTATTTAAATATGGTTACGTGAAGTGTTACACCATAAAGTATAATTACACAAAATGAAACAATGTGGATTTTCTAAGCGGATAAAAAGGGGAACTATATTGTATATTGTATTGTATACCAGGAATACTTTGGCATCCGCACAGTAAAGTGAAGATATCACTGCGCGGATGTCGAATTACTCCTGGTATTATTACGCCTTACAAGTGGTCAGTTCCTCTCGTGTCCCCAGACGTCCGTGTTCCCGGTGATCCTGTCTCTGGAGAACCACTGCGGGCTGGAGCAGCAGACGGTCATGGCCCAACACCTGAAGAAGATTCTGGGGGAGATTCTGCAGACCTCACTGATCAACGGACAAGTCCCAGAGCAACTTCCCTCTCCACAGGTCGGCTCCGTGAATTCCTCTGATACATCTATATGAGAAGGACTGGTTTATATTCCCTCATCGAACCCTTTGAACCCTCACATATTCTCTTTCCTGTCTGTCCCACAACTAAATCCATCCATCGCGCGACTTGATAGACCCGACTATTAGCGTCCGGAGCCGTTAGCCACATTAGCATTGATTCTCTTAAGTGCCTGTAATGGAAAAGGTTTGGACGTTACGCTCCTGCCACACACAATAAAGCGCACAGTAACACAGGTGGAGTGAGCTTTTAATGCTGCAGAGGTCCCTCTAGTCCATTATGCTCTTCCAGCGTTTGAATACATCTGTGCTTCCTGCTTTATGTTTCTATCGATCCGTATCAGACCAGCTCAAAAGGGAGTTTTTGTTATTTTGAAGAAGACTGCAACGCTTGGATTGCATGTCCTCCCTGTGTGAGCTTAAGAAGTTTGTCAAAAGTACTGTTTTAAATGTTAATACTAAACGACTAATTAGAAGTGTTGATTAAGTACTTTGGGTGGATTGCCCTAATGTGGGACACCTTTTGCATTTTGATCTAAAATGCTACTTTTTATTAACCTCTTGCAATAGAGACAGTTACAGCTGTTCTACATTAATCAAAATATGCTGCCCCCCTTTATTTCCTAAGTCGGACATCAGAAAATTGACTGCTATAAAAATATATCACTTATTCACAGAATATTAGGGTGCTTTCACACCTACCCCATTTGGTCCGCTTAAAGCGGACTGGAGTCTGGAACACCTGTAAGTATGGTTAGTTTGGGCTGGTGTGACAGTGGACCAGTTTAATTTGGTCCGAACCAAAGAACCGCGGTGCCCGTTGTCTGCGATATTGTCCTGCACATTTTCTCTGTGCCTAAAACAGCCGCAGTGTTCTGGTGCCGAGAGTTTCATGCTGGAGCAACAGCAGTATTTGTGCTGCACAAAGCAACAATAATAATACTGTGTATTGCCTCAAAAACAAGCAGAAAGCACAGTTCATTGTTTAGGATTAAAAGCACAAATCAGCCGGAAATTTTTTTCAGGGATTTCCCCCTCTTCACTTTTGAAATTGTTTTTTAAGGGAAAGACGGGAAAGAGAGACGTACCCTGATGATTTACAGTCGATCCATTTTGCCTCATCAGAGCAGTAATCAAACGTCCTCATGCAGCGCGTATTCATTCTTTCTTTGCGCAAAAAAGAGGCGTCAAAGCGAGAGTAGTTCGGCCTGAGGTCCACTCCGAGACCACCTGTCTCAGCGGACAGCTGCTCTCGGACTGAGAGCAGCTGTTTAGACCGACGTAAAGTGCTGGGGTTGGATTCACACTGACCCAAAAGTCTAGCGCCCCTTCAGGTCGAACTAACTGTGAAAACGGCCATAGACAGGGAGCAAAGGTTCAGCTGTGAGGCGCCCTCTTGTGGACGTATGTGCTAAATTTGATTAAAATTATCTTTATGTTTCAGATTTTCTCCATAAGACACTAAATGCTATTGACTGCACCAATCACCAACTGAACCCATTTCTCAAAAACGTGAATGCTTTGCTTGTGTTTTTGCAGGATCTTCGAGGTAAGATGTTGCTGAAGGGGAAGAAGCTGGGCGGCCTGGAGCAGCGTTCAGACGAGACGATCACCGACGAAGTGAGCGACGACGAGGACGGAGAGATGGAGAGAGAGTCAGTGGAGGACCTCACCAAAGACACAGCAGACTCCAACAAACAGGTAAACCAGCTGTAGTGCTCACGTAACAGCGATGAGGGCAGATAAACTGAAGGTTGCTTCTTTACAGACAGATATAAACTGCAGTTTGAGAATACACTTAAAATCTATCACAGCAGAGAAGATGATCTTTGACGAGGACAGTCGTTTCAGTGCATAGCCGATACAAAGAAGGGCTTTTGGACATGGAATAGACTGATTCCATGTCTGTATCCACTGGCTGTTGGGTCACTGTCTGCAATATACAAAATTACATTGTTTAAAGAGTCTGTCAAAAACAAAAGTCTTGACAAAAATTAATATCTCAATAATATTTTTAGGGACTTTCTCGATAACGTTGGTGTTGCAAACCAGCGGAAATGCAAAAATGTTCTGGCAAACATCTTAATTTGCATCGCTTTGTCACTCAACAAGATAACTGTCCTGAAAAGACTACAATAGGGCAGAAAAAACACTTTCCTCATTTTAACCAGACATTTCCCCATATTTTCCCCCCAATTTTCCCTAAAACATGTTTTCAAAATTTTTACCAAATTTATGCACTTTTTTCCCCACTGTTTCCCAGATTTCTTTCCAATTTTTCTCTCTAGATTTTCCCGCAGATTTTCCCCTATATCCCCCCCATTTTTTTCACCAATTGTTTCCCAGTTTTTTATTTATTTTTATAAATCTCTATTAAGAATTTTCACCTAAATAAAATGTAGAGACTTTAGCTTGAGACAGAAATGTGAGTGAGCGGTGTTGTTCAGCGAGAGAGGGAGAGGAAGGATTAAAAACAGGAAACGAGTGTCTATAGGAGATTGATACAGCTTTGGTTTCCATTACAGCAGAGTGCAATCACTGTCAATACAGGGCTCCACTATATCTACTAGGTACATCACTGCAGAGATAAAGCTTCACAGATCCAGACATTCAATTTGAAACCGATCAAACATTGCCTCCTTTGACTTAGATTCAATAAAAAGACCAAGGTGATGGTCATTTATTTGGTAATCCACTCTGTTTCTCTGGCTGCTCTCCCGAAGCACATGTTGTTAAAGTCGTGTTACCTTGTTCAGAAATCGAAGTCCAAACTCTCCCGGGAGCTGTCCGACCTGGTGCTTTACTGTAAGAGCGTCCCCTTCCACGGGTTCGAACCTGCCAGAGCGAGCGGGAAGTGCTACGAGATGTCCTCCTTCTCAGAGTCCAAGGTCAAAAAACTCACCAAAGACGGAAAAGGTAAAAACCTCCATTTGGCTGGTCACGCTTGCTTTTTACATGCAGCCAGACTTTACTGTGACTGATGTGAGTGAAATGTCGTTGTGTGTGTCGTCGTAGGCTCAGAGATGGTTCAGTACAACGTGAAGCAGCTGACCAGAGTTTACCCCAGTGGAATGAGGACAGACTCGTCCAACTATAATCCCCAGGAAATGTGGGCCAATGGCTGCCAGCTCGGTAACACATGCACACAGTATATACTGTAAAACTGCAGTATATAAAACACAATAAATCAATAAATACATAGCCTAATAAAAATAGATTAATTTTGAGTTAAAATAGATTTAAAAAAAGCCCTATTCACCTTATTCTGCCCCGCCCACTTCTGCCTCTTTTTGCCCTGTATCGGCACTTCCGTTGTATTGACACTTCCGGTAGAGCGCGAAGCCCATTCCTAAAGCAGAGAACGAGTTCAATTCATGGCAGCGCCCACGGGAAGTTCCGGAATAAGGTGAATAGTTGGTTCTCTTTCCACCGTGAGTAAATGTGTACGTCAAGTTTAAATAATCGAATGTTTCAAAAACAGACGTCGGTGAGTGCATCAACAGGTCCACTATGTGTGTTCAAATGGGAGCTCATCAAGGATGAGGCCAGAACATTTCAACAAAAGCAATGTTGTATCTTAATCTTGTAGTCCAGTTTAGGTTCATTATGTTACTTAGTGTTACTTTCGTACCTGATGGTTTCGGCTAAAACTGTGGCCTTCCTCAGAGGTTGTCACGTGGTGTTGCTGTGACGTGTCTGGTCAGCTGATTTAAACAGTTTTTGGCACTGTCTTCCTGCTTGTAGTATCAGGCTGACAGCGCCATCTGCAGTCCGACTTCTTCAGAACTGTGTCGCAGGTGTGGGAAAGTTGGTACGCCCCCTCGATCCGGGTTTAAATCAGCTGACCAGAAAAAATAAAAAATAAAATAATACCCCTCCTGGAATTGCCACCTTATCGTGGTGGAGGGGTTTGAGCCTGAATGATCCTGGAGCTCTGTTGTCGGGGGCTTCGTGCCCCTGGTAGGGTCTCCCAAGACAAACAGGTCCTAGGTGACGGGTCAGACAAAGCTGCCCCCACGACCCGGCAACAGACAAGTGGAAGAAAATGGATGGATGGATGGAATAAAATAATAATAATTTTTTTAAGTTGATTTTTTGAAAATATGAATCGATTTGACCTACCAACTCGATTTTTAAATCAAATCGATTTTTTCCCCCAGCCCTACTTCATACAGTTACAAAAGGAAGGATGACAACTTAGTCGTCAGCCTCGGAGGCTCGAGTTTCTAAATGAGAGCCACAGAGTCATAGAACGGGGGAAAAGTTTATTTCCTCGTTGAGTCCAGGGTTTGTTGTGGCCCCTTAAAGTGCAACTAAACCCCAAATCCACTTTTTACTGATAAGCTGCCTAAATGGGTGTCAAATAGAGTTGTCTTCATGTCCCAGTCAATATTTTGACATTTTGTGCAAATTAGTTCAAAATCCCTCTTTTGGGTCCAAAACTGAGCGGTTACTGCCCTCTTCAGGTTAAAAACATTCAACCAAAGTGGAATTATGTGATTGGCCAATGACCTTACCCATGCAACGTCACGGTACCAGAGAACGTCATCACTGCAGCCGTATATAAGCCCCACTCCCTCCCGCATACGCCTCCGTAGCGAGTTGGAGTTTGATTCATAGCGAGCGAGCGAGTTGTGCAGCTACAAGCGATCGCTTGCAAGCAGGCCGCTGTCACTGACAGCCCCAGACATCGCCCCCCCCAACCCCCCCCCGTCTCTCCCAAGGCCTCCCGGCACGCCTCTTTCGCGGAGTTTTTTGAATTTTGGGAGTGGGTGGAGTTAAGCCTCTGTCTTGCCCTTTAGTTCCCCTTTAAACATCGATCCAAAATGTCTCCCGCTGGAGCAGTTTTTGAAGTCTGTCTCTCCCTATGGGGTTGCTCTGAATGACTTCCAGCACCATCATGTTGACATCCTGTATGTTTGAGTGCCCCAATGGTTTGGAGTGTTTTCCAAATGGATATTCCACATTCTGGGTTCTCATGGCATATTTATGTTCTGCAAGTCTTTCCTTTAGTTTTCTTTTAGTTTTGCCACATAAGCCACATCTGTAAGTTTCAATTAGAGCTTTTGTGTTAAGTTTTGGGTGGTTGTTCGGGTTTAGTTGGGGTTTTGTTTGATTTTCCCTTGTCCTAGTCTCTGTCTGTCATGTTGCGTCTCCTCCCTCTCCTTGATTGCCTGCTCCTCCCTTACTCGTTTCACCTGTGCCTTGTTTCCTCATGTGTGTATATATTCCCCTGTGTTCTCCTGTGTCGTCGTGCTTGCATTGTTTTGTTCCGGCCTTTGTCGGTGTGTTGCCTGTGTTGTTCTGCTCCTGCCCTTACCATTAAATTTGGAAGTTTGGACGGGTCGGCGTTTGGGTCTCTTTCCCGCACCTCACCCCTCAACCGTAACATTTTGTATCTCATCTTAAAAAGGATTAATGTGATCTAATCCCTGGGTGCATTCTATGAACATATCACACATTTTGCACACTCTGTATTTTTGTATTTTTGTGTCCTCAGTGGCGTTGAACTTCCAGACGGCCGGTTTGGAGATGGACTTGAACGACGGGCTCTTCAGGCAGAACGGAGGCTGTGGGTTTGTGCTGAAGCCGGAGTTCATGAGGAAGACCGACTCAGAGTTCAGTCCAGAGAGACCAGAGTCCAGGCCGGGTTACAGGCCTCTCCGTCTCTCCATACAGGTCAGAACGAACATCTGCATTTAAAGACGAGGGCTGCAGATCAAAGGGAAAACAATAAATAGTTGTAGATTGATGACATCGTAGTATTTTAGATCTTATTTATTTAGTTTTTGAATCACCTAATATTTATTGAAAAACTCAAAACTAAAGTGAGATGTTGCTGCAATAGTGTAAATGAAAACCTTTGAGAAAATGGCCCTAAAGTTTTGCTACTGTATGTAAGCGTTTGTCCCGATCAAACGTTTAAGGTTCCAAGTAGAACTTAAATATGCAACAAGAAGAAATGGGAGTGAGACAAAAAGGTTTGAGTAAATCTTTCATTGAAAACAACTAATAAACTAAAATAGTCTGTTTTTTGCAGCTGGTCAAACAGACCACATGCCTTTAAATCTGTGCAAAAATGTGGATTCAGTGTCATTTGCGGTCAGGTTTTCACACTGTCATAATGTGAAGGCAATCGCTGCTGACGTGGGATGCAGTTAATTTGAATTTCTGAAAAGATCCTCAGGGTTATGGAACAAAAAGTCAAGAAGTGGAAAAATGTCCCCAGTGCTGAGCCGGAGGATCCGATTGGAGCCAGTTGCACGCTGTTAAAGGCCCTGCTTATGCAGCTTAACAACCCGACCACGATCAAATAAGGACGTCATGACAGTGTGAATACCTGACAGAAAATGACACTGAATCAACATTTCTGTGTAGATTTTGGCCTTTTAAAGGTATGTGGTCCTTTTGATTATTTGCAAAAACAGCCGATTTCAGGCCCATTTCTTCTTGTTGCATATTGAAATTCTGCTTTGAACCTTGATAAGATCCAACCATGCACGATGTGAACTTTTTACCAATTTCCAACTGGTCTCAAACTTTTGATCGGGACTTTTGTCCATGTATAACCACCAATGGCCGCTGGCTGCTCTGCTTTGCGACGACACTGGAGGCCGCCATTGCTCCACCATTGCTGTAGTACCGCCATATAGCCGCTAGTCCCCCATTGGAATTCATTGCACTTTAGACACGTTAAAAACAACTTTAATGCCCGGTGCCTAATTTTTTGGAACTGTCTAGAGCTCGATATTCCTCCTGTGATTACGCTGGGTTAGACACAATCAGAGGCACCGGGCTGGTTATCGTAGGAAACATTTTAGAAATCTCCTACTTACTGAGGGTCGGACTGTTTGCATTGGAGCTGCACGAGCTACACGTCACGCAAGGGCGGAGTCTACAGTGAAGATCCCGCCCTTATGCCCTTATTAGGAACATGCTTCGTCAGAGCTGGGGAGCAGGAGCCCTTAAATCCGCCATGATTTCCCCTCGAACGTGGTCATTGTGTTAAAAGGGGAGGAGTGAGTATTGACGGTCTGTTAATAATATGGATATGGATAACCACACAGACTTTGGTGTCTTCCACAAAGAAAACAATCATATTTAGATGCAGTATGTTGTCGGAATGGATAAGCGTGGGAAAACACAGTGGAGCGTGGTCATGCTGGAGTGATTTCAGACCAAATCTAAAGTTGACAAAACGTCACAAGATAAACATAGTAAAGGGTGAGTTTGGTCTATTTTGTTACTTTAAAAACGAAGATGCTAAGGGAGAAAACACAAATGTCATAACTGACCACTGCATGAAGAATCTATGTTTTCCCCTGCAGCGTCTCGCCTTTAGCTGACAGTATTGTCCATTTGTCGTAAATATGTCCCGTCTTTGGCTGCAGGTGCTCAGTGGTCAGCAGTTCCCTAAGGTGAACCAGAAGGAGGGCTCCATCGTCGACCCTTTGGTCCGAGTCGAGCTCTACGGCGTCCCCAAAGACCAGAGCCGAGATGAGACCAGCTACATCAACAACAACGGTCAGAGTAATGGCAGAAAACTGTACAAGAACCTTCTATTAGAGATTTAAAACGTCTGATAATGACACTGTAGGCTTTAACCCCGCGTGGAACGAGACGCTGAACTTCGTGGTCCACGTCCCGGACTTGGCGCTGGTGCGGTTCGTGGTGGAGGATTACGACAAAGCCTCGAGGAACGACTTCATCGGACAGTTCACGCTGCCCTTTACCAGCCTGCAGCCAGGTACCGCCGCACCGTGGGACGCCAACGTGCTTTTTACACAGTATTCATGACCGTGCTGTGTTTCTGTGCAGGATACCGTCACGTCCATCTCCTGTCCAAAGACGGCACTCCCATTCCTCACGCCTCCGTCTTCGTCAACGTGTCCATTTCTGAGCTCACATGAACATTCGGCGGGACCCGTGTCGTCGTGGTGTGAACGGTCAAGTGTTTTAATAAAATGCAAAGCAAGATAGAGCTGAGTGCATCAGGTGCTCTTCAAGGACAAAACCATCAGCATCAAAGAGTTAGACGCTCAAGTGTTTACTTTACAGCACAGAAACAACGTGGTAAATATAGCTTTATTTCCATGTTTCCTTATCAACATGAAATGAGGTGGTAATACTCGAAGTCAGTAAAGTTACACCTACTTTAGTAACATTTTGAACTGAAGACTTCTAGGAGTCATTCTTTAACACAGTGCCTTTTACTTCTGCTTGAGTAGAGTAGACACTTTAGTAACACATTCGATCACACTTTACTTCCGCTGCGACAAAAGCGTCACGTGACTGAAGAAAATGGATCGAAGCTTCATTCATTTAAAAGCCTAATATTTAAACGAGACACATGCAGAATCTGAGACATTCTGACTTGTAAAGCACTTTTATTGGTCTCAGATGAACTTTTCTGCAATTAGTATTTTTAGATTATTTTTTTAATTCATTTGTTTTTCAGATTTTCGTTGGGTTTTATTTGGGTGTCGTCTTTTAAAGTATCAGAATTTTAACGTTATTATATGCTTGTGTGTCCTGTTACATCAATAGTAAAAACCAAAGTGGCCAAATGACTGGGACGCCATACAAATATGAGTTCGTCCATGTGCACCCCTCCTGTCTACGACCCCGTGTAAAACACAAACCAGTCACAAACCGCTCAACCATTTACTCACAGTGCTCAAGTAGTAATTTAACGTTTTGGCTTGAGTAACTATTTGGCTACTTTTTACTACTTGAATGAAATTATTTTTAAAGGTGCATTATGTAAATTTTTATCCCGAGGAAAAAAAAAGACAAGTTGATTAGTGCGTTGTGACCTTTCAGCGGCTGTATGGGTGGCCAGGATCAATTCCTTTTAGGGTTTCTGGCAGTCTCCAGTCTGTCTCCATGGTTACGCATGCATTCCATTTAGAAAACCTACCAGAAACCCCCCAAAAAACAATCGATCCTACAATGGCCATATGCTAACCACCCATAGAGCCGCGGAGTCAAATTCACACTAATTTTAACTCTTGCTTTCCTCAATAAAAGTTACATAATGCACCTTTAAATTGAAAAGTAGATAACTGTTTGAGCTGCTCTACCCAGCTCTGTCGGCTTCTATGCACACGTTCAAAGTTTGGGGTTTTCCATGAAACCTTGAATGGAGAAGCCTTAATTTCCCAGAACAATAATAAACTGTGGAGTTTCAGGAGAAAGTTCCCTTTTTCTGGCCGTTTTGAGATTATAATCGAACGCTGATGCTCCAGATCGTCGACGAGCTTAAAGCAAGGCCTGTTTTATAGTTTTAGATCAGCACAAGTTTCCAGCTGTGCTAACGGTAACCCACGAGGGTTTTCTAATCATCAGTTATCCTTTGACACGATGAGCTAACACGATAATCGTTCAATAAATGACAGATAAACAATACCACTTGGGCGTGATATTCATCTTCAGTGCATTTATTTGCATTTGTTCCCAATTTTTCCACTGTACTATACTTTATTTTTTGACAAAGTAAGTTGTGTCTCATTGTATTTCTAGTTCATTGTGAGATGTTTTAATGGCTTAACTGTCATTTTCAAGCTTTAGTTTCTGTAAGAGCATTATAAGGTCTTCCATAATATTGTTTATCGCGATAGTTTCCTTCCTCAATATATCAACACTGGAGTAACTAAAGGTATTCCATTCAAAATCACCCCTTTCCAGCTAGAAAGGTCATTTACCACATTAACAATGTCCAGACAGTATTTCTGATTAATTTAATGCGCTTTGCTTTCCAAAATAAGGACATTTTAAATGACCCCAAACCTCTGAACGGCGGTGTAATTATCATCTTATTACACTTTTAGGCATCGTAACATATCCATCCTATCACCATGCCCTTACTGTGCTGTAAAGTAACGCACTACAGATGTTTTGGGAACAATAAAGCCAAAGAAAATGCTAAGGATGCTACAGTTTATGGCAGGTTTATGAAAAATATTTACTGTATCTAGTATGTGTAATGTGGAATGCTGCCCTTAATGTTTACAGAAAACGACATGATTGTTTTTTAGTCGTAAGCTTTAAACAAACTGATATTGACTGAAACGATGTACATATGTGCTATTTTACACAGTTGTCATTTAAAAAAAAACTTGTGCTTTTTTCCCCGTACATTTTAAATAATTTAAATAATAGCTGAGTCTAAACCAGATCGACAGAGGAAACTGTTTAAGACTGAAATAGACTGATTATATAGATTATAGTACGGAGGACCAAGAATGCCAAAACAACAAATATAAATAAATCAATACATTTGTAAATGAATGTTAATGAACTGTCATACTTATTTAAATACAGATATTCATTTCATTAAACATGAATTTATTGATCTATATTTATTTATTGTTTTTGCAGTCCTGGTCCTCCATATTTATGACTGTATGTGGCACCACATCGCAAAAACCACCACATGCGGTAGAGTCAGATCCTCTTGAAATAAGTATATTTAGCCTTGATTTATATTGGTATATTATTATTGCACTCGGGTTAAGAAAAAAATATTGTGGCACTTAAAATTAGCTGAAAATAAGATGCTTTTTATTATTTTAAATGCAAAAATACTTCTTAATACCTCTGGCAGATGTTAAGTCATAAGCCAAGAAATATGTCATTTCAAGTGAAAAAGACATTTTCAAAGATTTTGGCATTTTGATCTGATCTTAGATTAGTTCAAACTGACTCAAATTCAATATAAAGATTTTAAGTCTCTCTATTTTATTGATGTAAGATGGTCATTTTTCCAGTGTACAAACATTGAAAGAATTTAAAAAAAATCAAACTCATTCCCAACATTCGTAACATATTGTCGCCTCCCAATTCTTCAAAGGGATGAGTTTATTGGCATGTTTTACATTTCAGGGTCACTTTCACAAAAATGATAAATATGCTTTATAATTAAAAGCACAGTCTTTTTATCCCTTCTACAATTGTCTGAGTTTACAATATACTAAAGCAGGACAAAACTTTCTTTAGTATATTGCAGTGCCTTTAACAAGAAACTGGGTATGAACTCAATTAAAGGAAGGACAGGGTGATAAAACAAAGACTGAAAAATCCATGCTGTTTTCCGAGTAACTAAATACAAATGCTTAATTGTCGTTGTACACGTCTTTAAACATGAACAAAGCCAGACCGTTATTGCCTTGCCTGAAGAAATGTATCGTATTCAATGCTCAGTCCGATGTTAAAAGAGAATTGTAAATGACAAACAATGCTGGAAATGTCTTATCAGATATTACTTTTATTTATGTACAAAAATACTGTATTATTATTCACACTGTACAAAGTTAATGGCAATAAATCGATGAATGATTTAAAAAGTGACGGATCCTGTTATATGCAAGATCAGCCTCGTTTTCACACAATCTCCCCGTAAGCCCCTCCCACCCACCTCCTCGCAGTGAATTTGTGGCGAGTGTTTTTTCCTTTGCAGTGAATGGATTAAAGATCCATTATGCAACTTTTTATGTGGGAAAAAAAGGTAGATATTTGTGCGTATTTGAGCTTGTAGTGACCTAATGGTTTTGTAGGTTTTTTGATGAGAGTCAGCAGTGAAAAACCTCCAAACAATTGATCCTGGAGCGTCCTAGAGACCAGTGTGACGGAAAGTAAAGGCGCCATGCTGACTACATACAGCCACTGGGCCACTACAAGGTCAAATACGCACAAATATGAACTTTTTGTTCCACATAGAAAGTTGCATAATCCGTGGAAATTCCATGAAACCCGCCATTTTTAAACAATTTTGTCCACTTTCCCCCCCCATTATTTTAACCAATTTCCCCTCCATATTTCCCACTTTTTTTTTTTAATATTGGAGATAAACTCGATTTAAATTTCTATATCTTCCAAATATCAATGTCAGTATTATCTTGTGGACTATAATATTCTTTTTGCAGTTACAATAAGTTCACTTCCTCTCCACAGCGCCCTCTAGCAGTGACGTGCACAGAGGGGAAAAATATAGTGATTTTTTTTTTTCTGTATCTAGTAACACTAACATACCATTGATTAATACAGCAACATGCAATGTACATTGATGTGGACCTAATAATAACTAGATAGACTTTAGAGAACATGTAGGACTATCACAAGGCTCTGCACTTATGATAAGCACAAATACAAATAAATAATGCAACGGTACTACAGCCTACAGTTAAAACATGTGGTTTGTCCATATCTAAGATATCTTAAATAACAATAATCCATTGGGCTGTTCAAGTTCCTGTCAGTGTTGTTTTCGTCAACGAAGACGACAACGATATGATTTCGTTGACGCCCCTTTTTTTAATGACGATAACGTAACGATGACTAGCTAAAAATAGCTCTTTGGGGACTAAAACCTGACGAGACGTCTATGAGTTTACGTCAACGAGACGAGACGAGACTAAAATGGAGAAAGTGGTTCGTCAGATCGTTCACAAACAGAGTTTATATGCGGAGCGGGAGAACACACCGGTAAACGTGACACAGAGCGGCGCCGCAGCTCTCATGATGCGGCCGGGCAGCGGCGCCTCTCTCTCTCTCTCTGTCCCTCTCTCCCGTGCATCCGCGTACATCCTAGCGTACATCCTCCACGGAGCGCGTCTGACATCGATGTCACAGGGACATCGACCTCAGGACAGTTTTAAATACCGTAGCGTATGAACGCAGAACGCATGTTGAGGTAGGCTACGTATGTGCAGACATCGCTGTTTATAAAAACAAAAGTGGCGATCAGAGGACGAGGAGAGCGGGCGCTTTTGGAAAAGTCCTGTACACAAAGACACTTCTACTAGTGCCTATTGTGGTGTAATCGGTTTGTCAAAAGCTATAAAGCCAATAGATAACTATTATTTATCCCAATTTCCAATAGTTATCTAAATTAATTATAACTTTTTATAATGAAACTGACGAAAACTTGACTAAAACCTTTTAAATTTTCGTCTGACTAAAACGTGACTAAAACTATAAGCATTTTCGTCCAAAAGACTAAGACTAAAACTAAAACTAAAAGGGCTGCCAAAACAACACTGGTTCCTGTGCTCCTCCCACAGAGGCACAGTGTCCAGAGCCCAGGCACCTCTCCTCACCCTTCTGTCTCCATAGCTCACCTCGCACTGCTCTGGTCCTGGTTTACGCCAAGCTCTGACTTACTATGAGTAGCTTTGTGTACGAAATGCACGGTATAAATAAAGTTGCCTTGCCTAGCTAATACAGCTAATTTCAAAGAGGGGATTTTAAAGAGGGTCCAGAGGCGTCTCCAGGAGGTGGGGGCGTTCCTAGGAGGACTGAGGCATAGCTACACCTAAAATGGCTGCCGTCTAAGTTTTTACTGATTACTCAAAAATATGTGAATGAGCCAAGGCAACACTCCAGGCATGTGTTTAATGAGGGAATGACATAATAACATGATATAAAGCTTGAAAAAGTCCATTTTACATAATACCCCCCTGTAAGACCATTTTATAGCGCGACAAACAGAACCGCTAAAGTTACCGACTTCTTACCGCTGACTTTGTCCCTGTCTGCACTTTCGTTTCCATTCCCCTTAATAATCCAGTCATGTCGCGCTGGTTCGTACATAAAAGTTATTGAATTTAGTCCGTTTCCTGGGCTCTATCTGTGCACGTCCCGGCCCTCTAGTGCATCTTTAATTGTCAACCGCCGACCTCTCCGTCTCTCTCCACTCCCTCCTCCGCTCTGACCTCCGGGTGGTGTCTCTTCAGGTGCTTCATCACCTGGAACCGCTGCTTGGCCCGGTACGGACAGACCCGGCAACAGAACGGCGTCTGCTCGGTGTGGGACAGGAAGTGATGTCGCAGCCCGGCGGGCCACTTGAAGGCCTTGTGGCAGAGTCCGCAGGAGTAGGGCCGCGCGTCGCTGTGCTGCTGCTGGTGCGTCCGCAGCACGAAGGCGGTTTTGAAGGATTTGCCGCAGTTCTCGCAGACGAACGGGCGGCTGGAGCTGTGCTGCGTGCTGCGGTGAGAGCGCAGGGCGTCGGCGCGGCTGCAGCGGTACTCGCAGTCCGGACAGGCGAAGCGCTTCTCACCTGGGAGGAAACGCAAAAGGGTTGAAGAGGGAGTTACTGAACTGCATTTTTCTCCGTGCGTATAATGTACCAGACATTAAGGCACGATTCCTGATTTTATTTCTTTTAATGGAACAACATTTTCTTTGTCCTACTTTAGTATATTGTAAACTCATAGATCTGTGGGATAAAACACTTTGCCTCTGATTATAATTTTGATTTGAAACAATTTTAGGCTATTATTCTAGCATTTCTGTGACAGTGACCTCAAAAAGTGACGCTGCTGGTTGTGAAATGTGCCTATAAAACTTGTTCCTGTGAAGAATTGGGATGCCATAAATATGTTAGGAAGTTAGTAATGAGTTTGGACACAATTAACATTTTAATTTTGGGACTTCCTCACAAAAAGAGAAAAAGGTTACACGCTCTAATATTTGGTTGTAGCGCCTTTAGCTTTGATTACAGACATTCGCCACATGTTTCAATAAGCTTCTGCAATGTCAAAAGATCCAGTGTTGCCTTCATTTTTCACTAAGATCTGCACAACCACTGCACGAAGCCTTCTCCAGCACATCCCAAAGATTCTCAATGGATTAAGATCTGGTCTCTGTGGCGGCCGATCCATCTCACGCTCCTTAAACCACTCTTTCACAATGTGAGCTCGGTGAATCCTGGCATTGTCATCTTGGAATATGCCCGTGCCATCAGGAAATCCATTGATAACCTGGTCATTCAGGATGTTCAGTTGATCTCATTCTTTGCTCACAAAATAGTGTTGCTGAACCTAGACCTGACCAACTGCAGTGACCCCGGATCAGAACAGTTACATCCAGGTAAAGGAAACTGTTATTTGGTCAGGCAGTGTAATACTGTAAAGAGAATCGGAGAGCAAACACAACCCTGTGGAACACCTGTGTTTCTAGGCTTTATTACACAGGAAACCTCAGAGTAAAGGGGTGAAGAGCAGGAAGAGGACACGACAACAAGTGGATCTGAACCACAACTCCTATACAGACACACATATACCGACCTGTGTGCTTGGTCATGTGGAGCTTGAGCTGCGTGGCCCATTTACACTTGTATCCGCACTCGGGACAGAGATACTTCCTCTCCTCCTGATGGACGCGCATGTGCTGCTGCAGAGACAACAACAAACACAAGACAAACCTGGATTTAGTGTTTCCTGTCGCGTGATCGGTGCAAGACTCCGTACATTTTCTGTGCATATTTAATTTCTTAAAGCAGTACTAAGTAACTCTTGCCCCTAGAGGCCATAAGCGCAACTGCAGGTGTCGTAGCAAGTTACGAATGTTTAACTTATTAAATGTCTTGGAGATTAAATACTACGCTGACAGAAAAGGTGAAGGGAGAGAGGGGTGTTGTACATCCAGTTATATAATGGAAATTTCTTTTTTTTCACTCAAACTTGGCTGTAAATACTGTTTAAAGTGGCGCTAGCCCGCAGTTAGCTTCGCCCGTTAGCCTGTTAGCTTCTTCTTCGTGATTCTATTAGTGCAGTCAAGTTGGGGCGACAGTGGCGCAGATGGTAGAGCGGGTCGTCTCATGATCGGAAGGTCAGGGGTTCGAATCCCGCCTCCTGAAGGTGCACATTGTCGTTGTGTCCTTGGGCAAGACACTTCACCCACATTGCCTCCAGTGTCTGCGTACACTGGTAGCCCCCTAGGAGAGACCAACAGGCCCGGTTTGAACTGTGAGGCCGTCCTTCCGTGGACCCACCACCTGCAGAAGGAGCCATGGGGGCCGGTGCTATGTGACCTGGGCAGCTCCAACTGCCCCCACGACCCGGCAACGGACAAGTGGAAGAAAATGGATGGATGGATGGATGGAAGTTGCAAGCATGGTTTTCTGGCCAGAGACACCAGGGGGAGATGAAAGACCCCAAATCATCCCATTAATACTTGTATTACCCCCAGAGGGACTACGGAAAGGATTTATTAAGGTAAACACGTTACTTAGTACTGCTTTAAGATTTACAAACATTCCACCAAACAGAAGAACTTTTTATATCCAACAGCAAATTGTATTTTCAACAAGCTTATGTGATTATGGTTTTAATGACATAAGTAAATCATGCAGCCATTACTTTGAAGTTTATAACTTTTTGATACGATGATAAAAATCCCGTTACCTTGAGCCTGGACGGTTCGGCGCACGTGTAGCTGCACTCCTCGCAGCTGTAGGGCTTGTCTCCGGTGTGAGTGCGGACGTGCCAGGTCATCTTCTGCTTGTTGACGCTCGAGTATTCACACTGGGTGCATTTGTACACCCGCTTCCCGCCGTGAGACCTCAGGTGCTGCTCCAGGACCAGCTGATGCCGACAAGTGAACCCGCACTGACTGCACTTCAACGGCTTCCCGTCCTCCGGTCCGTCCTCATGCTCCTTTGAGAGGTGCTGAGCCAGAAGTTTTTTAGTCTTGGCGCTAAATGGGCACAGTTGACAGGCATGTAGCGCCTTTGTGTCGCCGTCCAAGTCTTTAGACGGCGATACTTCCTTAAAAACTGTCCCTTTTTCTGATTGATGCTTCCTATTCTGATGCGCATTCAATTCACTACTGCTGCTACACGTGTAATCGCATTCACCGCACGTTAGCGTCCTCCGGTGCGCTCTTTTGCAATGGTTCCTCAGCGCCATCCGCGAGCTAAACTTTGCGCCGCAATCTCCGCAGCGAAACTTCATCTCCCCCGAGTGACATCTAAACCTGTGCCGCTTAATATCGTCCTGAGAAAACCCGGCGAAGTCGCAAAGCGCGCAGAGGTGCGTCGCCGTCTTGTCGTGAAGTCTCGACGTGTGTTTGCGCAGTTTGCCCAAAGCGCCGAAAGTCTTCCCGCACGTGTCGCACGCGTGGCGCCCGACGCCGGTGTGGACGGACTCGTGCTCCTCCAGGCGATACTTACGCTTTGTGCTGAACCTACAAAAGCGACACTGGAATGGATTTTTATTATTGTGATGTTTGACGGCCACGTGTTGCAGCAGGCGGCGCTCGTTTTGGCAACTGAATGCGCAATACTCACAATGAAAATGCGCTTTGTTATGAGAAAGAGCTCGATGACGAAGTAAGGACGGCACAGATGTAGCTATAAACTCGCACTCGCTACAATTCAACTTTTTCACAGCTGTAGCTCGTCTTCCCGATATCTCTTTCTTGCTTCTTTCCGCAATGTCTTTTGATCTATTTGGAGTCGCCATCTTTTTGCTAGATTTCCTCCTACAAGTCGCCGCGTGCCTTTCAATCGTTGCGAGCCTAACAGCTGAAAATCCACATCGTTCACACTCGAATTTGTTATTAATTTTAACATAAGTGCGGTCTTTCTCAAGCAATGCAGCCTCAGTAGTTTGAGAAGACTGGGTTTTTCTATCTTGAAATGAGTTGGCGGACATTTTTATAGCTCTAGGAGATGCTACTTCTTGGTCTAGGCAAGCGCTAACGTCGCTAGCTATTTCACTGTTTTGCTTTGTCGGACATTTCCTTTTGCTGTGATTGGCCAAGCTGCGTTGTTGCTTGAACTCCGCCCCGCACTGTTGGCAACTGAACCTTAATCCATGTCGTGCGGATCTAATTTTACGCGTTTTATTTTCGACAACACCGCTAGCTTTGGTCGTCGGCACCATTAGCATTTCCACGTGTCCGTCCGAAACCATGGAAGCCGACTGCAACTTGTCCAGTTCCTTCAAATCTTTCACTGCGCCTCCACTTTGAACTCCTTTTTCAAATCCCGTGGCCTCTCCTGTCCGATTTGCTTCCCCGAAATCGTTTTCTTCACCGTCGAAAGTTGCATCTTCTTCCTCCCCTTCTGAGCTCAAAGTTGGAGACAAGCTCACACTTTTGGGCAGAATTTGACTATCGCTCGCTACCTCTGTTAAAATGTTGCTACTTTCTTGCAACGCTGAAGCCTCCTCGTCGTTGCTTGTCAGCGCGGTTAAACAAGCGTGCAGTATTCTTCGTTTGGACTCGCTAAAGTTTCCTCGTCAGCTACTTCCTGAGCAAAATCGCTAATCGCGTCAACTTTAGCGCTAGTTTGTTTAGCTCCTGTAGCGTTCTTGAAAGTCGCGTGATTGTAAAAATCACCTGCGTTTCCGATTGTGCTTTTCTCCTTTTCTTTCAAAGCGTAATCCCGCAGCCACGCTTTGTCCCCGGGAACGTATCCGTGGGTTTTCCGTTTATGCAGGAATAAGCTAACGCTGCTAAAGGACGTGTAGCTGCACAGCGCGCAGCGGAACTCCCTGGCCTTGGTGTGCTTGCAGTTCTCGTGGTTGTGCAGGGCCTGGCGGTAGGACGTGGTGTAGGTGCAGTACTTGCACTTGTAAACGTTGGCGGCGGGTTGGTCGGTTTCTGAATGTTTCGAGAGCATGTGCTGCCGCAGTTCGTATTTGCGCTTGCAGGAGTAGGCGCAGACTTCGCAGATGAGCGATTTCTCCTGGTGGCGGAGTTTGTGGCTGCTGAGTTGGTCCGCGCGGTGACAGCGGTAACTGCACTGGTCGCAATGATATCTGGAAAATAGAAATCAATAGCAACGGCACAGTAGTTAGCATCGCGGCAACAGCAGCAAATTGAATTGAAAGTCCCATAGAAAGCACAGAAATGCCTTTAGCTAAGTGAGGCTGTTCCTACAAATGCGCACATTTTGTTAGCCGATTTAAATTGAACGTTCCATCTCCCATACAAATGAATTGGGAAGCCATGCACATTACTAATGTATGGGGTGGTATGTTTTGACCTTTTCATGGCATTTGGATGTGAATCTGACCCACAGAAAGCTAAAACTTGACTGATTTTGTTTAGCACTTTTAGACGCTAATTTGTATCTAAAGTAAAAGCTCAAAAGGTCTGTACATTAATTAATGATTTCTAACTAGGTTCTTGAGTCGTCTTCTGTACTCTGTAGTTGAAGTGTAGAACATTTTGTTTATGAGTCGTTGTAGTTCTAAGTCCTAATGACCCAACTCACACCTGAGTTTCAGTCTGAACGGCCCTAATCGCAGCTGATCACTGCTAATTAGCTTCCTATTGATCTGCCCTGGGCTGAGTTTCAGCCTCATTAGCATGACAGAGCTCTGCAGGCCTGGAGTGCAGGAGATTAGGGCCGTTCAGACTGAAACTCAGGTGTTGAGCAATGGCCGCTGGCTGCTCCTCTTTATGACCACGACACTAGAGGCCGCCATTGCTCCGCCATTGCTCCGCCATTGCTGTAGTACCTCCATATAGCCGCTAGTCTCCCATTAGGAATCATTGCACTTTATACACGTTAAAACAACTTTAAAGCCTCATTTTTTGGAACTGTCTACAGCTGGATATTCCTCCTGTGATTACGCTGGGTTAGTTACAATTAAAGGGACCAGGCTGGTTTTCGAAAGAAACATTTTTAAAATCTCGTACTTAATGAGGGTCGGACTGTTAGCATTGGAGCTGCACGAGCTACACGTCACACAAGGGCGGAGTCTACAGTGAAGATCCCGCCCTTTTGCCCTTATTAGGAACATGTTTCGTCAGAGCTGGGGAGGAGGAGTCTGTAAATCCGCCATGATTTCCCCTTCGAACGTGGTCATTACAGTAAACGGGGAGGAGTGAGGAGGAGTTGTCTATTCTTTTTAACGGTCTATGGTGTTGAGCAGGCAGACAAAGAGCAACAAAAACGTAACAAAAGAGCGATGAAAAAGTGACAAAAATGTGCCGATATTGGGGCAGTATAATGTAGTAAAATGTACTGTGTGTAATCCATACCTGAGGTCCCCAGTGTGCTTCCTCATGTGCACGGTCAGGTAGTGCTTCCATTTGGTGACGTACCCGCACTCAGAGCACATGTGGTTTTTACTGTCGGAGTGAGTGAGCATGTGTCTGGACAGGTACCACTCGTCCCTGCATCGGAAGTCGCACACGGCGCATTTGTACGGCTTCTCTCCTGAAAAACAAACAAAACAAGAGGCGATCAATAAAGATAGATATTTCTGTCCTTTCAAACACAAACAATTAAATAAACCTCACCACTGTGCGTCAGCATGTGCCTCTTCAGCCCTCGCTTGTGCGCCGTGGTGTACTCGCACTGGGGGCACTTGTGGATCTTCTCCGAGGCGTGAAGGTGTTCGATGTGTCTCTCGAACTCCACCGAATTGAACGTTTTAAAGTCGCAGAACTCACAGGAGAGCTGCTGCCCTCCCGCGTGGCCCTGCCTGCGATGCTGCGTGAACAGGCGCTTATTCGAACACGAGAAGTCACAGTCCGCGCAGTGGTAGGCCTGGTGCGTCTTGTAATGCTCCTTCATCAAGTTTGGGGTTTTGAAGATTGCCACACAATTGTGATGTTGGCATTCGATTGGGGTGAAGTCGTGCGTTTCCGTGATATGTTTGAGCAGAAGGAATAAAGTATCCTTATATGAACATCCTTCTTCGACGCAAGAAAGCAACGCCGTGCTTTTGACCATGTTGTGCGTCTTCATGTGGACTTTTAGGGATTTGCTTTGACAGAAACTCTCATTACAAACCGGACACGCAAAATTCAAGTCTGTACTTTCTTCACTCTTTTCTCCGTGAACGCTGACAAGATGGCGGCGGAGTGAATTGCGTTCCACGGCTGAATACCGGCACAGGTGGCACCGGTGGGATTTTAAGCCCGCCTCCCGGAGTTGGTGGACGCGCAGTTTGCTTTTGCTGGTGAAGTGGCGTTTGCAGGTGGGGCACTGGAGGTTGGGGTCCGGGAAGTGCAGGTTTAAGTGCTCTTGGAGGTGGGAGCGCATCTTGAAGCAGCGGTCGCATTTGGGGCAGCGGTGAGTGCGGAAAGACTGGGCGGCGGTTGAGTCTGTGAGGTAAGCTGAAAGACAAATAATACAACAATGAATAATGAAGTGATGGTGGGTCCCATACCAGGTGAGAGCCATGATCTGTAACATTAGTCACAACAGAGACTTAACCACTTAAAGGGATATTTCAGGATTTTTGACATTGGGCCTCATTTCCTAGTTATCCAGAGTGTAGTTGATGTCTGGAGATATTTTTTTCTTAAATTCATGCAGTTCTTATATTTGAAGAGTCTAGTGGCGCTAGGCTAGGGCAAGGCTAAAGCATTTCTATGGTATCAGTTAGCCTGCATTAAAAACAGTCTGACCCACTCCACAGTGCACCTGTGGAGTGGGTCAGACTAATAAAATAACTTATATTTGAGCAGCATCAGCTTCGTGGCTGTAAGCTAACGCAGCGGCGGAGTGATCTGTGAGAAAATAGTCCCTTAAAATGTGGTAATTCATGTGATACAAGGTTATTCTATCAACACAGACATTTATATGGTTAGTCTGGTGTTATAAGTGATTTACCTCAGGTGCTCTGTGGAGTGGGTCAGACTGTTTTTAATGCAGGCTAACTGATACCATAGAAATGCACTAGCCTAGGATTAGCCTAGCGCCACTAAGCTCTTCAAATATAAGAACTGCATGAATTTAAGAAAAACATATCTCCAGAAATCAACAACACTCTGGATAACTAGGAAATGAGGCCCAATGTCAAAAATCCTGAAATATCCCTTTAACTCCCACCTTAACCGAGCACATTTTGTCCAGTATGGCTTTACCCAAATTTAAAGGCTTCTTGAAAAAAGCGTATAAAAAACGCGACAAAACGCGACAAAAAACCTAAAAAAAAGCCTTAAAAAAGTCACAAAAATCTTTTAAAAAAAGCCACAAATAAAAATAGCCACAAAATACCACACAAAAAAGTGATGAAAAAATGACAAAAATGTGACAACATTTTTTTGAAAACTCCCTGATGACAACATGGGAACAACACGAGATTTGTTTAGATCCGTTTTGTAGGTCTTAGCTTTCAAATGAAGCGTTACACTGGCCTATAGACTCCAGTCGATTTGAGTAAAGCTGAACTGGAGAAAATGTGCTCGGTTCCGGTGGGGGTTAAGAGGTTAAGGAACGTCATCTTTATTATCAACTTCTGCTTAATAAACTATGACGTCATACATACTTTTCAGTGTTAACCCATTGTCCAGTGCTGGAGGTTTGTGTTTTGCTGCTGATCTTCTGCCTCTTTTCGCTTTTACTCCACATTTAGGTGTTTTTGTATTACTTGCATCTTCCCTGGAGGACGTCATGGTTGTCCCTTCAGTGGAGTCAGAGGCTTCAGGCTCCTCTGAACCACAGGGGGGCTCCACTTCCTCCATAGAGACTGAAAAGATATATGCATTAACATAATAACTACATTAGCCCAAACCTCAAATGCATGTAACACACATTGTACAGGTACAAACTTAAAGTGTAAATAAAAGGAGTAGGATTGAACATAAATAACCTAAAAAAATTAATCTAGTAGAAGTTACTGAATCCTCATCATACAAAGAAATAGCTTGTGTGGCTAGTCCTAAAGACACATTTTGTTTTCATAACGTGCTACATATCTCTTAAATTCTTACTGTAACGCATAGTAAGAGGTAGCGTTAAAATAAATCAAAGGAAAACTGTGCAATGTATTGAAAATCTACGAACCATGCAGCATCATTGAGTTATAACAACTACATAACACAAGAACTGTCAAAGGTTTTTAGGAAACAAATAACGCTTTAACGCTACTGTTATATTGTACTTTATAGTTTACCACACGTTTAATATGGTTCATGCGTAATAAATTAGTGATTCACCTCGATTATTAAGATATTGCTACATATCCTCCTCATCAGATGCTTCTTGAGTCAGTGCTGTCGTGTTTATGTTAGCATTAGCCACAGTTAGCTCGCTCGGAGACGCTACATTTCCTTTTAACCCTTAAGGAAATGCGTTATTATTAATTGTATTTTCAAATTCGAATATCAAAAATATTGAGCAGTATTAGTTTTACCATAATCTTGTTTTAAAGTCTGTTTTCAATATAGGCAAAAGTGAAGCGGAACCGATGTTTTTAATCAGGAGTCCGTCGGTTTGATTTTGATGAGACACCGCTGGAAGGCTAGCAGAGGTCGCACATGACTTTTGCAATTCATTCTCAAAAAACGGATATAATTACATTTTTAAGTATTTTTACATACATGTCAGTAGCCTGGTTGAAGATGCGCTCCTCGACGATGATTGTGACGTGATTTAAAATGGACTGAGCGACATGACGCGTAATATTCGCAGGATTTTGGACGTGTTTTGCCTGGACACATTGGAAATAGATGACATAGAGGAGGACTTTTATCTCTCTTTTATCAACAAACCATACCGTGTCATCATGAACGATTTCATTGACTAGATTTCTTATTTTTTTTTAGTAATTACATAAAGGAATCATGCCTTTTTCGGACATTCTGGATGGCTTGAAGGACAACCCATACTTTGGAGCAGGGTTTGGGCTGGTTGGAGTGGGCACAGCGCTGGCCCTGGCTCGGAAAGGCGCGCAGGTGGGGATGCTGTTTTAGTCTTATGAAAGAAATGTACAACAAAAGAGGTCCATCAGGGTGCAGGTCCTCGTGCAGCCATTTAGTTTAGTTTACGATCCTTGTTTTGACCTGGTTTTAGGGTTAGGGTTAATTTTGTAGCTTAAATAGTCCAAATAGCCATCATTTTAGGAATGGCAAAATGTTTTTTCTGACTTAAACATGACTAGAATCCAATTAAAGTGACTAAAACTCTGTCTAAATTGTCCAGATATTTTGCTGATTAATACAGACCTGATAAAATGAAAACAAAGGACTAAAAACATAAACATCTCTAAGTTTGGCAGAGCCTCATTTATACATTTCTTGCCCAAGGAACAAGTCTGGACCCTTGTGGAAGAAGCACCGTGAAGCTGTGGACCTTGATTTAATACAATTGTATTAACCCCCGCCTCAACCGAGCATATTTTCTCCAGTGTTACCCAAATCTAAAAGCTTCTTGACTGGAGAGTTTACAGCCTATAGGCCAGGGTAACGCCTCATTTGAAAGCTAAGACCTGCAAAACTCATCTAAGCTTCATCCTTGTTTTTGTTATCACATTTTCATTGCTTTTTTGTAGTGTATTGGCCACATTTAGTTTTTGTTTTTTGTGTGCAATGTAACTGTGGATTAAGCAACAAAAACGTGATGAAAACACAACCAAAAAGGACGAAAACGTGACAATCATAACAAGGAAGAAGCTGAGATCAGTTTTATAGGCCTTAGCTTTCAAATGAAGCGTTACAATGTAGTCTGTGAGCTCCAGTTGAGAAGCTTTTAGATTTGGGTAAAGCCAACTGGAGAAAATGTGCTTTGTTAAGGCGGGAGTTAAGAGGTTAAATAATATAAATGTAAAGTTTACTAATTTCTAAGACTAAAACTGAAAACATTTTGACTAAATGACTAAAACTAAATTAGAATATGTTGTCAAAATGAACCCTTATTTAGATAAAGTGCGGTCTGCATTTATTTGTTGTATGTTCTATTTAAAAGTATACATTAAAGTGCATATGACAGATTGTAATGCTCTTGAAAATATGACTTATTTAGATGGATTACATCAGTTGCATAGTTATAATTTTTTTCAGTGAAGCAGCAATTTTAATGAAGAAATGTTGGGCAGAAAAGTTATTTGAATTTTAAAGCGGTACTAAGTAACGTGTTTACCTTAATAAATCCTTTCCGTAGTCCCTCTGGGGGTAATACAAGTGTTAATGGGATGATTGGAGGGTCTTTCATCTCCCCTGGTGTCTCTGGCCAGAAAACCATGCTTGCAACTTGACTGCCACCGGGCGGAGCAACCAATACACACTAATAGAATCACGGAGAAGAAGCTAACGGGAAAAGCTAATTGCGGGCTAGCGCCACTTTAAACCGTATTTACAGCCAAGTTTGAGTGAAAAAAATATTCCTATTGTATAACTGGATGTACAACACCCCTCTCTCTCCCTTCACCTTTTCTGTCAGCGTAGTATTTACTCTCCAAGACATTTAATAAGTAAAAAAATCGTAACTTGCTAAGACAACTGCAGTTGCGCTTATGGCCTCTAGGGGCAAGAGTTACTTAGTACTGCTTTAAGCTGCTGACAGGAAGTGACATAAAAGAAGGAAACATTTCATAGCAGTTTGACTCATTCATTTCCCATTGACTTAACATGGTCGGCACGGCAACAGTTTAAAATTGTTTACCTTCTTCGATGTCACTTCCTGTCGGTGTCCAATAAGGAAGTGAAAACATAAACATCACAAAAATGCTCAAACTAAAGAAAACTGGGTGTAATCTTTAGCAAAATCTTAAATATAATCGTGTTAACTGTGTTTAAGCAAAAATTGTGTCATATGCACTTTAAATGAGAATCTACCCGGTTACCGTGTTTTCGTGTTTCCCTTCTTCATGTAATGTAATGTGTCCTTCATGTCCAAATCCCAAGTCCTGACGTCTTGTTTTCCAGGTGGGGATGATTTTTTTCCGCAGACATTACATGATCACGTTGGAGGTTCCCAGCAGAGATAAGAGCTACCACTGGCTGCTGAGCTGGATCACCAAACATGCGAAGCACACGCAGCACCTGAGCGTGGAGACGTCGTACCAGGCGCACGAGAGCGGACGAGTGCACACGCAGTTCGACTTCCACCCGAGCCCCGGCAACCACATCATCTGGTCAGCAAACGCCGGCCTCTGTCAGGGCTGCACGGTTGAAAATACAATGACTATTTCTCTTACAATTGATTCTGCGTGTAACTTCAAATCTTAACGACGCCGCCCAAGAAGTGACTTCCTGTTTCAATGCAGCACGCCAAAATAAAAGCACCATCTTATTCATTAGTTCAACTTTCTTTCTGCCTAACTATTAACAGACAAAATCCTTAAAGAGGGGGTATTATGCTTTTTTCAATCACATAGCACCAGTCTATAGCATACTACAATGATGACGTAACCTTCTGTTGGTCTGTATATGCAGTAAATTAAAATAACTGCCTTGAATAAAATTGCTCTCTCAAAATGGCTGTACTGAACGTCTTGAAATAGGCCTCTGTCTCTTTAAGAAGCTTTCCGACACGCCCCCTTCAGCACACTGCTGTGGCATCTAAACAACACTACTGTGCGGGGAGGGGGCTCTGCTGAGCTGAGGAGCAGTGGTTGGTGGCTTGGCTGGTGACGAAAGGTCCAGAGGCGTCTCCAGGAGGTGGGGGCGTTCCTAGGAGGACTGAGGCATAGCTACACCTAAAATGGCTGCCGTCTAAGTTTTTACTGATTACTCAAAAATATGTGAATGAGCCAAGGCAACACTCCAGGCATGTGTTTAATGAGGGAATGACATAATAACATGATATAAAGCTTGAAAAAGTCGATTTTACATAATACCCCCCCTTTAAAATGTGTGTATTTAATTATATTCCTGTAATGTTGCAAGCACCTGCTGAACTAATCAATGAGACGAGCTGTGTGCTTTTATTTTGGCATGTAGGATCGAAACAGGAAGTCACTTCTTGGGCGGCGTCGTTATGATTTGAAGTTATGCACAGTCAATTAATGGGATTGAGATTAGATGTTATGATATATTTTAGTGATGCAGAGTAATGGAAAATGTAGATTCCAATAACGGATAATGACACCCGATGTTTACATGTATATTTGCACCTTATTGTGGGACAAGAAATCAATGTAACAGCGCACAGTTCTGCCCAAAATCTATGAACTCTACCAAAAACTACCAAAATCAAATAATTAGATATTACTTTGGGTTTGAGTCTCCACCTTTCTACAAACTCATGGCCTTTTTGTGGTGTATGATTGTTGCTTCTTGCCATATGAATAATGGAAAGTAGGTAAATCTAATATTTAATAATAATGATAATGCAGCCTATAATTATTTGTGGTTTTGTGTGTGTGATTTCAGGTATGGCAGGAAGTGGATCCAAGTGGAGCGGACCAGAGAGAAGCAGATGGTGGACCTGCACACGGGAACGCCCTGGGAGTCCGTCACCTTCACCGCTCTGGGACGGGATCGGCAAATCTTCTTCAACATACTGCAAGAAGGTACTGACACGAAGCCACGGTGAAACATTGGAACAACTAATCGACTATTGAAATAGTTTAGTAATCGATTTATTGTTTTCTGGTTTACACAGACTCAAATACAGAAAAAAAATGACATGAACATTTCGTTTCGTACATTATACATTTCATAAATCATCTGTCTGAGCCTCAGGACAATTATCCAATCAGAAAGCAGAATTTACTCCACTCCAGATCCTACAGTTTTAAACCAGTTTCCAGCTCTGTCCCAGATAAAGTCCCAGTCAGAGCCAGTGTAGCCTCCAGTCGTTACAGCTTTGAACTCTTGAGGTTCTTAGCTTTCAAATGAAGTATGGCCTGTTCACAGAAACTTGTGCTTGTGTTCATGTGCAGCTTTGAGCAAACCAAGTTCAGCTGTACATAGGGCTGGGCGATATGACGATATTAGACCGTCTTACGATCCCCAGAGGAGACGGTCTGTCATTTTTGTGGGATCGTTTTATCACGGTTTTATGCACTTCAGCACAGTTTACTCTTTCCACTGTCAGTGAAGGAATCCCAAGCCGCAAACTTTCTGCTACGCAATGTCAGACGCTAATGCGAGCATTTAGCAGCGAGCCGCTCCTCTCCAGGGCGTATATACGACCAGGCTCCTCAATCTAGATCTTTAAAATGTTTTAAACCCAGCGTTCTGTCTCTATTTCAGCGCTCATGTCAGTGTCTTTCCCCGCTAACGCCACTGCCCTGCGTACGTAGATCGCAGCGTTTGTTTATTTACCTGGCCATGTGCGAAGAAGCGAGTGTGTCCTTCGTCCTTACAGTTCTGTCAGGCGCCGCATCCTTCTCATTTGTTTAATTTAAATCCTGGAATGCGTTCATAAATGCGCTGTTTATCCATGTCTTTGAAAATATAAAAGTTCCTCAAAAACACCGTGACTCTGAGTTCATTGTTGTCAAGTCGCCTAACGGTGACAAACATTTTCCTGTTTGAGTTTTACACAATAAAAGTCACTGCATGTTATCGGTTCACGAAGACTCTTATTGTGAAAGGGAGCGACAGAGCGTTACATTTACAGCAGCTTGATGTCATGAGAGAGACCTCTCAGAAAAGCTGCCAAACAGCAACAAGCATTTACCAAACTTACTCTACTTACTTCAAGCTAATTTTATTATCTGGATTTTTTTTGTGTTTTTCCATTTATAAAGTGAGTTTGCTTTAGGCCCAAGTCTATAATTGCTGTGTTGATTATCACAAAGTTGAATACATTAGTGTAGTATTTTTCATCTTCAGTGTGTAATTTAAGTTATTTTTGTCATTACAAAAAAATCATGATAAAATCGAAATCGTAAGTTTATAATTCAAAAATCGTGATATTCTATTTTTGCCATATCGCCCACCCCTAGCTGTACAGACTTTTTCAAAGCGCTAAGAACCTCCTACAAACATTCACTTTAATTTTACTCCAACAACACGTCCTCAAATCTTCGAAAAATCACTTTTTAATGCGCCTGAGTGCCAAGCGATTACCGTGTTTGCCGGACTATAAGTTGCCCTTTTTTTCGTATTTTGGCTGGTGCTGTGTCTTATACTCCGGAGCGGCTAATATGTGGGGTTTTTTCTTTCCTTTTTTAATCCAAATATATAATTTCACATGCCACTAGAGGGCACTGCAGGCAAATCGAGCAGCAGAAAGAAAGTTTCGAGTGAGTGACAAGCCGAGGTTACTGCAATGATATAAACAAAAAAAAGCTAATCACGGGCTAAAAGCTACAGCCACAGCTAGAGGAACGGGTTTACAAGTGGGAGCTTAAACAACGTGCTGCCGGGAGAGGCTTGTCAACAGTTTCGCCTCCGGCAAGGCGATTGTTCAGAAGTGACACAGAGGATGAAGATTTCAATGGATTTAGTGATTTGGAGTGAGATAGAGAGTTTGGTTTGTTCTTTATGCTGTAGCTGATCTGTTTATGTGACGTTAACAAACCAGACACCTATTTAGTTTATGCTTCATGTAGCTAACCATCCATGTGTTATGTTAGCATACTGTACGCCTATTCAGCCTGTTGTTTTTTTCATTAGGCAGTGTTTGACTAGTGCGTCTTATACTCCGGAGCGACTTGTAGTCCGGAAAATACGGTAATCGGAAAAAATAATCGGCAGTTTAAACGATTACCAAATAATCGTTAGTTGCAGCCCCTACTTTATATCCTCCTCGTTATCAGATTTTCGGTGGTGTGTTCATATAAATAGTTTCCACAGGGCATTATAACAGGGTATGAAAAGTTATTAAATGAATTGTGCCCGAATCAAGGCCTTAAAAGCTTTAAATTACTCAACATTTTTTTTTTTTTTTTTTTTTTGAGTTTTATTTCGAGCTAAGGCACAAAAGCCAAGAAAAAAAAAAAAAAAAAGTACAAGTACAAGTTCATCAAACGTACCAAAATTGTGGTCTATTCAGTTTAAAGTTTTGGCTGAAATTGACCAAATTTGTTTGTTTAAAAGTTAAAACATTAAAACATAGTATTTGGGTATAAAAATGGCATGAAAAAGCATTAAATGGATCTTGTTCTCCCTAACATAAGGCCTCCATCTTCCACCTGACAGAGGAACAACTTTAATAAGCAGCTCTGACTCATCCTTTGTTCTCTCCTCAGCCCGTGAGCTGGCGCTGAAGCAGGAGGACGGCAGGACGGTCATGTACACAGCGATGGGGGGGATTGGCGCCCGTTCGGGTTCCCGCGGAGACGAAGGCCCCTCAGCTCCGTGGTCCTGGAGCGAAGAGTGGGCGAGCGCATCGTGGACGACGTGAAGGAGTTCATCGGAAACCCCCGGTGGTACACAGACAGAGGTACAGTCAAATTCACTGATAATGATTATAATCTCAAAGTGTTTTACATTATGTCATTGTTATTAAAGAGGGGGTATTGTGCTTTTTTCAATCACATAGCACCAGTCTATAGCATACTACAATGATGACGTAACCTTCTGTTGGTCTGTATATGCAGTAAATTAAAATAACTGCCTTGAATAAAATTGCTCTCTCAAAATGGCTGTACTGAACGTCTTGAAATAGGCCTCTGTCTCTTTAAGAAGCTTTCCGACACGCCCCCTTCAGCACACTGCTGTGGCATCTAAACAACACTACTGTGCGGGGAGGGGGCTCTGCTGAGCTGAGGAGCAGTGGTTGGTGGCTTGGTTGGTGACGAAAGGTCCAGAGGCATCTCCAGTAGGGGTGGGCCATATCGTATCGCATATCGTTATCGCAATATAGTTTTTGGATATCGTTGTAATTTTTTATATCGTTGTGGACACAATAAAATTTATGTTACGCTCAGCTCCATCAGAGCAGCAGAAACACTGACTGTAGAACACAGGGACAGGCGCTTACAAAGTAAAATGACATGAAGGACATAAACTGCTTCAGTAGATCATATTTGCTAGGAAATTAGAAAAAAAATTAAAAGAATAAAATATCAAGGCAAGGCAACTTTATTTATACTGCACATTTTGTACATAAGGCAACTCATTGCGCCTTCCGTCAATGAATTAATCTTCCCAATAGGCGTAAGGCTGGGATTTTGTAAGTAATTTGTCCATTGTCAATTATATCGTTAAATATATCGTTATCGTGATATTTCTTTTTTATATCGTGATATAGATTTTAGGCCATATCGCCCTGCCCTAGTCTCCAGGAGGTGGGGGTGTTCCTAGGAGGACTGAGGCATAGCTACACCTAAAATGGCTGCCATCAGAGTTTTTACTGATTACTCAAAATATGTGAATGAGCCAAGGCAACACTCCAGGCATGTGTTTAATGAGGGAATGACATAATAACATGATATAAAGCTTGAAAAAGTCCATTTTACATAATACCCCCCCTTTAAATAAATGATCGTGAATGTTCTTGTTATTATATTGATAACGTGTTGTTGCAGGGATCCCCTACAGACGAGGGTATCTACTGTACGGACCTCCTGGATGTGGCAAGAGCAGCTTTATGTGAGTTTCATGTTAGCAGGTCTTTGGTGTTGTATTTGGCAGCCATCTTTGTTTTAGATGCTTTTAAAAAATGCTTTTAGTTTTAGTCACATTTTAGTCTTTTTTTTAAATGTGATCGTTTTAGTCGACGAAAACTCAAAAGGTTTTACTCAAGTTTTTGTCAGTTTCATTATAAAAAGTAATTGAGTATTAGTATAACGACAAATTCATTTTGATAAGTATTGATTATAAGTGTTGGAATCTGGGATGAAGGTTGACCGGCTGAACTAAGCGTGTGACAGTCAGATTACACCACACTAGGCAGAAGTGTCATTGTGAACTAGACTTTCCAAAAGCGTCCGCTCTCCTCGTCCTCTGATCATCGGTTCTAGATCTTTTTATTGACACTGTCGTCTGCACATTCGTTCATCAACCTGCTTTCTATGTTCATACACTACGGCATTCAGTTGTAGAAAAAACTGTCCTGTCTTTTGTGCATCACCTGAAGTTCAAATTCAAATTGCCACATATTCACAGCTAAATAGAACTGTTTTCAGCCTGGATTTGAACATGGTCAGAGTTTGGGATTTTAGCCACTTAAAACTGAACCTCCACTCCATAGTATTTACTTCATGTTTCTGGCTCAATCAAAGGCTGTACATAATTGTATTATCATTATTTGTTGAATGTAGAGGATATAAAAATTGCTTCCAGATTTATAACCTTGTTATAACTTTCTTCTCTTGTCAAAACATACCGGTAGTAGTATTCTTAGTTTTAAGCTCATTAACCTCCACCTGAAAAGAGCACATTTTATCCTTTCTAAAAGCAGTAGAAAGTGCTTTTATGATGTCAGCTTCTATGTATTATTCTGTATAAACTTTTGTAAGTATAACATCAACCTGTCCAGGGACTGCAGGTGGAAATTAGCATTATTATGACAGAAAGGCAAAAATAATGTGACAAAGACATTGGAAAACCACCAAAAAAAATGAAAAAGCAACAAAAACTGACAAAAGCGCAACAATAAAGCACAACAAAATGGCTTCAAAAATGTGACAAAAAGGCAGCGACAACAGGACAAAAAAGGCACGATCAGTTTTTTTATTTGTAGGCCTTCGCTTTCAAATGAGGAATTACACTGTTGCTCTCCAGTCGAGAAGCTTTCAGATTTGTGTAAAGCAGAACTGAAAGAGAAAACTTTAACTGATATTTCCCACCACTGCCTGCAGGGGCCGCTCTAATGAGCGAGACAAAAACAGTTCTTGCAAACACATTTTTTAAGTTTGAAAATCTAAATGTTGCCCAGAAGCTGGTTTATTTAAAGTGAAAGCTTGTCCTGGTGTTGTGTCCGGCAGCACAGCTCTGGCCGGTGAACTGGGCTACAGCATCTGTCTGATGAGTCTGAGCGACCGGACGCTCTCAGACGACAGACTCAACCATTTACTGAGTGTGGCTCCGCAGCAGAGCATCATCCTGCTGGAGGACGTGGACGCCGCCTTCGTCAACCGCGAACTCCTGCCCAATGAGAGTGAGTACGGACCAAACCGGGACCAAACCATGGACCGAATAAGAACTAGACTGAGGAGACAAAACCTGAGGGACTGTAGGACTGGGAACAGTTACATTTTTTCAATACCGGTACTTTGACGATAATTATTTGTCATACAGAACCACAGAAACAGATGTATAATGTTACTTTATTCCTTTTCCTTCCATTTAATTTCTTTTGCATTTGTCTCATTTATTTATTATGTTTATTTTATTTTGAGTAAGTTTATTCATTTTGTCTTTTCAAAATTCATACAGCTGTGGATGCTCAGAATGGAGTAGGCTGAAGCAATAAGGTTATAAGTGCTTCCCCTATGCAGTTCAATATACATATACATAACATAATACATTATAAGGTCTAGATTACATTGACTTTAGATACAAACAAGTCCTTCCTTCCTTTGAGGTGAGACAACCAAGAAACTTCCTTTAATGACGAAAACACTTTCCCCCCATTTTAAATATTTTTTTTAATGTTGTTTTCACCCAATTTTCCATATTTTCCCCAAATTTCCCCCCCCCCCAATCTTACCTTTTTTTTTCAAAATTTCCCCCCCAATTTTTTTCTTTTTTTCAAATTTTTTTCAACTTGTTTTTTCTTGTTTTATGTTGTTTTCCCCAATTTTCAATTTTTCCCAAAAAATTGTCCACAATTTTTCATGTTTTTTCCACTTTTTCCCCCTACTTTTTCTATGTGTTTTCCTCCAATTTCCCCAGTTTTTTCTAATTTCCCCCCATTTTTTTCTTTTTTTCTATTTTTTTTTGTTTTGTTCTTTTTTTTATGTTGTTTTTCACAATTTTTCATGTTTTTTCCACTTTTTCCCCTACTTTTTCTATGTGTTTTCCCCCAATTTTACCTTATTTTTTTCCCCAATTTTCCCAGTTTTTTCCAATTCCCCCCCTTTTCTTTCTTCAAGTTTTTCAACTTACTTTTTTCTTTTTTTTATGTTGTTTCCCCCAATTTTTCCCAAAAAAATTCACAATTTTTCATGTTTTTTCCACTTTTTCTATGTGTCCCCCCCCCCCAATTTTATATATATTTTTTTTCAATTTTCCCTTTTTTTTTTCTTTCAAATTTGCCCTTGAATATAAAGATAAAGATTTAATATTTCTTTTTGGTACCTTCTTTCGATACTTTCATTTTTTCAATACCAGACTGTTATCGTTTAACGTTTTTTTCTCGCTCGGTCGGGTTGTGTTCAGGTCTGTTTGCGAGGATGATTCAACATAACGCCATACAAACATTAAATGTGTCATTTTAGCCGTTAATAAAATGCTGTCCTCTGTCCTCGTGCCTCCCCTCAGACCCGCTGGCGTTCCAGGGCATGGGCCGCCTCACCTTCAGCGGCCTCCTCAACTCTCTGGACGGAGTGGCTTCCTCTGAGGCTCGCATCGTCTTCATGACCACCAACTACATCGAACGGTACGGACAAGCGACGGGACAGTGACCGTTATTTTACCATTAGGGATTAGCAGCAGGGTCTCGCATAAATGAATAATGACCTCACGATTATGTGACGGGACAGGAATGTAGTGTGTAAATTTCTTTTCACTGCTTTTTGTCACTTTTCTGTTTTCGTCTCATTTTTGTCGCTAGTTTTTCCAAGAAGCTTATAGATTTGGGTAAAAGCCAAACTGGAGAAAATGTGCTCGGTTCAGGTGGAGGTTAAGAGATTAACTCATGAACCTGTTGCCCGTCTCTCCGCCTGATGGTCAACTCAACTTTAACATCAATAGTGTGAGAGTGTTCGGGATAGAAGCGGCAGAGTAGGGATGTACCGATCCGATCTGATATTTTGACACTTCATGCTGGCCGATACCAATATTGGATATTAGGCTACAGTAGTTTCACCAGTTGTTTTTTTTATAAACATGCAAGAAGTTTTTAAGAAGCAGGTGTTAGTGGCAGGTTAGCAATAGTAACCTAGCTTAGCGATAGCATGAAGGCCGTAGCCTGGTGAGACCAGAATGATTCCCCTCTGTATTTTTTTTATCCAGCGGGGGATCAGTCTGGTCACCCCGCCCTCGTTCGCGGCTTCCGCAAAATCAATCCGTTCACGTGCGATCAGATTCGTTTATTTGCCGTGACGTGTTGTTAGCGAGCAGCGTCACTCACGGGACGCGGAAGTCCCTCAATAACAATCTACGAACGACGCACGAAAGAGAGAAAGCGTGTCTCCAATCGGCGGTAAATGACCAAAAACACATCGACAGTAGGTGAGTTTCGTGATTCATATCCTGCGCAAATATTAACGCAAAACCGCTAATAACACCGCATCAACGGCAGACGCCCTTCGCTGATTGGTTTACTCCGCTTCCTGTTTGCTTGCGTACGTACCGCTGTGGGAAATGGATTTGACGCAACGGTGACCAGTGGTGAGTCTGGATTTTTCCAGGCTATGAAGGCCGTGAATCTGCAGTCCTGGATCTGCAGCGCCTCCAATCTGCAGGTTTACCACTGTGTTGCGGAGCCGCTGCAGATCCAGGACTGCCGTCTTTTGTATCGGACCCATCCAGTCATCAAATCCGATCCAATACTCTCAAAAGGCCCGGATCAGCTACCGATACTGAATATCGGATCGGTACATCCCTAGTCCAGAGCACATCCTTCAGTCAGCACCTCTACAGCTCCCAACAACTCTGCAAAAAAAAAAAAACGACCTCAGCACCCCTTAAGCCCCTCCTGAGACAAATGTCCCCACCTGAATAGAGCCAAATACTGATATGAAATTCTCTAAATCTCTCTCTTGTTGCTGCTTGTTTCCCAGGCTGGACGCGGCGCTGATCCGCCCGGGCCGCGTGGACCTGAAGCAGTACATCGGACACTGCTCCCACTGGCAGCTGGCCCAGATGTTCGGGCGCTTCTACCCGGGACAGGCGGCCTCCGACTGGGACACGTTCGCTGAGAGGGCCCTCAGTGTCCACGCGGAGATCAGCGCGGCCCAAGTGCAAGGACACTTTCTGCTGCACAAGAGCGACCCGCAGGGGGCGATAGACAACGTGAAGCAAATCCAGGAGTGAAAATATTTTAATAAAGAACTTGTGAAAATTGACCGTGTGTAATGGGACTGTGACATTAAGCAGGATTATTACACTCATTTTGAGCTCTGTCCTAAATATATGAGGTCAAAACAGGATTTAGTGATTATTATTAGTAATAATTGAACAGTGGTGTTTATGAAGAGTTATTTAACACATCATTCTGACTTTTGTGCAGTTGCTCGGATTATATTTGTGCTGTTGTTGGTGATGACATTAAATCAGTTGCAGGAGGATATGGAGCATATATTGTGCAATGTAACTTCCTGGTTGTTTCCTCCGCTGGATGAGGAAGATTCAAATTGTCCTGATGGAGAAAGAGAAGCTGAAGCGCTTGTTCCTCAAGGTCAACCTCAAAGGTAAAGGAGAAAGGTGCCACTTTTTAGATGCAGCCACAGTCTGTAAAAGGAAAGGTGGTTTCGATCATAGTTTCAGGCTAATTCAATTTTTGCTAAAACACAGTTAACACGATTATATTTAAGGTTTTGCTAAAGATTATTCCCAGTTTTCTTTAGTTTGACCATTTTTGTGACGTTTGTTTTCACTTCCTTATTGAACACTGACAGGAAGTGACATCGAAGAAGGTAAACAATTTTAAACTGTTGCCGTGCAACCATGTTAAGTCAATGGGAAATGAATGAGTCAAACTGCTATGGAATGTTTCCTCCTTTTATGTCACTTCCTGTCAGCAGCTTAAAAATTCAAATAAAAATAACTTTTCTGCCCAACATTTCTTCATTAAAATTGCTGCTTCACTGAAAATGATAACTATGCAACTGATGTAATCCATCTAAATAAGTCATATTTTCAAGAGCATTAAAACCTGTCATATGCACTTTAAGTAAAGTAAAAGTACCTATAATTTGTACTTTTTACTTTGTTACTTTCCACCACTGCTCATTTGTGGCTTTTGTCGCATTTTTTGTTGCTTTTTCAGTATTTTTTTCATTATATGCAACAAATTCAACCCTTATGTGAGTCTTCCTGTGATTGTGTCTGCTCTGATTTGTTTCTGTTGTGTTGAAACAGTTAAATGCTTTGTGCCTGTAGCTCCTCCCCTTTCCTCCCTCAGCTCCGCCTCTGTCACTGGATCATATTCTTTATTCTGCTGAACCATGTCTGTGCACAGGCCAGTCCCGGACTAAACCAGGGGCTTAAACCAGTGACTTAAATAGAACTTTATCTGGATAATGTTAGCCCAGGACAAACACTTTTTTAACAATGTCCCAGCGCTTTACAAAACCCTCACAATTCTAAAGTGGGACTAAACTTGGATTTCACCTTTGCGCGCTTCCCTGTACCTGCATCATGACTCTCTCCTGGCCCCTCAGACCGCAGACCCGCTCCCTCCTCCTCCTCAGACCCACTTCCCTGGTCCAAGCGGCTCTCGGCTCCGGCTCGGTGTCGGCTCCGGTCCAGGAGCGAGCCGGGGCGAAGGAAGGACTCCGGACCGTCAAAGACCTGCCCAAAGTCGGGTTCCTGAAGCTGGTCTACAGGCTGCTGGTCCATGGATACTACAACCGCATGCACGAGCTCCAGGTGACAGAAAGAAGAATAGTTTTATTGTTCAATGTTCATCATGTGGCTGCACAACATTCAGAAAAATGCCCTTAGGTTACAATTTTAACAGTGAAAATGCCGGTTTATGCTTTATTTCTCAATCATTTCTGGCCTTATTTGAATGAAACTAAAACTGACACAGAGTTCAATGTCTTCCCTGTCAGCTCATGTTCATGTGAGAACTGAGTCACGGTTTGAGCGCAGGGCTGGGACTGAAAAGCGTCCCTGGACTCTGACTAGCCTGGCCCAAATTTAAAGGATCTGTATCCTGCTATTTTAGCCATTCCAAAGTAAAGTATAGGCATTTATATGATATATTGTACCTCTATCACTATGAAGTACTAATTTTTGAGAGAAATATACGTATTTTTGGGGAGTATTTTTCAAACCCGGAAGACAAGACGCTTCGATTCAGTTAACTCCGCCCCTCTCTCCGCTCATTCCACATTTACAGTATTATAAATATAAATATCGCTGCAAAAAGTGAAGTTACTTCACATAATGCAGTTATAAGGAGTTGACATGTGCAACAGTTTCATAAATGGCTAACACACACGCTAACACACACACGCTAACACACACACGCTAACACACACACGCTAACACACACACGCTAACACACACGCTAACACACATGCTAACACACACACGCTAACACACATGCTAACACACATGCTAACACACACACGCTAACACGTGTTTTGATTGACTCACCGCTCAGTCTGGCCTCCCCATCGGGTTATGGGACACACGTTGGTTATAAAAGTTAATCCACTTTGATTCTGGCCAAGGTTCACCGAGCATCCATCAGGTTGGTTGATAAAGTCGCTGAATCCCAGAAAGAAATTCCAACTTCTGGCGAGTGCACTCTTCTTTAGGAAGGTTGAATAGTCCTGTTCCTCTCGTAGCCAAACGCGAACCCGTGACATTATCGTTGGGTAAGAAAAAAGAACAGGCGTGTCCAGAGTAGGTTAGAAAGAGCTCAGTCTTCACAAACATGACTTCTGCTCGGATCCTCCAGGGGTGCGTTTGTTTACCCTCCCGGGACAGCACAGACGCGTCGGAGAGTTATTTTTTAATTTTTTTTTTATTTCTCTCTCACAACAAAAAAAAGTGAAAAAGCTGTTTTATAAATTAAAATCAGGGCGTAAGGCATTACATTACAGACGTAGAGCACTTCCGTTCCTTTGTGACGACACAACTGAACAGCTCAGTGGTTTACCAGGAGAGGGCGGAGCAGTTGCTCAGAGAGCAGGATTCAGGAGGATTACTTAGAACTGCGTGAATGAAGCCAAAAAACACTCTGGGGGTGTTTTTGATAAGGAAATAGCAAAACAACATGGCTAAAAACTCCAAAAAGTCGATTTTGCATGATATAGGACCTTTAAGTAAATGCGCACTTCCACAAAGACATATTTTAATCTCTTACCACCCGCATTAACTGAGTGCATTTTATGTTGTGTTTTTGTAACTTTTTTGTTGCTTTTCCAGCACATTTTTGTTCCGTTTTCATCCCAGTTTTCGTCGTTATTTTGATGCTTTTCTTTTAAGCTTTAAGATTTGGGGTAAAGCTCAGGCGGGGGATAAGAGGTTAAGGAGAACATTGACATCTCTTTCTGTGCTCTTCCAGAATGGACACATGGCCAGTCCGCCCCTGTTTGAGCGCCATGTTTGATCTATGTTTCAGTAATGACATAAATTATAGGAACGTAAACGGGAAATAATGTGAAAATCATATTTTTAACCTCTTCTATGTGAGAAAATGGCACAAGAATGGCAAAATATAGGTGAGGAAAGTGTTTGTCCTGAACAGACTACAAAAGGACAGAAACAATCATCTTTTTGAGCGACAAAGCAATGTAAATTTAGATGCTTTTTGTCGGTATCGCCCAGCCCTAAAACCTGTTGTACTTTTCATAGTATTACAAATACTTCTGCTGTTTGTATCACTGCTGTTATTACTTCCATATAAACAGTGTTTCAGCAGAAGTTTGAACTTGCCACAGGAGCCATAAGCTGTTTCATAATTCAGTTGTGTAACCGCACTCCTCACTGTGACGTTGAACTGATCTTGGCGATGTTTTGTCGTGGTTTCGAGGACTCTGTTTCTCCTCAAATACAGCTTGTTTGTGTGCGGCGCCGGCTCTGTTTGGAAAATGCCTGGCTGATCGAATTACAGCCAAACAGCAGCTCTCAGCTTTCTCTGTAAGAGCCTTGTTTCTGCCCTCACTGCAAAAAGTAATTAACTAGATTAGGATAAATGTTTCAATTTGAGCATAATAATCCAAATTTGAGTTGTTAGGTAAGATGTATTTGGCCATTTGACCTAGATTATTTAACTTGTTTTGAGATGTTTTTGACTCATTTCAATACATTTTGTCTTTATTTAAAGGAATTTTCTTTGCCAATGGAGCAAGAAAATCGGTCTTATCTCATTGGCTTATTTAAAGCAAGAGAACCAGTCTGAAATGTCCTCAAACTAGCAAAGTAAACTTGGTCAGATCAGGAAAAAAGTCTAAATGAGTGAAAACCGCTCAAAACAAGATACATTTCCTCACTTCAAGACATTTAAGCCAATGCTTGATATTTACTTTGCTGTCACCTGGGTCAGTGTGTGTCGCCTGATAAGAGTGACTCAGGTGTGGCCTGTGGGTCACTCCAGCAGCTGTGTGTATGTAACAAGCAAAAGGAGGAGACCTTTTATTATCTACTTTTCCGAGGCATTCTGTAGGTAACTATGTACAGTGCCTTGTGAAAGTACTAATACACATTGAACTTTTGCACATTTTGTCATGTTTACAACCCTAAACATAAAGATTTTATTTAGAATTTTTTACTGAAAGTTCACACACAAGTAACAGACAACTGTGAAGTAAAAGCAAAATGAGACATGATTCTGTTATTATTAAAAAATAGAAAAGTGAAAAGTGGGGCGTGCATAAGTATTCATACAGCATGACTTAATACTTTGTGGAACCCCCTTTTTCTGCAATAACAGCAGCAAGTCTTCTGGGGTTTGACTCTACAAGGTTTGCACATGTAGAGACTGACATTTTAGCCCATTCCTCTTTACAAAACAACTCAAGCTCTGTCAAATTAGAAGGAGAGCGTTTGTGAACAGCAGTTTTCAGGTCTTTCCACAGATTTTCAATAGGATTTAGGCCAGGACTTTGACTGGGCTATTCTAACACATTAATACACTCAACAAAAATATAAACGCAACACCTTTGTTTCTGCTCCCATTTTTCATGAGATGGACTTAAAGATCTCAAATTCATTCCAGATACACAATATTACCATTTCTCTCAAACATTGTTCACAAATCAGTCCAAATGTGTGATAGTGAGCACTTCTGCTTTGCTGAGATAATCCATCCCACCTCACAGGTGTGCCACATCAAGATGCTGATCTGACATCATGATTAGTGCACAGGTGTACCTTATACTGCCCACAATAAAAGGCCACCCTGAAATGTGCAGTTTTTTGCTTTATTGGGGGTCTGGGGACTCAGAACCAGTCAGTATCTGGTGTGACCACCATTTGCCTCATGCAGTGCAACACATCTTCTTCACATAGAGTTTATCAGATTGTCAATTGTGGCCTGTGGAATGTTGGTCCACTCCTCTTCAATGGCTGTGCGAAGTTGCTGGATATTAGTGGGAACTGGTACACGCTCACTAACTGCTCACTATCACACATTTGGACTGATTTGTGAACAATGTTTGAGAGAAATGGTAATATTGTGTATCTGGAATGAATTTTAGATCTTTAAGTCCATCTCATGAAAAATGGGAGCAGAAACAAAGGTGTTGCGTTTATATTTTTGTTGAGTGTATGTTTGTTTTTAAACCATTCCATTGTAGATTTAGCTTTGTGTTTAGGGTCATTGTCCTGCTGGAAGATGAATCTCCGCCCCAGCCTCAATTCTCTTGCTGACTCCAGCAGGTTTTCCTCCAAAATGTCTCTGTATTTGGCTCCATGGATTGAACAGTGAACTGTGAGATGTTCAAATCTTGGGAAATCTTTGTATAACTTAACGCTGCTTTAAACTTCTCCACAGCTTTATCCCTGACCTCTCTGGTGAGCTCCTTGGTCTTCATGATGTTGTTTAGTGACCAATACACTCTGACCATAGCTCTGAGGCCCTCACAGAACAGCTGGAATTATACTGAGAGTAGATTACACACAGGTGGCCTCTATTTAATGGTTAGGGCAAGGTGTGAACATTCTGCAGTCATTAGGAATGTTATAAAGGCAATTTAATGCACTCAGAAAATGCTGTATGAATACTTATGCACGCCCCACTTTTCACTTTTCTATTTTTTGTAAAATAACAGAATCATGAATCATTTTGCTTTCACTTCACAGTTGTCTGTTACTTGTGTGTGAACTTTCAGTAAAAAATTCCAAATAAAATCTTTACGTTTATGGTTGTAAACATGACAAAATGTGCAAAAGTTCAAGGTGTATTAGTACTTTTGCAAGGCACTGTATGTTAAATTGGTGTGTGTTGCCAAAAGTCCAATCTTTGTGCTCACAAAGACCAATTTCATTGTTTGGCTTGAGAGAGACTGACTTTACCTTTAATGCTGAGAATCTCCATCTGGTTCCATTGGAAAAACAACATCTTCCGTAAAACTTGGGTCAGCCAGAGTAACTCGAGGGGCAGTGAGGGAAGACTGCGTCCTCCCCCTTAGAAAAACTGCATTTGGTCAGGCCGTGTTTTCTTATAAAGCCTCCCAACAGTGGAACACAGTGCCTGAATCAATTCGCGAGTCTTCCTCATTTAATTCATTTAAAAAGAATGCCAAAAAGTGGCTCGTGGAGACACAGACTTGTGAGCACTAGTTACTGTATATTGAAAATGTTTCTTTGCTCTTTTTATGTATTATGTATGTATGTAACTATATTGTGTTTTGTAAATTGCTGTGTGATTTTAATCCTGTTCTTTTAGGCTGGCTTTGACATCTGCCAAAGGGTCTACCGATGAAAATTAGCTTCTTCTGCTAACTCGGGCATATTTACATTGTAAAATGTTGATTAATGTGCACTGTCCCTTTTCAAATAAATAAATCAAATAAATAAATAAAGTGACTCAGAGTAACTAGTAAAGGTTGAGCTCATGTTCTACAATTCTATTTCAATAGGAGGGCAGGTTTTTGAAAGAATTTTCTACAAAGAAAAATGTCCAAATGTTTTTCCTGATCGTTATTTGACAGTGATTAGATTCTGTGGAAATATTTCTATACATATTTTATTATCATACTAGGCTTTAATGATTATGTATAAAACTGTGTTGATCTTGGATGGGAGACCGTTTGGTAACACCAGGATGCCTGGGTGAATGTAGTGACTGAGTGGTTGGTTTTGGTCGGAGGGGCCGATTGCACTGACTGGTTGCCTCACTTCCGTCAATCTACCCCTCTACCCCAGGGCAGCTGTGGCTACAACAGTTGTGTACAACAGTGACAGTGTAGCGCTTTGAGAAACTTGGTAATACAGGCTTGTAAAGCGCATTACAAATGCAAGACTTTTCAGTTAGAGAAAGGGTTGCCTTTGCAATTTTGTTTGTGTTAATGCACTTTCATTAAATACAATAAATATATATATTTAAAATATATTTACAGTTCGCTGTTATTTTGTTTAAAATGGGGGAGAAAAAAAATCGAATCGTACATCGAGTTTATTATAAAACATCACAGATTTTTTTGGGGGGGGAAATCGCCCAGCTCTAGTCTGTTATTAATGTTTTATTCCCCCATGCGGCCCATCGGGAAACACCCTGCCTCACCTGATTATCCAGCGCGCCACTGTCTCCTCTCGACCGGGATCTTGGCTCCTTTACTAAACGGATACTATCTACTCTGTGCACATGTGAACATCACAACCAGAATATGGACATAACCGGGATACTTGAGCGCATGTAAACGTTGTCAGATGGGTGTCCCGCTGCTTCACTAATTTGCCCCCCTCCTCTCTCCACAGCTGTACGAGAAGGCCCTGTACGGCGGGATCTTCAGAGACGGGCTGGGGACGGTGGCCGTGAACAGGGCCGAGCTCCTGGAGGAGGTGCTGAGGAGAGACGATCGCTTCCCCGTCAGAGGAGACATGTCGCTGTGGAAGGAGTACCGCGACACCAAGGGGATCGGATACGGCCCGTTCACAGAGTAACTATCAAACCTTCACCTGGTGCTCGTAGTTAACGCTCTCATGTCCAGGGCTTCGTCTCCTTTTCAAACGTTACAAGGCACTTTAAACACGTATGTTTTCTGTCCTTTTATTTACGGTGACGGCGGCGCAGGTGCTAGAGCGGGTCGCCTCATGATCGGAAGGTCGTGGATTCGAATCCCAGCTCCCGTAAATGCACACTGTCATTGTGTCCTTGGGCAAGACACTTCACCCTACTTGCCTCCTGTGTACACTGGTGTAAGAATGAGAGTGTGAATGATAAAGGTAGAAAAGTGCTGTATAAGTTCATTAACCATTAACCATTACCCTTGTGCCAGTTCCACTGGGAACAAAATACAACACAACGATCACAAGGCCTAAGGTTATAAAAAATACTCTCTTGAATAATTGCAACATGGAATAAAAGAGTTTTGTCAGTGTCCAACAAGGAAGTGAAACAATAAACATAAAGTAAATGTCAAACTAATGAAAATTGAGTACAAGTTTTAGCAAAATCTTGTATAATTGTGTTAATGTTGTTATGTTTTAGCTAAAATGTGTCATACTGTATATATATATATATATATATATATATATATATATATATACATGACAAATATGTCATAGTATTGTATTATATTTATATTTATCTTTTACTAGTGGAGTAAAAGTAGAAAGTTCTCAACCAAAAAACTACTCAAGAAAGGTATAGATCCTTAAAAACACTTTTTAAGTACTGCACAGGCCCTGTACCTATTTATTTTAATATACATTAGCAAAATGAAATTAGTTTTGTCTTAAACTCAGAAATGTGCAGAAAAATACAGTATCTAATTATAAAGATTTTTTATAAATTTTATGAACTCTGTTTCATTTCATTTTCATTTATTTAATTAATATTGACATAGCATTTACATTGGATGAACGAGATGCATTGTTTAAAGTGTTATAGCACATGTGCTAATTTTCAACCCCTGTCCATAGGAGGCTTTTAGGTTACAGATAAAACACATTTTGAAACAAGATAAGTCACATTTTACACATGGGAACAAGTTTGTCCCGATTTGAGCCACTGTTTAAACTCTCTGGTAAAGATGTTGATATTATTCTGCAGTTTCAGTGCAGTCGGGAGAGAGTTCCACAGTGTAGCCCCTCTGAAGGAGAAGCTCGACTGTCCAAAAGATTTTCTAAACTTTGGGAGCTCACAATCCCCGCTGACTGAGGCTCTGTTAAAAGCATCTCCACTTTTTACCCCTTTTAATAAAGTCCCCTCTATTGGACCAATTGGTCTGAGGGAGCACCTTTATATAAGACCTTGTTGATTCTTGTAAAATACTCTGCAAAAATCACTATGAGATAATGAAAAGTTTAACAGATTTAATTAAAAGTCAAGTTACTTAAAGTACAAAACAAAAGATTGGTAGATGTTGCTTTGTCCTCAGAGTCCACAATCAATCAAGTTTATTTATATAGCACTTTACAACAACAAAGTGCTTCGTCCTCGGAGTCTGCAGCGTCTTCCCGTGAGAGCTCCGGACGCTGAACATGGTGATCTTTTATTTATACAGTCGAACGTGATTACCTAATATGGAGGTGGTCAACTCGTGCAAGACAACGCCCAATGTACCAGTTAAGACGATGCCTGTGTGTCTGGACTGTCCGTACTTTGTTTGCAACTGTTTCACCTGACTTGACCTTGGATGTGTGTAATACTTTTCCACTCAGTCATGCGAGTGTAATACTGCGTACAGTTGTTGTTATAAACAAAGAATTTGGAAGAATCTGGAAGCTCGAAGCTAAACAGGAAGGGCCTGGTCGGTGCTTGGATGGGAGACCGTGTGGGAAACAAAGGAAGCCGGGGTGATTGTAGTGAGTGAGTGGTTGCTGGTCGGAGAGGCCGATGGCACAGACTGGTTGCTTCGTTTCCGTCAGTCATTCCGTCATTCCGTGAATGGTAAATGGACTCAACTTATGAAGCACTTTTCTACCTTTATCAGGCCCAAAGCACTTTACAGTGAGGAACCACTCACCCATTCACTCTTTCATTCACACACCAGTGTACACAGACACTGGAGGCAAGGAGGGTGAAGTGTCTTGCCCAAGGACACAACTACAGTGTGCATTTGTGGGAGCAGGGATTCGAACCCACGACCTTCATACGAGACGACCCGCTGTACTAGAGCTGGGCGATTCCCCCCCCCCCCCCCCAAAAAAAAGATCTGTGATTTTTTTTAATTTACGATTTGATCCCCCCCCCCCCCCCATTTAAAACGAAATAACTGCAAACTATAAATATATTTAAAAAATATATATTTATTGTATTTAATTAAAGTGAACCAACATAAACAAAATTGCAACGGCAAACCCTTTCTCAAACTAAAAAGTCACTATGCAGCAACAAAGATTGTTAAACATTCACATTATTTATACTGTATTTGGATTAAGCTAATAAAACAACAAAAATCCTGAATTAACTGAGGCACATTTGTACAGCAGGACCTTATTCCTCTAAGCAGAGGGCAGAGAGCTTAAAATAAAATAAAATAAATATCTAACAAAAAAACAAAAAATAAAAAAAAAAGGATTTTTTTGAAAATATGAATTGATTTGACCTACCAACTCGATTTTTAAATCAAATCGATTTTTTTCCTAGCCCTACGCTCTACCTGCACCACCGTCACCACAATGACGACAGTGTAGCACTTTGAGAAACGCAATACAAGTGTAAGCCATTATTATTATTATTATTATTATTATTATTATTACGACTAACAGTTTAAGGTCGTTTTGGCTATAGTGAGGTCGACCTTTAGTTTCCTCTCGGGTCGACCCACAAGGCGCTCCAACATGTGTGGACACCACCTCATGTACTCACTCCCTCTTTCATTGTTTGTAAACAAAACAATCCGGTCCAGGGCCTTTACGTGCTGTACTGGGAGTAGAACATGTGTTGTAAATACATTTCCATCGTCTCTGCTCTACAAACACGAGCGAAAGCCTGACCTGAGCTGGTGATAGAAGCTCATCCACAGCTCAGGGCTTTATTTGTTTGGGGATTTGATCAAACGTGTAAGTTGTGTGTTTAATAAAAAGCCCCATAGACTTGACCCGGTGTGTTTTGTTGCAGGGAGGGCGAGCGCTGGTACCGGCTGCGCTCGGCGCTGAACAGGCGGATGCTGCTGCCGAAGGAGAGCGTTCTGTACGGTCCGGTGATCCGAGACGTGGTCCGGGACTTCACACACCGAGTCCAGGTCCTGAGAGAGTCCAGTCCCACGGGAGACATGGTGCAGGACGTCGCCAACGAGCTGTACCGCTTTTCTCTGGAGGGTGAGAGCGACCGGACAGCACTCATACAAAATTACATCTTCAAAAAGTGTCTGTGGTCCCGGGCTGCCTGGGAGGCCAGACAGAGTTCATTTTGACAACATATTTTAATGTCATTTTAGCCCTTATCAATTTTAGCCTAGTTTTAGTCGACTGAAATTACTTGTAAATTTAGTTATAATCATATTTAATCAAGGTCCTCTGCTTCATGGAGCTTCTCCCACATGAACAAAAAGTTAAAGGAGCTATATCATGCAAAATCGACTTTTTGGAGTTTTTAACCATGTTGTTATGCTATTTCCTTCTCAAAAACACCCCAGAGCGGTTTTTGGCTTCATTCACGCAGTTCTCAGTAATCCTCCTGAATCCTGCTCTCTGAGCAGCTGCTCCACCCTCTCCTGGTAAACCACTGAGCTGTTCAGCTGTGTCGTCACAAAGGAACGGAAGTGCTGTATGTCTGTAATGTAATGCCTTACGGCCTGATTTTAATTTATAAAACAGCTTTTTCATTATTTTTGTTGTAAGAGAGAAATAAAGAAAATTAAAAAGGAAGTTTCCGACGCGTCTGTGCTGTCCCGGGAGAGTAAACAAACGCACCCCCGGAGGATCTGGACAGAAGTCATGTTTGTGAAGACTGAGCTCTTTCTAACCTACTCTGGACACGCCTGTTCTTTTTTCTTACCCAACGATAATGTCACGGGTTCGCGTTTGGCTACGAGAGGAACAGGACTATTCAACCTTCCTAAAGAAGAGTGCACTCGCCAGAAGTTGGAATTTCTTTCTGGGATTCAGCGACTTTATCAACCAACCTGATTGATTCTGGCCAAGGTTCACCAAGCATCCAAGTGGATTCACTTTTATAACCAACACCAGTTCCATAACGTAAACACCTGATGATGGGGAGGCCAGACTGAGCGGTGAGTCAATCAAAACGCATGTTAGCGTGTGTGTTAGCATGTGTGTTAGCGTGTGTGTTAGCGTGTGTGTTAGCGTGTGTGTGTTAGCGTGTGTGTTAGCCATTTATGAAACTGTGTTGCACATGTCAACTCCTTATAACTGCATTATGTGAAGTAACTTCACTTTTTGCAGCAATATTTATATTTATAATACTGCAAATGTGGAATGAGCGGAGAGAGGGGCGGAGTTAACTGAATCGAAGCGTCTTGTCTTCCGGGTTTGAAAAATACCTCCAGAAAATACTTATATTTCTCTCAAAAATGAGTACTCCATAGTGATAGAGGTACAATATATCATATAAATGCCTATACTTTACTTTGGAATGGCTAAAATAGCATGATACAGATCCTTTAAATGATATGAGGCTCTTTCAAACTGTGTCATTGGAAGTTTGGATGATTTTAGTCTCTCCTTTTCATTTTTATTTAGTCTTATTTTAATCGATGAAAATATCTGGACATTTCAGTCATAGTTTTAGTCTCATACACAACTTTTAATTAAGTTTTAGTCTAATTTTAGTCCTTTGACGAAATATTTTAGTAGACGAAATTAACACTGGGCACTAGGATAAGAAAATTGAATTAGTTTATACATTATATACATATTAATATATTTGTTTAAATCAAGTCCGTGGGAACCCAGGGTGCTGAGGGGCCGGCAGCTCCTCCTGGTGGATAGTTTGCGCAGTGCAGGCAATATTAAGAAATGGGAAATAACGGCAAAAAAGCATTTTGGGGGGTAATCTTAGTCCAGAGCTCCTCTAGCTAAAATATCTTCCCAGGGTTCTGTTTTAAGTGGTGCAGTATTTGAATACGTGTTTATTTATTAGTAAGCTGTGAAACATGACCAATCATTTTATAAAGGCTTACATGGATTTACCACCTGTGCTGACAAGTTTCTCGAAAATGCTACAGATAAAAGCTCTTATTGTAGCCACAGCTGTCCTGGGGTTATTCATTTCTTTGTTATTTGACCTTTATTTAACAAGGAAAGTCCCACTGAGATTGGGAATCTTTTTCAGGGTAGTCCTGGCTACTGCAAGGTGAATTCCCATAAGATTTGTAATTTCACAAACTCACAAAAGTGCATGTTAAAAAGGGTTCAGACCAATCCCGTGGTGTTATATCGGCATGAATAGGCAGGTAAAAAGTAAATATTTAATTGCTTTATTGTCGTTAATATCCCCAAAAGTCCTTCCTCGTGCCTTTAACGATTGACAGACTTTGTGTTTCTGTCTCTGGGTTCTGGCAGGAATCGCGTCGATCCTGTTTGAGACGCGGATCGGTTGTCTGGAGCAGCAGATTCCCGAGGGCACTCAGGAGTTCATAAACTCCATAGTGCAGATGTTTTCAAACAGCCCCTACGTCATCGTCATGCCCAAGTGGAGTCGCCCCCTGCTGCCGTACTGGCGCCGCTACAACGCCGGCTGGGAGGGCATCTTCACGTTCGGTCAGTAACGATTACTCTCACTGAATTACCCGACAATCTGCTGTATTTGTTTACCAGAAATATTATTGTTGGGGCTGGTGGACCAACAAACAACAATAATTAATCAAGGAAAGCGAGACAAGACAGATTACCATTTTACTTGCAAGGAGAGACAGACTCAGTTACAAACGAAGCTGGGGCCAAACCTCCCGTGTCCGCTCTGAGCTCTCTGTTATCTCACATTGCATTTTATTCAGTTTTCACGCCCCTAGTATACAATGTACTGCTCTGGTCTAAGGGAAGGGGGGTTGCATACCAGAGCAGTAAATGAGAATTTGCAAGCACACAGTATTTACACATAGTATCCATTATTCTCGTCCTTGAGACAGTCCTGGTTTTGGACACACACACGGCTGCTCAATGTTTCTGTTTATAAACCAAAATCTGTAACTCAAAGCAGAAGCATTAGTAACATCTTTCCAGTCAGCAGATTATGACGTGTAAGACAAGCAAAATATAGAGAATAGCAATATTTATCCAACAATTATGAAACAGTAAGTCTATTATTTTATCAAGCGATGGGAGATGTGCATCTTCAAATTCAAGTGCTAAACAAAAAATGTCAAGGGAGACACATCAGTATGTTTTAGACATGAAGTCCAAATAAGCAGCAGATGGAAAAAAAAACAAAATCAAAATCAAAAACACAGTGGGAGAAAAGAGAGAGACCTCCAAAGAGAACCAGAGAAGGAGAGATCCACTCCCATGGACGGACAGGCTATAGAGACCCAGGACCAATGGGAGTCCTTGTTGGAGCTACAAAGGAAACAAAGGATCTCAGAACTTGCCATCAGAGCTGGCAATGTGGACTATGCTATTGCCAAACGCTACACAGAAGCTAAACATGGTTCACTTTCTTCTTTGAGGTTCTGTGAAATTGAAAGGGGAACTTTCTCACCACAAGAGGGGGCAATATCCTGGATCTATACTGGCGTTTACTTCTTGTTATAGCCAAATAAACAGCTATGTGAGTATTCCAGTCTGGATACTCATTTTTAAAACATATTGATGTGCTATCATTTATTGTTGCTGTATATATATATATAATATAAAATAAACAAATCTATATTAAACTGTAGACTATTGTGATGAAGAGGGCTTACCGGTCGATCTATGTTCCTACCCTCACATATCTGGGTAATGACCGAAAGGACAAGATCGCAGAATATTACATCATATTATCTGCTTCTAATTCCATGTAACTGTGAAGCACTTTGAATTGTTAAGTAAAAAACATTTATATAGTGTTTCTACCTGCTTTAGGCACTCAAAGCGCTTTACATCAAGGGACCACTCACCCATTCACCCTCTCATTCACACACCAGTGGAGGCAGGGAGGGTGAAGTGTCTTGCCCAAGGACACAATGACACTGTGTACCTGCGGAAATACTTTTATCCAGCATAATGGACCTTTGCCTGTGCAGTATATATGGACCTCATTATATCCGTAGATGTTTTGACGTCTGGACCTTGTGCCTGTTGCAGCTCAGAGGTTGATCGACCGTAAGCTGGAGCAGATTGAGCGTCGCGTGGACGATCGAGAGCAGGTGCAGGGGGAGTACCTGACCTACCTGCTGTCCAACACCGACATGAGCCTCCAGGACGTGTACGGCAGCGTGGCGGAGCTGCTGCTGGCCGGCGTCGACACGGTAACCACAGCACATGCACACGGCAAAGTTATGCGGGAATCGACTTCAAGTGCGTTCGAGTTAGGGTTCCCACTGGTATTAAAGGGATATTTCAGGATTTTTGACATTGGGCCTCATTTACTAGTTATCCAGAGTGTTGTTGATGTCTGGAGATATTTTTTTCTTAAATTCATGCAGTCCTTATATTTGAAGAGTCTAGTGGCGCTAGGCTAGGGCAAGGCTAAAGCATTTCTATGGTATCAGTTAGCCTGCATTAAAAACAGTCTGACCCACTCCACAGTGCACCTGAGGTAAATCACTTATAACACCAGACTAACCATATAAATGTCTGTGTTAATAGAATAATCTTTGAAATATATCACAGGAATTACGACATTTTGAGGGACTATTTTCTCGCAGATCACTCCGCCGCTGCGTTAGCTTACAGCCACGAAGCTGATGCTGCTCAAATATAAGTTATTTTAAATGCAAAATGGTTAAAATGATTCTATTAACACAGACATTTATATGGTTAGTCTGGTGTTATAAGTGATTTACCTCAGGTGCACTGTGGAGTGGGTCAGACTGTTTTTAATGCAGGCTAACTGATACCATAGAAATGCTTTAGCCTTGGCCTAGCCTAGCGCCACTAGACTCTTCAAATCAGTGTTGTTTTTGGCAGCCCTTTTAGCTTTAGTTTTAGTCTTAGTCTTTTGGACGAAAATGCTTATAGATTTAGTCACATTTTAGTCATTTCTAAATGTGATAGTTTTAGTCACGTTTTAGTCAGACGGAAATTTAAAAGGTTTTAGTCAAGTTTTCGTCAGTTTCATTATAAAAAGTTATAATTAATTTAGATAACTATTGGAAATTGGGATAAATAATAGTTATCTATTGGCTTTATAGCTTTTGACAATAGGCAGTAGTAGAAGTGTCTTTGTGAACAGGACTTTCCCCAAAAGCGCCCGCTCTCCTCGTCCTCTGATCAACAGCGCTGTCTGCACATACGTAGCCTCAACATGCTTTCTGCGTTCAGACGCTACGGTATTTAAAACTGTCCTGAGGTCGATGTCCCTGTGATATCGTTGTCAGATGCGCTCCGTGGAGGATGTACGCTAGCAGTGCACTGCACGCCACAAGGAGAGAGGGAGAGAGGGAGAGAGAGAGAGAGAGAGAGAGAAAGAGGCGCCGCTGCCCGGCAGCATCATGAGAGCTGCGGCGCCGCTCTGTGTCACGTTTACCGGTGTGTTCTCCCGCTCCGCATATAAACTCTGTTTGTGAACGATCTGACGAACCACTTTCTCCCATTTTAGTCTCATCTCGTCTCGTTGACGTAAACTCATAAACGTCTCGTCAGGTTTTAGTCCCCAAAGAGCTATTTTTAGCTCGTCATCGTTACGTTATCGTCATTAAAAAAAGGGGCGTCAACGAAATGATATCGTTATCGTCTTCGTTGACGAAAACAACACTGCTTCAAATATAAGAACTGCATGAATTTAAGAAAAAAATATCTCCAGACATCAACAACACTCTGGATAACTAGGAAATGAGGCCCAATGTCAAAAATCCTGAAATATCCCTTTAACCCCTCACTCCCCGGCCTTACCCAAATCTAAAAGCTTCTCGACTGGAGAGCAACAGTGTAATGCCTCATTAGAAAGAAGACTGATTGTAACTTTCGTGTCGCCTTTTCGTCGCTCTGTTGACACTTTTTTGTTGTGTTTTCATCACGTTTTCGTCACTTTTTTTGTGTTATTATTGCTTTTCTGGCACGTTTATGTCGCTCATTTGTTGCTACTTGTCTGGGGTTTTTTTGTCACTTTTTTATTTTGTTATTGTTGCTTTTCTGTCACATTTTTGCTGTAGGTTTTAGCTTTGAGATTTGGGTAATGCCGAACTGGAGAAAGTGTGCTCAGCTCAGGTGGGGTTAAGAGGTTAAAAAGCATGACGGGTCTTGAAATGAAACAAAATCAAGGTCTTACGTGGCATTGAAAAGCACACAATGGACATTTACTCCATAACTTGTGTTTACTTTTATTTGCTGACATTTTCAGTCAAATCTTTGTCAGTTTTACAAAAAAAATGTATGAAATGTTTCCGTTTATGTCCAGATTGCTTTAAAACCTCTTAACCCCCACATTTTCTCCAGTTCGACTTTAACCAAATCCTAAAGCTTGTTGACAAAATAGTGAAAAAAAAGAAGACGAAAACGAGGATGAAAAAGTCACAAAAACCCAAGAAAAAGTTACAAAAAAGTGGCAAAAATGTGACTACGACACGGCAATAAAGCGAGGAAAAAGATCCTTTTAGTTTTGTAGGTCTTAGCTTTCAAATGAGGCGTTACACTGGCCGGCTGTGACCTTTTAAAGGGGGGTATTATGTAAAATCGACTTTTTCAAGCTTTATATCATGTTATTATGTCATCCCCTCATTAAACACATGCCTGGAGTGTTGCCTTGGCTCATTCACATATTTTTGAGTAATCAGTAAAAACTTAGACGGCAGCCATTTTAGGTGTAGCTATGCCTCAGTCCTCCTAGGAACGCCCCCACCTCCTGGAGACGCCTCTGGACCTTTCGCCACCAGCCAAGCCACCAACCACTGCTCCTCAGCTCAGCAGAGCCCCCTCCCCGCACAGTAGTGTTGTTTAGATGCCACAGCAGTGTGCTGAAGGGGGCGTGTCGGAAAGCTTCTTAAAGAGACAGAGGCCTATTTCAAGACGTTCAGTACAGCCATTTTGAGAGAGCAATTTTATTCAAGGCAGTTATTTTAATTTACTGCATATACAGACCAACAGAAGGTTACGTCATTATTGTAGTATGCTATAGACTGGTGCTGTGTGATTGAAAAAGCATAATACCCCCTCTTTAAGATTTGGATAAAGCTGAACTGTAGAAAATGCACTTGGTAATTTATCTGGTGGTTACAAATCTTGAGGAATGATAAGTGCATTAATCTTCTGCATTAGAGCATTATAAATTGATCCACTACTGCCCTCTACTGGCTCCTAAACAAATCTATTTTATGGGACAATTTAAAGGAAAATCCACAAGAGCTACTTGCAAAACAAGGTTGTGGAGTTTGCGTTCACGATATTCTAAAGTGTCGTGACATAGTTTTGGAAAGAAATCTCCAAACATAAAAATGTCCAAATGTTTTCCCTGATCATTATTCGGAAGTGATTGGATTCACAAACCGGTCGTCTTATGTCTGAAAGTCCTTTCATCTGACCAACATCGAGCACATTGCTTTGAATATTGTCTTTACTTTTGGACGCCTTCATGATGCAGTCACAGAGAGAGAAGACGCTGAACTTTGAGGAGCGACACCACCTCATGACATCACCAGGTGGAACAGGCCTGTCAACATAATGTGTAGTAACTGTCCCGTCTCCCCCTCTCTCTCCGCAGACGTCCAACACTCTGACGTGGGCGCTGCACCTGCTCTCGCTGAACCCCGAGGCCCAGGACAGACTGCACAGAGAGGTGTCCCAGATCCAGCCAGACCCGCCGGCCGAGGAGATCACCAGGTTGCCCTACCTGAAGGCTACGATTAAAGAAACGTTACGGTGAGACCAGAGTGAGTCAGTTCACTCAAGTACTGCATTTGTTAAGGTTAAGGTTAAAGGGATATTTCCTAGTTAACCAGAGTGTTGTTGATGTCTGGAGATATTTTTTCTTAAATTCATGCAGTTCTTATATTTGAAGAGCTTAGTGGCGGTAGGCTAGTCTTAGGCTAGTGCATGTCTATGGTATCAGTTAGCCTGCATTAAAAACAGTGTGACCCACTCCACAGTGCACCTGAGGTAAATCACGTATAACACCAGACTAACCATATAAATGTCTGTGTTAATAGAATAATGTTTGAAATATAACTGACCTTGTATCACATGAATTACTGCATTTTGAGGGACTATTTTCTCGCAGATCACTCCTCCGCTGTGTTAGCTTACAGCCACGAAGCTGATGCTGCTCAAATATAAGTTATTTTAAATGCAAAATGGTTAAAATTATTCTATCGACATTTATATGGTTAGTCTGGTGTTATAAGTGATTTACCTCAGGTGCACTGTGGAGTGGGTCAGACTGTTTTTAATGCAGGCTAACTGATACCATAGAAATGCTTTAGCCTTTAGCCTTATAAGAACTGCATGAATTTAAGAAAAAAATATCTCCAGGCATCAACAACACTCTGGATAACTAGGAAATGAGGCCCAATGTCAAAAATCCTGAAATATCCCTTTAAAGTTACTACTCCACTACTTTTCTACAAAGGCTTCAACGTAAAAAGTAAATTCAGTCCAATTTACTGAAAGCTTCCCAATCCCCTTCCCTAGAGTTAGCATTATGAATAATAATTTTAGCACGTTTTTAGAGGTCAGGGAAACCTGAGTACTGCCTTCAGTCTCCTCTGAAACGGTGCAGCGTCTCCTGGGTTTGTCCCTATTTCAGAGCGTGGTCTCCTGCACTGGTCAGCTCCTCCTCCGTCCTCTTCCTCCTGCACAGCTCCCTCCTCCTCCTCCTCTCACTCCTTCTCATCTTCATCCTTTCCTCGTAGCGTAGCAGACGAATATAATCCGTCTTATTCTCCAGTGAACGTCCATTAGCCAGAACAACAGTAGGAATAGAAGATTTGTGTGGCTTAGCTGCGAGTCTTGCCCGGATACCTCCTCGTTTGTCCCTTTTTTTGTTTCCTGTAGCGCCTCTTGGTGCGTCTTCTGAGTTTCAGAAGAAGAAAGCTGTGGATTTGTAGATCTCAAAAGCCGGTCATAGACCTTTAGATCATCAGCTGTTTACTTTTAAAGACGTTTTCCTGTTTCCATATAATTACCATAATTGTGTAGATAATATTGAGTATATAATAAGTGTTTTGTGTGTCTGCAGGATGTATCCAGTTGTTCCTCTCAACGCAAGGGTCTTCTCAGAAAAAGATGTCGTCATCGCCGGATATCATTTTCCAAAGAAAGTAAGTAATTTTCCGCTACAAAAAACAAACAAAAATTTTCGGGACTTGAGACTCGCTCATAGACCGTTAAAAAGAATAGACAACTCCTCCTCACTCCTCCCCGTTTACCACAATGACCACGTTCGAGGGGGAAATCATGGCAGATTTACAGACGCCTCCTCCCCAGCTCTGACGAAGCATGTTCCTAATAAGGGCGGGATCTTCACTGTAGACTCGGCCCTTGCGTGATGTGTAGCTCGTGCAGCTCCAATGCTAACAGTCCGACCCTCATTAAGTACGAGATTAAAAAAAAAAAAAGTTCTTTAATTGTTTATCTCAGGAGGAATATGTAGCCGTAGAAAGTGTTTAAAAAATAGAAACCAGGCGTTAAAGTTGTTTTTAACGTGTCTAAAGTCCAATGCTTTTCAATGGGAGACTAGCGGCTATATGGAGGTACTACAGCAATGGCGGCCTCCAGTGTCGTGGTCGTAAAGCAGAGCAGCCAGCGGCCATTGGTCTCGCTTGACCAAAGCTCCAAAAAGACTTGACTTGAGACTTAACTTGGACTTGGACGGAACGACCATGCGGTATAAAGCTTGGATTAATCTCAACACAAATCCTGGGGCTGTGTTTTAAGGTGTTCACACAAAGGTTACAGCTTTAAATAGCCATTTTCCGCAGCCACACAGAGCCCAGTGACAGCGGGACTGAATCAACTTTGAGCAGGGCAAAAGTTTGGGAACAGTTTTTGAAGCTTTTCTTTATTTAACACTATTTCCATTGTGTAATTCTCATTGAAGGCATTAAACTATGAATGAACACGTGGGATTATGTAGGAAACAAAATGCCCTTTAATCTTGGGATTTTCTCATTGAGCTTCATAAGATCCTTGTCCCTGAAATAACAGTCTGTGAAGTCAAAACCATTTCTGTGACGACGTTCGAGAAGCTCATTGGGAAAGTGTCAAAAGTGCAAAGCAGTAATCGAAGCAAATGGCGGCTGTTTTGAAGAATCTGTCAACTTTTTTTTGTTTAAAGCATAATTCCATATGAGTTAGTTCCTAAACGCCTTTAGTGAGATGGAAATGGTGAAATAAAAAAGCATTTCCAAACGTTTGACCGGTAGTTAGGTGCGGCAGCGGCATTACGTTTAGCTCTGTAAAGAAGAACACCCGACTCATAAGCACGAGTTGTGAGATCAGTCTTCAGCTAGATGGTATCACAACACGCCCCTCCTTTGTCACTTGGCTTCTGACCAATCAGAGCCTGCATTTTCCCAAATGAGCTTCACAAGGCGTCAATGACGACTGATTGACAGTTGCATTTTGTATGGATCGTAATCATCGCTCAAGAAGTAAAAGTATTTAGTCCATTATCAACTGGACAAACAAACGGCCCCGCTCAGACTGAACGCCTAAATGGGAACATGAATGCGGATGTTAAAGTTGTGAGGACACAGGAGGCCGAGAGGAAGACTAAACAGAGAGTGGTGTACGTGATGAGTTTAAAACTGTATCTATATTTTATTTAATCTTAAATAAACAATGTGTTTTTGCATGACAACCATTATATATGTACCTCATTATTGATTTCCCAATCTTATTGATATAAGATTGGGAAATTAGGTAATAAAGCAAGACCTTAACACGTGATGGGCACAGCCGTCCAATCTGGTTGCAGCATGACTGCAGCAGAATGATGCAGCACAAAAGAGATTGTGCTTACAGTTTCGCGTTTCAGACCAGCTCTGAACACGAAGCAGAACTATAGGAGCTCAACATGGCTTCAGAGAGGGATAGTCTGAGTGAGGCCCTGGAACAGTATGTCTCAGACACTTACGAGGACTTAAAGACCATTCGGCAGTTCATCCGGAGCAGTGATCAGTGGATACAGGACAGAGAGGCTGAGGGAAATGAGCTGAAGGAGACTGGAGACTCTGATGAGAAGCTGGATGTGGTTTTGAAGAAGACGCTATGTGGACTGGACGAAATGAAACCCTTCCTGGATGCCATGGAGAGGCTGGCGGTCACCTCTGTTCCTTTGTTCAAAGTCCTGTTGGCTGGAGCTGATCAGCAGACGGTGTTTCTACTTCTTTATACAGCCCAACTCCTGTCCCCCGTCCTCCTTTTATTGAAACTGGACAATAAGATGTTCATCAGCCCCAAAGTGCAGAACAAAGATGTTTTCCAGATTCAGTTGCAACATTATATCGCTGCGGCGCGTAACATGCGTGACGTATGGAAACGCAGCCCTCTCAACGACGCCAGCTTGAACCAACCAGAGGTCAGCCTGACAGATTTATCTGAGGAGGACATTACGAACACGCTCGCTATGATTCGCCAGCTCGACACTCTCAGGAAGGACCAGAACTTCCAGCTGGTGAACTTGTTTGATGATAAATCCCAGAGCTTCAGGAAGAATTTCTCTGAGGTGAAGCCTCAGGTGTTGAAGTTAATGGAGGAGTTGGAGGGATGTGCGCAGCAACTGGACAGTATGAACTTAGGAGCCAGGATCTCTGGGACGGTCAGCAACTCAGTGGGGATAGTCGGAGGGATCCTGTCCATCTTAAGTGTGATTGTTTCCCCCCTCTGTTCGCTGTTGGAGCTGTGTTGGGAGTGACCAGTGGACTTCAGGGCATAGTGACCACAAGCACAGAGCTAGGGGTCAATAATACTCAGACCAACAAAGCTGAACAGGCCTATAAGAAGTGTGTGCAACTGATAAAGGAACTTCAGGACTTTCTGAATGACGTGATCCAACAGCACTTCAAACGTCTTAAGCAAAATACATTCTGGGATTACTTTGAAGCTTTCTATAGTGGTGGAGTGTTTGCAACCAGTATTGCTGAACTCATTGGTATTATTTATGAACGTCTGACTAAGGAGGTGGTTGCTGACGCAACCTATGATGGTGTCGAAGGAGTTGTTACAGTGAGCAGAGTTGGGACAAGAGCTGGGGCTGCAGCTGCCAGTATACAAGCTGCCAGTATAGAAGCTGCAGAGATCGGCGGTGTTGTGCTGAACGGTGTTTTCGCTGTCATTGATGGATACTTTCTGGGCAAAGACATTAAGAGTCTGGTTGATGGCACAGAGACAGAGTTCTCTAAGTGGATCAGAGCCAGAGCCGCTCTGTGGAGCTCAGAGATCGACTCGTGGCAAAATGTCCATGACTCTCTCGATAAGGGTGAGAAGGTTTATGAGGAATATAAGGTGCTCCTACAAAAGCCCTTTCCACCACTGAACTAAAATTCTACTATTAAACCATGCATGTTCATATTTATTCTTTCAAATCAGTAGATTTAGTGTTTAAATGATAATAATGAGACAGATGACATTAAGTGAACGAAAGATGGTTTAGAAATGCAAATTACTGGATCATGCAGAAGGTGTATTATAATATGGCTAAAAGTCAGCTTCACATATCAAGAGCTTTATTTGTGTAACTCTAGAGTCAGTGTGTTTCGGTCACTCGCTCCTGCTCAGCCACACAATCATATATATATATATAAAATATAACACACAATTATTCATATAACAGTGAATAACTTATGCTCATGCACATATCTGGATTTTGTGTAATCTTCAATAAACAAAGTTATTTTAATTTTAATTTTAGACTATCTCAGTAGTGGCACCAAACATCAAGACGTCATGTATTGCATGTTCATTGTACACGTCATATAGCATATAAATATAATAGACATAGTCAGAAAAAGAGAGGACATGGGAGTCGATGTATGTTACAATGCCTCTGCTGACTGCCTCTGAATAGCCTGTGTGAACCTCTGGTTACTGTCATCAATAAATCTGGCTCTAGACCGACCCAGCTGCCTCTCTTGGTTTGATTTTTCAACTTCGACACTTTTGTCACTTTTCTGTTGTATTTTCACCAGGGCCAGATTTAAGTAAAATGGGCCCACATTTTTTTCAGGGCCCCCCATATACTGTATGTCTGTCTCTCTACAATGAAAGGATAAATGAATGATTGTTTTATTTATTTGAACATACAGAAGTAACTTTTTAAACATAGTACTAGTTTAAAAAAATGACATGTATGGAAAAAACAGTTTAACATAACGACCCCAATTTGAGCTCCATGGCCCTCGCGGAAGAACCTTTACTACTGCCAGACTGATGGGGGACACATTTAAAAGGGGGGTCTGAGGGTCCTCCCACAGATATTTTTTTTATTTTAATGGTGCAATTTGGTGCATTCGCCTGCATTTTAACAGACCAATAGGTACATATTTGTTCCCAGTGTCAACGCAATGAAAATGGCTCAGACCTTTAGTCCTGGTTTAGTCTCGGGTACAAAGTCATCTGAATAAGCCTTACATGTGAGGGAGTCTGCAAAGAGAGAGGGAACTCTCTCCTTTTCTCCTTATGGCCAGGGGCCCTTCAGCCTGCTGGGCCCCTGGGCTTAGCCCCTGTAAGCGCCCGCATAAATCCGGCCTTGATTTTCACCCTCGTTTTCGTTGCGGTTTTGTCTCTTTTCACAGCCGGCTGTTTAAAAGATGTTCATCTTTTCAGACCATTTCTTTTAAATGTGTATCATTTATTTGACCAGAAACAACCAAGTAACTAATTAGTGCTGTCCCTGGACCAACAGCATTAAAACGTGGTCTATAATAAAGATATAACAGATTTATATCGCCAGGCCTTTTGGGGGCACTGTGCGCCCCACCGCCGCTCCCTGTCCCTCTCAGATCACTTCCTCTCAGTCCAAAACTACATGTAAACATCAGAGCTCACGCTGACTGAAAACTTATCTAATAACCATGGAAAAGGTCGGATGGTGCGTGTGGACGGACGAGGAGGTCGGCGTGCTTTTGCGAGTCACCCTGAACTACAAACTGTCCAAACTGCGGGAGGAGGACGCGGACTGGGAGGCCTGCAAGCAGAAGTACAGCGACATCTGGGAGAAATTCCACGAGGCGCTGCGCCAGAAGGAACCGAGCCAGGACTTTCCGCGCACCAAAGGCGAAACCACGAAGGCGCAGCTCACGGCGAAGCTGAAGAACATACGGGGGAAGTTCAGGAAAGCCGTGGACTCCGGGAGGCGCACGGGCTACGGGAAAACGGTGCTGATTTACTACGAGCTCTGCGATCGGATTTGGGGAGGGGGGGACGCGGAGCTCATCAAGAACTTTACGCGGACGCCAGCGCTCGACGCCGGGGTGGAGTCTGCGGATTTTAACGGGAAAGATGTGAAAGAGGAGGAGTCTCGGTCTCCCTCTCCTCCTCCTCCTCATCTTCCTCCGTGTCCCGAGCGCGCGCCGGTGTCTCCGTGCTCCGAGCGCGCCCCCGTGTCTCCGTGCTCCGACCGCGCACCCGCCTCTCCATCGACTTTGCCCCGGACCAGGAGGCGACGCCTGCGTTTACAGGTATGTTCACTTAAATACACTTTGACTGGGTTTTCCAACGACAGCACGCGCGTAAAATGTAGATGGTCAAAGCGCTTACGTTTTCCATTTGGATTTTTCTTATTAAATATAATACCATATGCACCAACCTTTTAATCTAGTGCATTTTCTCAGGTTCGGCTTTACCCAAATCTAAACGTTTACAGCCTATAGGCCAGTGTGACGCCTCATTTGAAAGCTAAGACCTACAAAACTCATGTCAACTCATCACTCGTCTTTTCTTCTCGTGGCTTTTTTGTTTTCATCACACATTTTTGTCACTTCATAGTTTTTTTTCTCACGTTTTCATCGCTCTTCATCCTCGTTTTCGTCTAATTTTTGTTGCAATTTTGACACTTTTTTAAAAGCGACAAAAATGTAACAAACAGACAGCAAAAAAGTGATGAAACTACAACTAAAATCTGTTGAAAAGTGGTGACAATGCGTCAAACAATCTGATCAGTTTTGTAGGTCTTAGCTTTCAAATGAGGTGTTACTTTGGCCTATAGACTGTGAGCTCCAGTCGAGAAGCTTTATCATCCACTTGCACTATGATGTAAACCTGCACTGCTAATACTGACAATAACTTTTTGTTCTAGTCTGTTTACTTATTATTTACTGTTTACACTTTTTGTCCCCACAAAGTCCTTGGTTGTCATTGTATATAAGATACCACTATTTACTATTTAATTGTTGTTGTTTATTTCACATTTCCTGCCTATTTGCACACCCTGAGTGTTTCTAAGAGCTGAATGTAACAAGTACATTTCTCCATTGTGAGATCAATAAAGGCTTATCTTATCTTAAGAGGTTAATGCTGTCGGGTCCACCGTGGTCAGAACTGGAGAAAAAGTCTCCATTTGTGGGCATCGTAATAACAAAAGGATTTTGTAAGGCCGTTTGAATTCATTTCTCAGAAGCTAAACAATCCTGTGAACTTGTGTAAACGCCTCATGAGAGTTTAATCTTTATTTAAAGGGATATTTCAGGATTTTTGACATTGGGCCTCATTTCCTAGTTATCCAGAGTGTTGTTGATGTCTGGAGATATTTTTTTTCTTAAATTCATTCAGTTCTTATATTTGAAGAGTCTAGTGGCGCTAGGCTAGGGCAAGGCTAAAGCATTTCTATGGTATCAGTTAGCCTGCATTAAAAACAGTCTGACCCACTCCACAGTGCACCTGAGGTAAATCACTTATAACACCAGACTAACCATATAAATGTCTGTGTTAATAGAATAATGTTTGAAATATAACTGACCTTGTATCACATGAATTACCGCATTTTGAGGGACTATTTTCTCGCAGATCACTCCGCCTGTGGAGTGGGTCAGACTGTTTTTAATGCAGGCTAAGTGATACCATAGAAATGCTTTAGCCCTGCTCTAGCCTAGCGCCACTAGACTCTTCAAATATAAGAACTGCATGAAAAACAAACAGAAATCAACAACACTCTGTATAACTAGGAAATGAGGCCCTATGTCAAAAATCGTGAAATATCCCTTTAAAACAGAAATAAATAATCAAATCGCTGTATTTTCCATAATGGCTTACCCCTTTTATCTTCTACTGTATTGTATTTCTGGTTGTATTGATTGTTTCCTTTCATCCTCTTCAGAAAGTGCCTCCTCCGGTGAACGGGCACGTCCCGCTGAAGCGGAAGGCGCCGGCCGACTTGGCGCAGGAGGATCTGGAGATAAAGCGCGGGATGTTGGAGCTTTTACGGAGCCAGTCCCGGCGAGCGGACGAGCGCATGGAGCGGCTCGTGAGCAGCGTGGAGACGCTGGTGAACGTCATCACGCAAAGCCACGCGCAGCTCCTGGCCCAGACTCAGTGCACGTGCAGCGTACGCCCCCCGCAGGCCGCAGAGAGCCACAGCAGCACAGCCTCGTCGCAGAGTGAACCGGCGGACACTTTTACACTAGAGGTGAAGAAAGAGCCGGAGAACACGGAACTGCAATAGCTCTGGACACGGATATAGTTTCAATTATATATTTTTACATTAAAAAGAATAAAACAATCCTACAGCACAGATTATATTGTTGATTTGTCTCCCTGTTCTTCATCTTCAACATTTATGGATTTTCTCGACATAAAAGCAGTTTGAAACATTGGCTTTTTAGGTTGGATTTATGGGACGTATAATTAATATGAATGGATGTTTTAGCTCCATTGTTTGGATTACGTATCTTAACAGGTGCTGCAAAGTCACAACACAAGAGACCAGGCTCAGAGATGTTTGAATGTGTCATTTATTTTTTACATAATATATACAATATACACATACAACTACAACCAAAACAGACTATGTGGTCTGCAATATGGCAACGGGCATGATTTAGATCTTCACGGTTTGTATCTTTATATCACCTCTAAAGTCGTCTGCAACTCATGAAAGATACTAAAGCATTGGTTTTATATAGCGCTTTTCTGGACACTTTACACTGCATTATTCATTCACTCCATAGATCAGGCTTCACTGTGATTTGGAAAATCGGTGTCACTCATTCAGGGCCAAGCCACAACAAACAAAGAAGAAAACACTGGGTTACAAAAAAAAAAAAAAACTAAAATACTTTTTGTTTAATCAATTTGGAAAATGTTTGAAACCAATCAGATAAATGACAGCTATTTTTCTGTATCAGATCAGGTTTTTGTGTTAAAAAAAAAGTATTTTCCACTAAATCTAACACATTTTTTATATTGGGGGTTGCTTTATTTTAGTAGTTTTCTTTTAAAATAAGATTGTGAGTACCAGAATAGAATATATTCACAAATGATGTTCTAAACGAGCCCAGTTCCCCCAAACTGTTGACAGTCTGACAGACGCCAGGATTGAAGAATTTAACTCATTGAGCAAAACTAATGTGTTTTTTGGATTCAACACATTAGAATTGTCCAACATCAGCTCACAAAACACCAAATTCATTGCGAGTGTAATGGAGGTCACGGTGCGATACCACCCCCTAGTGGCTACGCACGACCACAGAAAGAAAGGAAACACCTGGCTCCAAAGACTTATCACAGCTTCTAAAGCTAGAGTTTCTTCCTCTGACAATACCACTGATAGGGCTGCACAATAATAAAACACACTGGTGCACAATATTGTAATAACCATATTATTGTGATATAAACCGTTTTAACCAGGGCCTGACTGATGTGGATTTTTAGGGTCAGATGCCGATATTTTAAGTAATTTAATTTGATGTAATTTTTTTTTTAGCTCTCAAATAGCCTCTAGTTAAACATTATTATAGTAAAGGTTTCAATCATAGAAATATATAGAATATGTCTAATAGAGGTCGACCGATGTGGGTTTTTCTAAGGCTGATGGCGATAAGCACTAAAAACGTGTTAGTGTTGAACAGTGACAGCAGGGGGCGCTGTATGAGGGGCATAGAGCTGATTTATTCAGGACATTCGTGTTTAGTAAGTACTTCAGAAGGAGCTTGTCAAAAATCAGCAGATATTTAAAAAATAAACAGCAAGTCTATATCTTCTGATTCTGAAATTATAAGCAAAAATCTACAACATAAAATATATAAAATAGGTGTACAAACTTCACCGCGATGTTCCTCCGCCCCTCTGAAGCCTAGGAAGTTGTATCTTCTAAATTGGGTCAAAGCAAGACACGAAAAAACACTAAATCAGGATCCAAACAAGGCTAAAATGGCATTCAAGTTGCAAAAAATACTAAAACTGAATTTTAGCACATTTGTAAGTTCCATGCGTTTCTGTTTTAGGCTGAGTTTGCTAAAACTATGTTGATATTTAAGTGATTTAAGTGATTTTTCACGATATATTGAGCAGCCCTAACCGCAGAGTGATCACATGAAGCTCTTTCCAAATGTGCAGAACAAAAAAGTGAAAAACAAACAAACAAAACAAGCCGTACTGAGTAACTTGTTGACCTAAATAAATCCTTTCCGTAGTCCCTCTGGGGGTAATACAAGTGTTAATGGGATGATTGGAGGGTCTTTCATCTCCCCCTGGTGTCTCTGGCCAGAAAACCACAATTGCAACTTCACTGCCACCGGGTCGGAGCCACCAATACACACTAATGGAATCACGAAGAAGAAGCTAACAGGCTAACGGGCAAAGCTAACTGTGGGCTAGCACCACTTAAACAGTATTCACAGCCAAGTTTGAGTGAAAAAATGATCTCCATTGTGTAATTGGATGAACAATATCCCTCTGTCCCTTTGTCTTTTCTGTCAGCGTAGTATTTACTCTCACGGGCAATTAATGAGTAAAAAAACGCAACATGCTACGACACCTGCAGTTGCGTTTATGGCCTCTAGGGGCATGAGTTACTTAGTACTGCTTTAAAGCTGTAAATTGATGTTAAGAGTCCAGATATTTGGTCAGGACGCTCCTGACTCTCCCCGCTCTCCCCTCGGCGTCCTCCGACTCGCTCCTCCTCTCTTTCGGAGGCTGTATGTCTCTGTCGTGCCGCGTCGCCCTGATCACCTCGTTCCCATCCAAGCATTCGCCGTTAATCTCACAGTAATTATGTAAAATAAAGCACGCGTATATCACGAAAGGCAAGTCTCCCAGGTTGATGTCCATGGGTCTCCTCAGCGCCCCGAATCGGGCTTTCAGCCTCGCGAAGGCACAGTCGATCGTCCTCCTCGCTCGGCACAGGCTGCGTCCAAAATTGCGTTCTCCGCGTGTTGATTTGGCGCTGTGCTCCTTCATCACGTAAGGAAGGAGGGGGTACGCGGAGTCTCCTAACAGGTAAACCGGTACGGCTTCTTCCTCATCCAGAAGGCGCTTCTCCGACGCTGGGATAGTCCCCGCTCTCAGGTACGCATTGACTTTGGAGCTTAAAAAGATGTGCTCGTCGGACACGCTTCCCGGCCACTTGACCACGACATCCATGAACCTGCGCTCGTAATCGCACACGGCCTGGACCTTTACTGAGAACGCCCCTCTGCTGTTCACATATTTGCTCGGGTTGACGCTCGGATGCTTGATCTCGATGTGCGTCGCGTCTACCGCCCCCAAGCACCGAGGCATCCCGTGCGCTCGCTCGAAACCGGCCACCAGCTCCTCCACTTCCTGTTCGGAAAAGGGCAGTTTGACGTATCTGGAGCCGAGGTGAACGGCGATGGCTTTGCAGGTTCGCCGCACGATGTTGGAAACGCACGTTACCGAAAGTCCGAAGGCGTCGGCCGTCTTCTTTAGCGATGCCTCGTCGCGCAGATAAAACAAAGTGCACGCCACCTGCCAGAGGATATTAGGGTCATTGCATCATTTTGAATTATATACTTTGAATTAGGGCTGGGGAAAAATCGATTTGATTTAAAAATCAAGTTGATAGGTATATTCGAAAAAATAAAATGTAAATAATTTTTTTTTAGCTCTCTGCCCCCTCTCTGTAGAAGGTCCTGCTGTATAAATGTGCCAAGAAGAACACTGTCCACCTCAGGATTTTTTGTTTTATTAGCTCGAAATACAGCAATAGGCGGTATGAAATGCACTTTATAAATAAAGTTCGATTGATTGATTGCTCTGCCAAATCCCGTCTGACCTGGGAAGCTAAGCAGGAAAGGGCCTGGTCGGTACTTGGATGGGAGACCGTGTAGTAACACCAGGATGCCTGGTGAATGTGGTGAGTGAGTGAGTGGTTGGTGGTCGGAGGTGCCGATGGCACTGACTGGTTGCCTCGCTTCCGTCAATCTACCCCAGGGCAGCTGTGGCTACAACAGTAGCGTACCATCACAGAGTCTGGAGTGAATGAATAATGACGACAGTGTATCGCTTTGAGAAACTTGGTAATACAGGCTTGTAAAGCGCAATACAAGTACAAGGCATCATTACTATTATTATTATTATTATTATTATTATTATTATTAATAATAATAATAATAATAATGATACAGTATAAATAATGTGGATGTTTAACAATCTTTGTTGCAAAGTGACTTTTCAGTTAGAGAAATATATTTACAGTTCGCCGTTATTTTGTCTAAAATGGGGGAGAAAAAAAATCGAATCGTAAATCGAGTTTTTTTATAGAAGAAATTTGCAAATTTTCTTTGGGAGAAAAAAAACCGCCCAGCTCTACTTTTGAATCTTTGTTAACTCTTAAAAAATATATCTGAATTATGCCTGTCCCTAAATGTCAGTCATTATTATTATTATTTTACAGTAACGCTACTCTGACTAGTATTTATATTATGGCTACTCTACGCACATCTGCAAGCCGCTAGTTCACCATCAGTTTTAACCTCTTAACCAAGTGCATTTTCTCCAGTTCAGCTTTACCCAAATCTAAAAGCTCACAGCCTACAGTCCAGTATAACGCCCCATTTGAAAGCTAAGACCTACAAAACTCATCTAAATTAATCTTTTTCCTCGCGTTGTTGCCGCGTTGTCACAACAAAAAAGCCTAAAAATAGCGACGAAAACGAGGATGAGAACGCAAGAAAATAGTGACAAAAACGTGAAAAAAAAGGAACAAAATTACATGACAAAAGAGCGACAAAAAACATACCGGCAAAGCAATAAAAACTTGTGACAAAAAAGCGTAAATCGTGGAGAAAACACGACAATCATGACAAAAAAGCGGCAGCAACGTGACAAAAAAGTTACGATCACTGTTTAGGTCTTAGCTTTCAAATGAGTTGTTGTTTAGATTTGGGTAAAGCCGAACTAGAGAAAATGCGTTCGGTTTAATCAAGGAGAATTCAGGACCAAAAAGGTAATGTTTTTTTTTTTTTTCCAAAACAAAAATCTGACGTCATCAAATTCCTCCGCATAAATACCTGCTCCAAAACGCCGACGGGAGCCCGCATGACCGTGGCTTTTCTCTCCAAATGCGGCCGCAGCTCGTGGCTCAGGGCGCGCAGGGAGGACTGGGACATCCTGAAGCTCTGCACCCAGTCCTCCTCCAGGGCCAGGCCGCTCTCGAAGTTAACCCACCACTGACGCGTGCGGCCCGGCTTCACCCACTGCAGCCTCCGCGGCGGGACCAGAGGCTGTAGGGGCCCGGGGCGACACTCGAGCATCTGCAGCAGGGAAATAAACTGCTCCAGCTGCTGTTTCCGCTCCTGCTCCAGCGCCGTCACGGCCTGGAGGAGCCCGAGCAGAGCCAAGTTTGTTTGGCGCATCAAAGCCGCGTGGGAGTCCATTTTTGTTGTTTTGAAAGCGCGCTTCCGGTTGTGACTTCCTTGTTCCGGTGTGTATCTGCGACGTCACGATTTCCTGGAGTGAGGAAAAAAAACGTATTTCTATTTATTTATTTATTGTTTTTAACGAATGTTTTTATGTTCAGAACTGAAATGAGACACAAACGAGGATGAAAACGCAACAAAAACGCTACATATGAGTAACAGAAAAGGTGCAACAAAGTGACTACAACATGTGGTATAAGATCTGTTTAGATTAGTTTTGTAGGTCTTAACTTTCAAATGAGGCGTGACTCTGGACTATACGGCTCTACGGTGTTTTACATCACAAATCAAGCGGAGGTGAATACAGCGCTCTCGCTTCATTGAAAACAATGGGAGACGCTGATATTGGGTGGTTGTTTGAGAGGATTTATTAAGGTGAATAATTGTTGGATTGTGATGAAATGTGATTTGATTACCATGGTAACCTGCCTATTGAGGCAAAAGTCTGATATAAACAGAAATTGGACTGCCAAGAGGTCGCCTAGTACGCGTCGCTTTGTGTTGAATTTCACGCATTTATGTTTCACCTTTCGGGAAATAATCATGATCTAAGATAAACGTAATGCTGACGAGAAAATGTTTTAGAAGCTTTTAGGTAGGGGTGGGAACCTCTGGGTACCTCACGATTCGATACGATACGTGATACATGGCTTACGATAATGATTATCTCACGATACTGCGATAATCGATATATTGCATAAAAATAACCTATGATACATCACGATTTAAAAAACTACTTTTAACCTTTATTTTAACATACTACATATTATTCATCATTTACATTTCTTTTCATGTGCTTTGTACCACTTTTATAAATGATCCCTGACTTACTCACTGAAAATGGGTCATAGATCTGTCAGTGACTTCATTTACATTTAAATAAACAAGAAACCACAGTCCTATTTAAAAAGTAATAAATCAACCCCAAATTAATCTTCTTTATGATTATAAAAACATGTCAGTCACAGGCAAAAACGCTGTTTAATACCGCCATTGTTTTCACCTCCACATCTGCGGCGCACTGAAAGTACCCGGATGGTAGAAGAGCCCTATAGGCTGTAAGCTTTTAGATTTGGGTAACGCTCAACTAGAGAAAATGCACTTGGTTAAGAGGGGGGGGGAACATAAATCCAAATGTTCAAACCACAAACCCTTACTAAAACGCGACTTATAGAAATTAGTATTATCCACAATAAATCTATCTCATTTGTTTCTCTTGTGTGTCGCAGACTCCGTTCACCTTCCATCATTACGCCATCTCTCTGGATGAGCAAACATTTCCGGCGCCGCTGTCGTTCCGCCCGGAGCGCTGGCTGAGGGACGGCCGCGTGCTGCCTCACCCCTTCGGCTCCATCCCGTTCGGCTTCGGTGTCAGGGGCTGCGTAGGCCGCCGCATCGCCGAGCTGGAGATGTACATGGCTCTGTTCCAGGTCAGAAATACTGTTCGCAGGTTGAGCAGGTCAATATGTGAAAAAATGTATTGATTTTTTCCCCCAGAAATGCGTAGTTTTTCAATGGGCTGGGTAGATCTGTTTGCCTCGTTTATGGGTATTAAAAAATCCTTCAGAAAATAAACATTAAAAATATTGTTTGGTCCAAGCATAAACTGTAAATGGACTGGGCGTGTGGCTTCCCCTATAGCGTTCAGCGCTGGCTAACTGAAGCTCATTCATGCTAGCAGTTTGGCTGGGGTTTTGGAGCCAGTTCAATTATTCAGAAAAGGGTGAAAATAAAAAATAGTAATAGTGAAAGGATGAAATTAGGATGATGTCAGGACAAACTGTGTTCAATAATGAGGGGCAATAAGAGGGGCAAAAAACTTTAAATGGAAATTCTCTTGGGGACAGAAACGTTTGGAGCTGTTTAGGGCTGAAACAACTAATCGATTAATCGACGACTAATCGATTATTGAAATAGTCGACAACTATTTTAGTAATCGATTAATCGTTTTCTGGTTCACACAGACACAAATAGAGCAAAAATGACATGAAAATGTAGTATTTTTGATGAAAACCTACTTTGTTTTTATAGTTAGTGACTGTAGTGTTTTGTACATTGTAAATTTCATGAATATCCGTCTGTGTCTCATCCAATCAAAAAGCAGAATTAGCGCCAAGAGCCTCCAACAAACATTTACTTTAAGTTTACTCCATCAACACGTCCTCAATCGGCGCCACTTTAGCTTTATATGATGAAAAAAATGTAAAAAATAAATTTTTTCTACACCATTCACAGCCAAGCGATTAATCAATTAATCGTAAAAATATTCGATAGATTAATCGATTACAAAAATAATCGTTAGTTGCAGCCCTAGAGCTGTTCCCATTTCCTTACAGTTTCAACAAGAAGTTGGTCAAAATTAGTCCATCCTTAATTCACAGTCTATAGGTCCAAGACTGGAGAACTTACAAGTCTTGGATCTAGGACATTGCCACATTTGAAAGCTAAAAACTTCCAGAGTTCAGCCACTGAGCTTAGTTTAGTTTATTTATTTATTTATTTGAGCAGTTTATCTGCTCAAAAGGAGTGGGCCAAAGCCTAAAGGCTTATAAATGCCCACCCCAAAATTAAAAACAATATTTTACATTTACATTTACATTTTACATTTACATTTAACAAATCATAAACAAGGGAACATAGGGCAAGGTAACAGCAAATAATAAAGAACAGCAATAAATAAAAAAACAACAAAATAAAGAAACAACAGCAAAGAGTATACAACAACACTTACAATGTTTGTTCGTATGTGCGGAATATGGATTATTTGTAAAGCTTTTTAAAGTGTGCAAGGTTTTTACAGATTTTGATGCTTTCGTCTAGATTTTTCCATATTTCAACACCACGTCTCATGGGACAGATGCTTTTCATGGTTGTTCTTGAGTATTGTTTATTGAAGCTCATCTTATCTCTCAAGTTGTATTTAACTTCTCGTTTGCAGAACATATTTTGTAAACTGTCATGAAGTGACTTTTGTGAGGCTTTGAACATGATTTGAGCATCTTAAATTCAGTAAGGTCCTCACATTTTATTGTTTTTGATTTAAAGAATAATGGATTAGTGTGATCACGGTATCCAGCTAAATGGATTATTCTTATTGCCTTTTTCTGGGGGCGACAGTGGCGCAGATGGTAGAGCGGGTCGTCTCATGATCGGAAGGTCGTGGGTTCGAATCCCGCCTCCTGACCGTGCACATTGTCGTTGTGTCCTTGGGTAAGGCACTTCACCCACATTGCCTCCAGTGTCTGCCTACACTGGTAGCCCCCTAGGAGAGACCAACAGGCCCGGTTTGAACCGTGAGGCCGTCCTTCCGTGGACCCACCACCTGCAGAAGGAGCCATGGGGGGCTGGTGCAATGTGATTTGGGCAGCTCCGGCGGCTGCCCCCACGACCCGGCAACGGACAAGTGGAAGAAAATGGATGGATGGATGGATGGCCTTTTTCTGAACTTTAAACAATGGGTCAAGATTACTTTTATACACATTTCCCCAGATCTCACACAATATGTTAAATGGGGAAGGATAAGTGAACAGTATATAGTATATAGAGCTTTGTTGTTAATGATATATTTGGATTTATTCATTATGGCTGAAATCTTTGCAATTTGAGTTTTAATTTTTATGATGTGGGGTTTCCAGCTGATTTTATGATCGAGTGTTACACCAAGATAATGTATTTTGAGAGACTCTTTCAATAGTTTCGTTGCCAATTTTAACTGGTAATTGTACATTCATTACACGATTTCCAAAGAACATTGCTTTGGTTTTCGTAATGTTTAGAGACAATTTGTTTACGCAGAACCAATCTTTCAATTTATCCATTTCTTCTGTAATCTCGATCACCATTTGCTGTAGGTCTGCACCTGAGAGTATGATTGTTGTATTATCTGCAAAAAGAACCAGTTTAAGCTTCTTAGAAACCAAGTACAAATCATTGATATATAATAAAAATAGTTTAGCTCCCAGCACCGATCCCTGATGCTTCAACTACTGGAGGCTACACTAGCACTAATTGGGACTGAACCATAAACAGTGTATTTGTGATTGTGAGTGAATCAACATTAGAATTGTCAGACCAATACTTTTTTTTGTTTTTTCAGGTCTTGTCAGAAAACGTGGAGTAACTCATTGTCTCCGTCCTCTCCTCAGTTGGTGCGACTGTTCGAGATCCGCCCGGACCCCTCGGTGGGAGAGGTGAAGAGCCTGAACAGGACGGTCCTGGTCCCGGACAGAAAACTCAACCTGCACTTTAAACAGAGAGGGGACTGAGAGAGAGACAGACGGCTAAAAATCACTACGACCAAGAACATGAGTCTGACTTTAACAACTGCATAGGCTTCGGGAAAGAGGAAATCACTTTAAATCACGCTATAGCATTTTCTCCGTGTCAAAAACAGACCTGGAGTAGCATTTAACTTCACTCGCGCAGCTTTGAGAAACTCTTTTCACTCTGGTTGTTTCTTCTTCTAATGCCGAAGCACTCCGATCTGTATGTGCTGGATTTAGTTTCACAGTGGATAGAACGTGGAACTGTCCTCCACATTTTTAAAGGCGAGGTATTTCAGTTTTCAGAGCTTTTTATTCTGTTGCAAAGTTGTTCTCTCTTCAAAAACGGGCCTAGAGCTGTGTTTAGAACCACTCGCGCATCTTTCAGTAATCTTCTAATCTTTTCCAGAGGCTGTTCTTAGCAGGACGAAGACCAGGAAGTGAAACTACTGGATTTTTAGTTTCAATTCAATTGAAGTTTATTTATATAGCACGTTCAAAAACACTGTTGACCAAAGTGCTTTCCAAAATGGTGCTGATACTTAAAAACAATTAACAGTAGGACTGGGTACTAACCCTTTCTACTCTAAAGAGCCATATGTGGCTCCAGTTATGGTCCCGGTATTTGGACACAAAAGGACACAAGGGGGCGCCCTTCTAACCTTCTCAGTGTAAATGTGAATTGACTTTCTTCAGAGTTAGACTTTAGGACAGACACCATGAGTGACAGTAACATGACGCTAAATACAGTGAACTCTTTGTTTCCAGTAAAAAGGCTGAGGCCTCATTGCTCTTCAGTCACAGAGCGACAGGTGAAGAAGGAAGTCATGGAGATTCTGCTTTACGTATACATAACGTCAGACTTCTGCTGAACCTCATGAGCTTCTTCTGTAACATCTGTCCACATCAGTCCTGCTGCACCACGACTCAGAGGAACCGGGACAAACATGACTCTACAGCAGATACACATGACAAGGGTTTGTTTTTGTAGAATGAGAGTCATTAATAATTAACTAATATTTTAATCACATAAATTCATGATTTTCACACCTATTACTAAGGAATACTTGAATTTAAATATTTTATTGTTACATCCAGCAGAAGTGTAATGTTCTAAAGCAGAATATCCATGACTTCCTTCTTCACTTCTCAGTCTGTGACTGAAGAGCAATGAGGCCTCAGCCTTTTTAATGAAAAGAAAGAGCTCACTGTCTTTAGCGTCATGTTACTGTGAAAAGGTGAAACACAAGTTGGAAAAAAATTAATACATTGGGGAAAAAAGTGGAAAAAATTCTTGATCACTTGAGTCTTGATCATAGTCGGTTCTGGAGATATCGGCCTTTTATCGTCCGTTGGCCGATATGGTAAAATACCCAAATATTGGCCCGATATATCGGCCGACCTATATATTGGTCGTCCTCTATAAAAAACATTGTGTTCGGTTCAAAACAAGACTAAAATCTGTGAAATACATAAATGTTATTGCAAAATTTAAATTTAAAATAACATGTAATTACTTTCACTTCTTTGGAAAACTCTAATGTAGACCACTGACAAAAATAGGAAAATAAGTATTCCATCTTTTATTTCATTTAATATTTTTCTGTACAAGCCAAAATGATCGACTTTCATGTTCCTGTGGTCAGCTGGCCTCTTTGTTTGGACACATAACGCTGCTGAACCTGCTGTACTAACGTAATGTGAGGCTTTTTCCTGTTTGCACAGTCAATCAGGTGCTGACTTTTTCACCAGGCTGAGTGTTTTTCCCTAAACAGCCAGAAAGCGAGGGGTTTTGTTGAGTCCAAACAGTAAATGGACTTATTCTATTCATTCTACCGAGTGCCTTTTCTGGAAATTTTTTATTATTCATTTGTACGTGTAGCAATGTATTGTAAACCTAAAGCCCTTGAGACTGAAAGAAAGACACTGCCAGGGTGCGATCTTTGGAGAATGTAATACACTGTTTTGACCTACGGCTCATAAATGGCCACAACAAAATGTGGCCTCATTTCCTAGTTATCCAGAGTGTTGTTGATTTCTGGAGATTTAAAAAAAAAAAAAATGTATTCATGCTGTCCTTATATTTGAAGAGTCTAGTGGCGCTAGGCTAGTGCTAGGCTAGCGCATGTCTACGCTAACAGCTAGCCTGCATTAAAAACAGTCTGACCCACTCCACAGTGCACCTGAGGTAAATCACTTATAACACCAGACTAACCATATAAATGTCTGTGTTAATAGAATATTTTTTGAAATATAACTGACCTTGTATCACATGAATTACCGCATTTTGAGGGACTATTTTCTCGCAGATCACTCCGCCGCTGCGTTAGCTTACAGCCACGAAGCTGATGCTGCTCAAATATAAGTTATTTTAAATGCAAAATGGTTAAAATTATTCTATTAACACAGACATTTATATGGTTAGTCTGGTGTTATAAGTGATTTACCTCAGGTGCACTGTGGAGTGGGTCAGACTGTGTTTAATGCAGGCTAACTGATACCATAGAAATGCTTTAGCCTTGCCCTAGCCTAGCGCCACTAGACTCTTCAAATATAAGAACTGCATGAATTTAAGAAAAAAGATCTCCAGACATCAACAACACTCTGGATAACTAGGAAATGAGGCCCTATGTCAAAAATCCTGAAATATCCCTTTAAGGTCATTTGAAAGATAAATAACACTTTCCACTCCACTACTTTTCTATAAAAGCTGCACACTCCAGAACAGCAGGTGGCGCTGCGCAGACATAGACAGAGGGGAACTGAGGCGCAATTTTCGCTTTAGAAACTGCTGTTATTTTTCAAAACACTTGTTTAATGGATTTGTACTTTTGACTTTGAATACTAAAAGTAATTTCTACAGCAAATTCTTCAGTACCGTAGAGCAACTTTTACTTTAATCGTAGTAATATTTTTAGAATGTGTATTTTTACTCAAGTAATGAAACAAAGCACCCTGAGAACTGCTCACTTGACGAAAGCATTTCCGTAAACGCTATGAACTTTTTTCTCATTGTTTTGTTTTGAAATAAAATTATATCACTTTAAGCTTGAGATTTTCAGAGTAAAGATGGAGGCGACGCGTCTTTGAATTCGATCAAACCCAGTCCAGTCGACGATGTAAAGACCGTAATATAATTTGCTTATATCTGAATTTGTATCATTTTTGCTGCATCTGCATTTATGTATAATAATAATAATCCATATAAAACTTTCTCACACATTCATTTCAGTCACATTGTTGGTATTTGGACTTGGATCCTAATCAAGAAAGAAAACCGCACGACGCTTGACATTTGTAAACAGCATTTCACTGGCCTGGTTGTTTTGGCTTTGACTCCTGACAGCCCCCAGAGCGTCCCGGGTCCACCTGCCGGGCCCCCGCGGAGAGGGGAACATGTGAGGAGTGACGGGAACCTGCTGCTTTTGGAGACGCCGCCGATGGAATTGTCAAACTGTCACTGGAAACCTGCTGCTTTTGTCTGATCCCACAGAGGAAAACATTTCATATCCACACATTTAGCACAGTTAATCACATTTGAATAGCTTTGATATTAAAGGGATATTTCAGGATTTTTGACATTGGGCCTCATTTCCTAGTTATCCAGAGTGTTGTTGATGTTTGGAGATATTCTTTTCTTAAATTCATGCAGTTCTTATATTTGAAGAGTCTAGTGGCGCTAGGCTAGGGCAAGGCTAAAGCATTTCTATGGTATCAGTTAGCCTGCATTAAAAACAGTCTGACCCACTCCACAGTGCACCTGAGGTAAATCACTTATAACACCAGACTAACCATATAAATGTCTGTGTTAATAGAATAATGTTTGAAATATAACTGACCTTGTATCACATGAATTACCGCATTTTGAGGGACTATTTTCTCGCAGATCACTCCGCCGCTGCGTTAGCTTACAGCCACGAAGCTGATGCTGCTCAAATATAAGTTATTTTAAATTACTCTATTAACACAGACATTTATATGGTTAGTCTGGTGTTATAAGTGATTTACCTCAGGTGCACTGTGGAGTGGGTCAGACTGGTTTTAATGCAGGCTAACTGATACCATAGAAATGCATTAGCCTTGCCCTAGCCTAGCGCCACTAGACTCTTCAAATATAAGAACTGCATGAATTTAAGACAAAAATATCTCCAGACATCAACAACACTCTGGATAACTAGGAAATGAGGCCCAATGTCAAAAATCCTGAAATATCCCTTTAAAGTCGAAAATTCAGCTCGAACTCTGGAGCTTGTCACTCGTGGGAACAAACACAAGCTCATATTGGCACAACTTTATTTACAGACTGGCACAGGTTCGTCTCATGATCGGAGGGTCGGGGGTTCGAATCCCGGCTCCTGCAGGTGCACACTGTCGTCGTGTCCTTGGGCAAGACACTTCACCCACCGTGCCTCCAGTGTCAGCGTACACTGGTGCGTGACTGAGAGAGTGAATGGGCGACTGGTTCCTCGCTGTAAAGCCTCGCCTGAACCAAGTACATTTTCTCCAGTTCAGCTTTACCCAAATCTAAATCTTACAGCCTATAGTCCAGTGTAACGCCCCATTTGAAAGCTAAGGCCTACGAAACTTTTCGTCGGTGCATTTTTGTCGCCTGTTTTGCTGCGTTTTTGTCGCTTTTTGTTGTTCTTTTGATGCTTTATTTCAAAAAGATTTGGGTAAAGCCAAATCGGAGAAAATGTGCTCAGTTGAATGAACTGAGCACATTTTCTCCAATTTGGCTTTACCCAAATCTAAACATTTCTTGAAAAAACTAGCAACATAATAGCAACAAAAATGTGACGAAAAAGTGACTACACTGTGACAAAAACGCAAGGATAAAGATCCGTTTAAAGGAGTTTTGTAGGTCTTAGCTTTCAAATGAGGTGTTACACTGGCCTATAGGCTGCAAACTTTTAGATTAGATTAGATTAGATTGGTTTATTTGAAAGGGGACAGTGCAATTTCATATAACACATGAACAAACATGGTTAAAAAAGCCAGAATTAGCCAGAAGGCAATTTTTCATCTGTAGTCCCCTGGCCAAGATGTAAAAAGGCATTAAAATACAAGCATGACAATACATTTACATTAAGTCTTTGACAAATCAATAACAGCAATATAAATGACACTGTAAAATAGCTAAAGGCACACAGTACCTGTTACAATATCAAAACACACAAAAAACACTTGTTTAAAAGGATACGTTATCCAAATATACAATACATTTGCATTTGGGTAAAGCTGAACTGGAGAAAATGCACTTGGTTAAGGCGGAGGTTAAGGTAAGAGGTTAATAAATCAAATGATTGCGCGTAATTTCCCAAATGTTCTCAAATGTTTTGTGATTTGAGTGATTCTTCTGCAAACAAGGCTAAAGTTGTTCCACGTACGCGACAAGTTACAGAAACTGTGCCAAAGTTTAAAAAAACGAACAAACATTGATGGTGCTTCACCGTCGCTGCTCCGCATGAGCCCAGCAGAGGGCAGCACCAGGGGGTTTGGGTCTTTTTACCCCATGTTTTTGTTGTTTTTTATTGCTTTTTGGTCACTTTTTTGTTGCGTTATTGCTGCTTTTCTGGCCCACCTGTCGCTCTTTTGTTGTTTTTTTGTCACATTTTTGTTGTGTTTTCATCCTTGTTAAGAAATGCCAAACTGGAGAACATGTCCTCGGTTCAGCTGGGGGTTAAGAGGTTAACAGAGTAACTCACCTGTGCGCGCTCCACAGTGAGAGGAGCGCACGAGGGGGCGGTCTTTCCACTCTCTCTCTCTCTCTCTCTCTCCGTCTCTCTCTCTCTCTCCATTCGCCACACGAGGCTCAAAACAAACTCCTGCCTCCCCCCCGGAGAAGAGGAGGACGCGATGGCAGCCGAGGACGCGCATCCGAAAGCGGACCGGCCTTGAATGGCGCGCCCGGCCGCGGCGTGCGGGCTCCGAATCAGCGCGAATGGGATGTACCGTGAGCTTCATCTGCTGTGAAGACGACTTTCTGCAAATGCCAGCGCACCGTAATGAGGAGGCGGAGGAGAAAGCGCGCGCACGGAGGAACGGCCGGCTCAAACAGGTGAGAAACTTTGATATTCGTCACGAGCTTGTGCGCGGAAAAAGTGGCGTTGTTTAGAAACGCGCCTCCGGGGGATGTTGGGAGGGGGCTGTTTACGCGCGGTGGGTGGGAACACTTGACCTGTGCTACATAACATCGCCATAAAACGTATTGGGACAAGTCGGCGTCGGTGGCTCGCGTGTGGCCAATTGAGTTTTCAGGAGAACAGGCGCCTGTTTGGTGCTATACAAACACGCGGACATTAAATCAGTATTAACTTGTGTTTACTGGCTTATATGAGGCTTTTTGCTATGTCTTATTTACGTTCATCAACATCATTTGTAGGGCTGCACGATATTGAAGTAACTCGGGATATGCGGCTGCGCAATATCGCGAAAACGATATTATGGCGATATTTAACTAAACCGTTTCAACGCGATCTGGTCCGTTCTAATGAAACACAAATCGTAAGTAACTCGTTTTTCAGCAAATTGTGTCAAAAGATTGAACCTCTTAACCCCCACCTGAACCGAGCACATTTTCTCCAGTTTGGCTTTACCCAAATCTCAAAGCTAAAAAAAAACACAAAAAAGACAAAAGAGCGACAAAAAATTATGCCGGAAAATCGACCAAAATACGGTTGCTCTCCAGTCGAGATTAAATTTGGGTAAAGTCGAACTAAGAGGTTAAGAAACACCAAATCAGAACCAAAACAAGGAAATGTTTAACTAAAACTGAACTTTTACGTTTTTAAAGCAGTACTAAGTAACTCTTGCCCCTAGAGGCCATAAGCGCCACTGCAGGTGTCGTAGCATGTTGTGTTTTTTTACTCATTAATTGTCCGTGAGAGTAAATACTACGCTGACAGAAAAGACAAAGTGACAGAGGGATATTGTTCATCCAATTACACAATGGAGATCATTTTTTTTCACTCAAACTTGGCTGTAAATACTGTTTAAGTGGCGCTAGCCCACAGTTAGCTTTGCCCGTTAGCCTGTTAGCTTCTTCTTCGTGATTCCATTAGTGTGCATTGCTGCTCCGACCCAGAGGCAGGAAAGTTGCAATTGTGGTTTTCTGGACAGAGACACCAGGGGGAGATGAAAGACCCTCCAATCATCCCATTAACACTTGTATTACCCCCAGAGAGACTACGGAAAGGATTTATTAAGGTAAACATGTTACTTAGTTCTGCTTTAAGTTAGATTCATTGCTTGTTTTTGGCTGAGTTTAAAAAAAAAATCTGTTTTTCTCAGTCCGATGAAGACTTTCGTGATGTTGCGATGTATTGTGGCCTCTCGCGATACGAATATTGCATCACCTAATATCGCGATACGATATTTTTTTTACGTCATATTGTGCAGCCATTTGAGTAGAAAACGTTTTGTAGCTGCTGTTACAGCTTCTGTGTGCGTGCGTTCAAAGAGAAAGCTCTTGTTCTGGGTTGTGCTCATTGTTTGGACCGGTTTGTGATCAAAGTGGTAGATCTGGTTGCTTTTATTTTTGTTATATAGTTGACGTTAGGAGATTATTGACTGCTGAGTTGAGTTATTGCACACTTTACACATCTGTCAGGGGTAATATCAGAATGGAATGCGAATGGAAAAAAAGTCTCAAATGATCATGATCTCAAGTGCCATGAATGCGTCCTGTCCTTTAACCTCTTATGCCCCACCTGAACCGGGCACATTTTCTCCAGGTCAGTTTTACCCAAATCTAAAAGCTCCTCGACTGGAGTTTACAGTCTATAGGCCAGGGTAACGCCTCATTTGAAAGCTAAGCTGTTGTTGTCACATTTTTGTCCTAATTTTTTCATTACTTTTTTGTCACTTTTTTCTAATTTTTCATCACTTTTTTCAAATTTTTTTCATTACTTTTTTGTCACTTTTTTCCCCTAATTTTCCATCACTTTTTTTACAATTTTCCCCCTCATTTTTTCATTACTTTTTTGTCACTTTTTTCTAATTTTTCATCACTTTTTTCAAAAAATGTTCCTCATTTTTTCATTACTTTTTTGTCACTTTTTTCAATTTTTTCCCCTCATTTTTTCATCACTTTTTGGTAATTTCCCCCCCTCATTTTTTGTTGTCTTTTTTGTCATTTTTTCCATCACTTTATCACTTTTTCATCACTTTTTTGTCACATTTCTCTCCTCGTTTTGACACTTTTTTCAAGAAGCTTTTAGATTCGGTTAAAGTGGAACTGGAGAAAATGTGCTCTGTTCAGGTGGGAGGTAAGAGGTTAAAGTAAAGCACTGACTAAAGCGTTGCCTTGGAAACTCTCACGCTCTCACAAACCCAGGTCCAGTCCCGCTCCGCAGAAAACCGCCCTCAAACGTTACTTTAGCGACGCTCCCTTTATTTATTTCATTTCAGGAGGATGGGAGGGCATCTGAAACAGTCCGTGTCTGTGTTTAGTGTTGTGCTGTGGCGCTGTGGGGAGACTCTGTCTGTCTGGTTTCCCGGATGAATGGGTCCCACAGAGGGGCAGGGTGTGGGCCGGTGTCGCCCGGGACAGAGGGCCCTCCGCTGGGACAGAGTTATGAGAGCGTGGGCTGTGGTCTGGAGGTCTGTGGAGACTGAGAGTGACAGATATGTGGTTTAAAAATAAAATATCGCAGTGACACAGGGGTAATTCAGCATTTATTTATTCTCACGATGGAGAACTTTAATTTGCTGGTGAAGTGACATTCTTATGTTGTGGTTGTGTCCTTTGGCAAGACACTACACCCACCGTGAATCCCAGTGTGACTGCAGGAAGGCCTTTGGGACAGGACGGAAGCCAGTGTGGCATGACTGACTTCTTTTTCTTTTCTTTTTTTTTCTTTAATTGACATACAGGACAAAACATTCCTACAACACAGGATGTACAAACAGTTGAGTGTTTTGTGTGTGAAATATTGGGGTGGGTGGAGTGAGTGTGTGCGTGGATGTATTACGAAACAAAATCATAAGATACTGAGGGAAAAAAATAAAATAATAATAAATAAATAAATAAAGAATAAAAAAAATAATAATAATAATAACAAAAATATATATAAATAAACATTTTAATAAAAGGATACCTTCTTCCCATAATAAAAGGAAACCTTCAGAGCAAAGAAGAAAACATAAATAAAAAATAAAGAGACAAAAAAAATGGAGACAATTATCATCACAATAAACCAACATTAATAGTAATAGGATTACTGAGAATAATAGTAAATGGATGAATAGGATGGAAATAGTTTTGATAGAAAGAAACAAGCAATCATAAATAAAAAAATAAATTAAAATAAATTAAAAAAGGAATCAAAATACTTAAAATAAATCAATATACAATTATTTATTTAATTAAACTATGTTATATATGCTATAAATATTTATACATTAAATTATACAGCAGTAATCATAGTAATTCAGTAGTAACATCAAATAATAATACTAAATATTTAATGTATTCATATTATAAATATGAAAAATTATAATGCAATAATAATGCAATTAATAATTGCATTATTATCCTTTCTATGTACACTTTAGATCCAGCAAGCCCCGCCCCTTCCGACCGCCTCTGTGTCCTGTTTCCTATCTTTTTGTGTGTTTATTATTTCCATCTTTCCTTTTCCCTTTTTTCTTTTTCTTTTTTTTCATGACTGGCATCTAAAGAACATGCATGGAGGCTGAATGGTTACTGGGGCTGCACAGTATATCACAAAAACTATTGTAACGCGATATTTGGTGATGCAATATCCGTATCGTTAGAAGCCACAATATACAATTTACATCACTAAAGTCTTCATCGGACTGAGATTGACACTGAATTCATAAATGTGTAAAAACTCCAGTTAAACATTTCTTAATGTAGTTCAGTTTTAGTAGTTGTTGTGGTGCTGATGTTTTTTAAGTCTTGTTTTGACACAATTTGCTGAAAAACCTTATTGTGTTGAAATGGTTTAGAGAAATATCAGGTTCAAAGAGCAAATAGCAAGAAATTATTTGGGCTATTTACAAAAAAAAGAAAAAAAAATCAGTATAAGCTTATTGTAAATTATGTAAATGGATATGTGGACTATTTTGAATTATATTCCATATGATTATAAAGGACTTTAGAGTAAGTAATACTTTATTAAGTCAGTTGTAAATATTTAATTGTATTGCAACAAAAAGTTATTAGCGGAAAATGGCAATAAAATTGAAATCGCAATATTGATTGAAAAAAATCGCAATATTGATTTTTGGCAAAATCGTTCAGCCCTAGCCTTTATTATTATCATTAATTTCATATTGACTTTTCCAGTGGCACTTTTTTTGTTTTGTTATTTGCTCAATCTTCAGATAAAGCGTCCGAAACCTGAACATTGATAAATCTGAAATGCACATGATTCTTGTTTTAAGAGAGACCAGTTTATCTGTAGGGCTCAGTTCATATAGAAAGTAATAAAAGAACAGGACTGTATTGAGCATAGGCTACATAATATTACACGACATGAGAAAAGAGAGCAGTAGAATACATTGTGTTGGTTTCTGCTCCGCCTGAATGTGACTGCGGCGCATTCCTCCGGATCCTCGGTTGGAAACAGTGCGAGCTCTGTGTTCCCTCTGTCTCTCTCTCCTGGGGGGCCGATCGTTTCACCTCTACCTGCCCCCCCCCCCCTGAGCCGAACAAACGCCCCTCTGTGTGAGGAGAGGAGCGTGACCTCGGACAGAGACTTAACCCCGGACCTTTTCACCGCGCTGGAATCTACAGGAGTCGACGAGATCAAACCACATCACAGCCTTTCATTTGTGACTTAACCCCCGCCTGACCCGAGCACGTTCTCTCCAGTCTGGCTTTACCCAAATCTAAAAAGCTTCTTGACAAAAGCGTTAAAAACTAAAACAGACGAAAACAAGGACGAAAATGCAACAAGAAACTGCGACAATAAAGTGACTGAACAGCCACAAAAGTACTACAAAAATGTGGAGAAAAAAGTGAAAAAATGCATTGGAAAAGGAATTAAAAAGTGACAAAAAATTATCAAAAAAGTGACAAAAAAAACAATTTTTAAATTATTTTTTAAAGTAAAAAAAACGTTAAAAAAACATCAAAAAGTGACAAAAAAACATATTTTTTATTATTTTTTAAAGTAAAAAAAAATCAAAATAACATCAAAAAGTGCCAAAAAAGCAAGAAAAAGGTGACCTAAAAGTGCCACCAAAAAAACATTAAATTTTTTTTTTTTAAAGGCATAAAAAAAGTGAAAGTTCCCATGATTTGTTCAGAAGCCCCTTATGAGAGACCAACAGGCCCGGTTAGAACCATGAGGCCGTCCTTCTGTGGACCCACCACCTGCAGGAGGCGCTATAGGGGCTGGTGCAGCTCCAACAGCTGCCCCCACGACCCGGCAACGGACAAGTGGAAGAAAATGGATGGATGGATGGATGGATAAAAAAAGTGACAAAAAAGCAACCAAAGCGTGCCATAATTGCGACAAAAGTATGTTCAAAAATTGACGCAATAACAATGAGAGTTTTGTAGTTTCAGTTTTGTAGGTCTTAGCTTTCAAATGAGGCATTACACTGGCCTAGAGACTCCAGTCAAGAAGATTTTAGGTTTGGGTAAAGCCAAACTAGGGCCAAAACGTGCTTGGTTCAGGCGGGGGTTAAGAGGTTAGGTTAACCATGTTCTCACGATGTTCCTCCTAAATAATAGACGTGGAGTTGTGTCTATATCATCAAGGAATAACTTTAAAAATGGAGAGTTCAGGAAAAGTATTTTGCAATGAGCGACTGAAGCCAGTGCAGAGACCTGAGCACTGGACTAATGTGGTCATATGCTTCTAGCCAGGACTTTAGCAGCAGTGTTCTGGTACTCACCTGGCAACAAGCAATCAGCCCCCCTGCACTCACATCCAACTCTCCCCGAGGACTGCCATGCTGTAAGGGTCTCAGTATCGATATATCGAGAAAAATTCCTAGTTTGTGAACCTGTTCTCAAACCATGGCAATAAAACCCATTCTGATTCTGATTCTGATTCTGATATCGATTTGATACCAACTCAGTGCTGATTTTGGGGGCGATTCTTGGAAACGGGAATAGTCAGGTTCTCTGTGTAATTTCGCCGGATTTTCGTGGAGCGTATCAAAACTATACTTTATTAAGCAATCCGAAAAACAATGTTCCAATTTGCTCTGATATGTAAAAAGGTGCGATAATAGCTTGAACGAACATTTATATGTAAAAAAAAACAACGTAATTTGGCGGAAATGTACAAAATTTGGCAGAAAAATCCAGTTGGTCGTTCCAATCAAAAAAGTAAATAAACCCTTGTCATAATTTTCATGGAGTTGCTATAGCGATGACCAGAACTACCCATTTACTCTCATGGAAAAATAGTATAATTGTACAATTTTACTAAATGACAAGGGCAAATGGAAACTTTGTTTTTCTCATTGCTTATACCATAAGTCCGGAACATCGCGGCCCCCTTGTCGATCCGAAATTCTCTCGGGGCCCCCCAATCCAAAATAATTTATCCTATTCATTGGAATTTTCTTATTGTTTTACAGCTAAAATTACATAAGACCAGACCCCACTTTGGGAACCACTGCCTTATGTTCCATACACGAAAATCCCACAACCGTGGAAATCTACTGTAAATATAGTGGACCGGACTATAAAGAAAATATGTGAAAAAGATCAGGCTGCATTTGAAGACACTCAAAGGGGGAGTATAATGTAGACCTGCAGCTGTGTTTGGAGCCACTCGCGCATCTTTGAGTGATCTTTTGTTAAAAATAATAGACAGCTCCTACTCACTCCTCCCCGTTTACCATAATGACCACGTTCGAGGGGGAAATCTTGGCGGATCTTGGCGGATTTACAGACTCCTCCTCCCCAGCTCTGACGAAGCATGTTCCTAATAAGGGCATAAGGGCGGGATCTTCACTGTAGACTTGGCCCTTGCGTGACGTGTAGCTCGCGCAGCTCCAATGCTAACAGTCCGACCCTCATTAGTACGAGATTTCAAAAAAATTTATTTCAAAAACCAGCCTGGCTTATTTTTTTGTGACTAACCCAGCGTTATCTCAGGAGGAATATGTGAGAATATGTGAGAATATGTGAGAAAGTGTTAAAAAATAGAAACCAGGCGTTAAAGTTGTTTTTAACGTGTCTAAAGTCCAATGCTTTTCAATGGGAGACTAGCGGCTATGGAGGTACTACAGCAATGGCGGCCTCTAGTGTTGTGGTCGTAAAGCAGAGCAGCCAGCGGCCATTGTCTTTGACTCCCAAACCGCACCTCCTCCCGATGTCCTATACGAATCCAGGAAATGCTTTTCTCACCTCTTGATCTCTTGCTGAGCTTAATCCTCTCATTGCGAAGTGAAAACACTCGCCATAGCTTCACTACATGCAGCCACGCGCAGAATGGTGTATTTTCATCTTTTCTCTTCTTTGAAACAGCTGCGCAGCGAAGGGGGAGGGGCTTATGGGAGCTTGCGCGGAGGATCAGGAAGTACCTGTTTCAGCTCAATATTGCATTTTCTAACCAACAAAGTGTAAAACATGCCCGATAGGATTTGCAGTTCAAAGACAGGATTCAAGCTTCTTTTTAGTTTCTTTGACTTTTCTTGTCTGCAGAACCCACACAGTCCTTTCTCTGCTCTGTGGACATTTCTCAGCCCGTCTGTGTGTGTGTGTGTGTGTGTGTGTGTTTGTGTGTGTGTGTGTGTGTGTGTGTGTGTGTGTGTGTGTGTGTGTGTGTGTGTGTGTGTGTGTGTGTGTGTGTGTGTGTGTGTGTGTGTGTGTGTGTGTGTGTGTGTGTGTGTGTGTGTTTGTGTGTGTTTGTGTGTGTGTGTGTGTGTGTGTGTGTGTGTGTGTGTGTGTGTGTGTGTTTGTGTGTGTTTGTGTGGTATGAAGGGGCTTGAACTTGGCAGTGGCTGTTGGCTCGTCAGCCCGGTGTCTGCCCTGTGTGGTCCTTTTGTGGTCCGTCCCGATGATGGACAGGTGCTCACTCTCCCGAGACGCCCCCCCCGGCCTCTCCTCAGAATGAGCCTTTGTTGATTCTGGAGGGTCCCGCTGTTTGGAGCTGACATGCCAGTGGTCATTACGAGGAGAGGAAGTGCGGTCAAAGTCTGGCAAAACCCGGGCTTTGAGAAAGGTGTTGGTTACTGTATCTTTTCTTACTGAAGCGTGATGAAGCAGACGTTTGGGGGAAAAAGAAGCAGAATACCAGAACAGATTAACTCCGTGAGAATGTTGTGAAATGTGCTTAATAAACTCATCCTGGTGAAGAATGTAGATGTTAGAAATGCGTCAGAAGTGTTAGGAATGATTTAGGACCATAAGAAACAAACACAAAACAAAACAGCCTGTTACAATATTAGCTTAAAGTCTATTTTTACAACCAGGGCTGCGTACGGAGATAGACAGAAACCAAACTGCCATTCATACGAAGAGATGCTTCAAAAGTGACGACCAGTCCTTGTTCATATAGATGGAATAACTATGTGAGAAAAACATTTGTGACCCTTGAAGGCGACTGTTGGACAAAGTCCAGGGTCTGAAACTGTGGCCTCATGTCGCCGATATTCACAACATTTAAACTGAAATGAGAAATAAAAACATAGAATCCTCTTTTTTTGTCAATAAGGAGGTGGACAGTAGACGAAATCTGTTTCTTAATTGTGACCAGACAGATCCACATACACACATAGGCTCTGCCTCTAAATGTACTTTATTTTTATTTTTTTACGAGTGATCTGATGGAACAACAGAGCTAATCAGTCGCTAATTTGACAGATGGAAATGTAGCCACTATATTTAACATCAACACCGTTTTGGAACTTTTCCCTGTGATTACAAGACGAATTCAAATGATTTAAAAAGTGAGGGTGTCTGTGTCGGGCTGATCCCAGGTCCTGTCGTTCCCCTGTCCGCGATGGTCCGCTCCTGCCTACGGAGCCGCCCTGACTTTTCCCTTTCAAGATACTGACAACTTAAATATTTGTAAGAAATGTCACTTGAGACTTATAGTCTGTAAACCAATGCCCGTAAGCCTTATAGTTCACGATTATGGCTCAATATACTTCAGTGTTCACGCTCCGCTACCTGAACTCACACATTTCAATGGAGGTGTGGTTTGTTTGGGCCGAAATTAGGAGCCTGATTGACTCACGCATGCACAGTCGAGATGGGCATTGGGCTTATTCAATAAGTGCCTCCTGGGTTTTGTCCCTGTTTCAGAGCGTAGTGTCTCGCACTGGTCAGCTCCTCCACCGCTTCCTCCTGCGCAGCTCCCTCCGCTCCCTCTGATCGTCATCTTTGTCCTCCTCCTTCTCCCCTGGCTCTGACGCCGTGTGGGCGGCTCTTGGTGCCTCTTCAGTGTTTCAGAGGAAGAACGCTGTGGATGTGTAGATCTCAAATGCTGCTCAAAGACCTTTAGATCATCAGCTGTTTGTTTACTTTTAAACACTTTCCTTCATGGCCAGTACGGACTCTCTGCAGCAAAAAAAAAATCGGCTGAACCTCACAAAATCACGGCAAAGATGTACAACCGGCGGCACGGTAGCGCAGTGGTTAGTGCTCTCGCTTCACAGCTAGAAGGTCCCAGGTTCAATTCCCACCTGGACGGGGCCTTTCTGTGTGGAGTTTGCATGTTCTCCCCGTGTCTGCATAGGTTTCCCCTACCACCAAAAACATGTACAATAGGCCAGGATGAATGATCTGTGTGTGAATGCATGGGGGTGGTCAGAGGGACCGTTGGCGCAGATGTGTGCAGTCGCGACAGCGCTTCTGTCAGTCTCCCCCAGGGGAAACTGAAGCTACAAACATAGTTTACCACCACCGAGTATGGAGTGAATGTAAAATGCTGTCATGTAAAGCGCTTTGTGACCATGTCTGTGAAAGGCGCTATATAAATAAAGATCTTCTTCTTCTACAAAAGCTTCTTGCAAAACAATGTGCAAATGTGTAATCAACAATAACTGCCAGTTCACCTTCGATATAAAGGCTTTGGAATTAGAAGCTCAAAGGTCTTTCTTCACAACATACTGAAGGACAAAACAAACTTAATTCCACTGGACAAAGATAATGTAAAGGACCTTTAACCCTCTTCACTGTGACTTTTGTTTCCCTCGCCCCCGTGTCTCCACTTCCGCCCCTCTCCTCCTCCTCTCGCCCAGTTACTTTCCCCCTTTTGTCTCTGCTCAGCCTCCAGACAAGCCGGGACACATCTTTGTTACCGTTCACCCTCGCTTCGTTTTAAAGGCCCCTCTCTCTCTCTGCGCTTCGGGACATTCCAAGCGAGCGCCGGGTCCGGAGGTGTCCCGCCTGGAACGTCGGCCGCTCTTTCCCCGAAATCCGAAAGGGGAATTCTGCGGTGAAGTGTGTAAATGGAGCAAGGCGTGACCCGTAAGGAAAGAAAGTTTAGGGAAGGTTTATGTAGGAAATGAGCTGTGGATTCGATGTTATCTGCAAACGGAATGAGGTAATGTGAGCGATGAATGGAAAGGTATGTCTGAGAGTGACAGAGGGGTTCTCCTGCCTCCTGCCTCTCACTGAAGATTCTTTCATGCTCTGTTTGAAACACATACAGAAATGTAAACGGGCCTGGATTACGAACATAAATACGGTCACATTTTCATGGACATTAATTATTCAATGATCTTGAGTGAAGTGTCTTGCCCAATGGCTGCTCTGCTTTGCGACGACGACACTGGAGGCCGCCATTGCTGTAGTACCACCATATAGCCGCTAGTCCCCCATTGGAATCCATTGCACTTTAGACACGTTAAAAACACCTTTAATGGCCAGTGCCTAATTGTTTGGAACTGTCTCCAGCTCGATATTCCTCCAGTGATTACGCTGGGTTAGACACAATCAGAGGCACCGGGCTGGTTATCGTAGGAAACTTTTTAGAAATCTCGTACTTAATGAGGGTCGGACTGTTAGCATTGGAGCTGCGCGAGCTACACGTCACGCAAGGGCGGAGTCTACAGCGAAGATCCCGCCCTTATGCCCTTATTAGGAACATGCTTCGTCAGAGCTGGGGAGGAGGAGTCTGTAAATCCGCCATGATTTCCCCCTCGAACGTGGTCATTGTGGTAAACGGGGAGGAGTGAGGAGGAGCTGTCTATTCTTTGTACAGTCTATGGTCTTGCCCAAGGACGCAACAGCAATTTGCTACTGCGGGAGCTGGGATTTAAACCGGCAACCTCTCGGTTAAAGTGCATATGACAGATTTTAATGCTCTTGAAAATATGACTTATTTAGATGGATTACATCAGTTGCATAGTTATCATTTTTTTCAGTGAAGCAGCAATTTTAATGAAGAAATGTTTGGCAGAAAAGTTATTTTATTTGAATTTTTAAGCTGCTGACAGGAAGTGACATAAAAGAAGGAAACATTCCATAGCAGTTTGACTCATTCATTTCCCATTGACTTAATATGGTTGCACGGCAACAGTTTAAAATTGTTTACCTTCTTCGATGTCACTTCCTGTCGGTGTCCAATAAGGAAGTGAAAACATAAACATCACAAAAATGCTCAAACTAAAGAAAACTGGGTTTAATCACTATTTGTTGTCCTCAACCTGTGAGACGTTTCTGTAACGTCCCTGCAATGTCTCAGAGACCTGTAGCTTATTTTTCCTATAGACAGACCTTAGTGTTGGTTTTTCGTACCTGACGGTTTCGGCTACAACTGTGGCCTTCCTCAGAGGTTGTCACGTGTCAACGTACCGTCAGGTACGAAAAACCAACACTAAGGTCTGTCTATAGGAAAAATAAGCTACATAATCATTAGAAGACCTAATGAACCTAATCGGACTGTCTCAGAGACCTGTCGGATAAGAAGCTCTCAAAGAGACTCCATACGAGTCTTTGAGATCATCTTGGTGTTTGACAGGTTTTGGAGACATTGCAGGGACATCACAGAAACGTCTCACAGCTTGAGGACAACAAATAGTATTTGTGCCACAGCTGCTTGAGCCTGCGTAGACCTCTCAGAGACCAGGCTCCTGGTCGTGTGATGGAATCTTATTTGAAGTGCTTTTATCATATGACACAAGTCACACAAATATAAGGATATTTATTGACTCTGTGGTGGTGCTATGCAGTCACAGTTTCCCTTTCCCAACTGCGGACTCTCCGACAACTACCATTCATTCACACACACATCATCCATCCTGGATCATAGAAATAAAAAGTGGCGTTCGATCCTAACGTAATGATAATAATGGTTTTATATAGCGCTTTTCTGGACCCTCAAAGACGCTTTACATTTGCATTATTCATCACTCCATACTTGGTGCTGGTAAGCTACTATTGTAGCCACAGCTGCCCTGGGGTAGACCGACGGAAGTCTGCGCCATCAGCCCCTCCAACCACCACCAACCACTCACTCACTACATACGGCCTCCCATCCAAGGACCGACCAGGCCCTTCCTGCTTAGCTTCAGAGGTCTGACGGTGTCGGGTGTAGCAAAGACGGTATGTTCTGCTAATCCGGGAGACTTTTCAGAGTTCGTTAGCCTGCTCAATGTATTTTTCCTATAGCCGTTAGCATTAGCCATCAATCGTCGCTAATTATGAACGATCCAGATGTTTTCAGCTGCTGTCAACCGTCAACCACATATTGGTGAGGTCAAAATCATTAATGAATGCACAGACCTTTGGAGATTTTACTTTAGATACAAATTAGCGTCTAAAAGTGTCCCCTGAGCTAAATGCTAAATGCTAAATGCCTTTTGTGTGTCAGATACAAATCCAGTGGCCACTAAACTTCCTCTTAAAACATGTTAATGATAAAGAAACCTCAGAAATGATATAAATACCATGAAACGGACAAAACATACTGGCTTCTCCATTCATTTGAGTTTTGCACATTAGCAGGAACAGGCCCGGGGCTAAAGGCATTCGCATGTGTCCCTGTGGCAGAGTGGTTAGCCTCTTTAGCCTAATGCAGTGACATGATTATATTGTTAGCTCCTTCTCGTCAGCTGCCGGTGTGGACAGCGTTTCAGGGTTTATAAATAAATGAGCACATGCCTCTGGAGCCTCTGCATGTGTGGAGGATTACTGCCTTTCACTCCTCGTCCAGACGCTTCTTTATGCACTTGTACGAGAGAGACAGACGTTTTCTATAGTTTGACGTCGGGGCGTGTTGTGGCGGATTCCTGGACGGGACACTCCTCGTCGGTCAGTTATGGGCGCGGCTGACACGTGCGGGATAATGTTTCGGATCGGACTCTGTCTAATAATAAAGACCGTGAGAGGAACAGGGCTGTTTCCTTAAGTCTGTTTGGGTTTGAGCTCATTTATCTGTTTATGGAGTTTCACAGTTTGAGACATTAGTGCAGATTTTTCACATATTTCAGGGGTCACTGTAGAAATATTTAGTGGTATTTATCTTTCTGTTTTAATAATCCTCTTTATAAATAACATAAAAGAGTCTATTTGGGCTGCAGCAGGTCAAACTCAATCCTTTTAAATGTCATTTTTATACGATATTTTTTGCGCTAAAAACATCTGTGCATAAGATTTGCTGATGAGGAGAAATGTCCATATTCAAAAGCAAATTGGACACTGTGGACATGTTTTTATACATGTTTTTGTCATACTAGGCTTTAATGATTATATATGAAACTGTGTTGATGTAATCTGTGTTTTAAGGTTCATTTGAATTGGGCGGATATTTTACTGCATCATTGTTGTCTTTACTGTTGAAGCCACTGGGGGGCAGTGTGTTAGAAGGAGGAGTCAGATTACGCAGAGGAAGTGCTGACAAGAACATTCCAAGAGCACTGATTGGTTCGACAAGGACACGCCTACTTCCTGTTCCTATAAATTACTCACGCACAGAAGGTGCGGCCTCTCTCTCCCTCCTCGCTGGTCGACCAACATGTGTCCTAGGGACAGCCCGCATAACTTTTGTTTTAGTTTGTAATTCAGGGAATAAAACAATGATTTTGATTTTAATAGAACAAGTCTCTGTCTTCTCTCCATATAGTAAAGAATACGCCAACAACACAAAAAGCTTGGATACATTTTTGTTTTCCAAAGAATTATTGATGTAATAATTGTCACACAATGTCATTATTTTTGAAGAAATTTTATTTAATGTCAGTTGTAAATCCAATTTAATGACACTCAAGGCCTTAAATTTGGCACAATTCATTACAAGACAGTGACCAGATATTTGCGATGCTAACCACTCTGCCATGACATTAATCAAATCAAAGCTCACACAGTGACTAGTGCCTTAAGTGACTCTTTTGAATTTTTGTTTTAATCTTGCACCAGAGCATGACCAGAGCAGTGACTATAAACGGTTTTGCACGAAACATGACAGAGCCTCTATTATCAATAAAGTGTGTTTCACGACGTTCCAGAAAGTCATGTTATAATTTGTGTTCGATCAGAGGTCGATACAACTCAGTGGGAGACACACAGTTTTGGAAAGAAATGTCCAAATGTTTTCCCGGATCATTAGCCTATGGCTAGACACCTTATGTCAATAACACTGGCCGCCTAATCCCAAGGTTAAAGAATACTTATTAATCCCCGTAGGGAAATGATTCTCTGCATTTGACTCTTCCTCAATACTGATGGGGCACCTGTAGGAGCAGTGAGCAGCCACCTCTGTGAATACAAGCACGCTGTTGTTCTATGTCAAATTGTTGTTGTTGCCTTTATCATATTTGTATTTTTTTTAAATGTTCTTTATGCATGCCCGTATAGTTTTAAAGTTGTTATTGTTTATTTTACCTAAATTATGTGTTATATGTTTTATGAACAGTTTATGAACCTGTTCTCAAACAATGGCAATAAAAACAATTCTAATTCTGAAATAAAATACAGTTATTTGGAAGTAATTGGATTCACAAACCACCTTCATCTTAAGATGGAAAGTCTTTTCCTCTGACCAACATCACGCACATCGTTTTGAACGTGCCCTGATGAAGACACAGAACACATCTGAAATATATTTGTGTGCAGGAATACAGCCTTGATTAGAGCTTGATGAGCATCAGTTTCTCCTGCCTACATGTGTTCTAACTTCCTTCTCTACGTCATTGTGAATATTGTCTCCACTTTTGGACGCCTTTATGAGACAGTCATGTGACCATAGTCCTGCTGAGACTTTGTGACAGTTTTCGTTTACATCGATAAACCAGGTCCTTTTTCAGCACAGTGCGAGTTTAATTTTGTATCAAACTTACATTCTGATAGTAAGTCTATTTTGTTTCGAATGTTGTTGCCGTCCCAGATCCTGAAATAGTGTAACGGAGCACTCCCTTTGTCCCCTGAGCTGGGAACAAGTCCGATAAGTCTCTCTGAAGTGGTTTGATACGGCGTTTGTTATCGCTGTGGACGTTTTCACACCACACTCACCGTTCAGATTGTCACCCACGGCCTCATTCTGGACACATACCTCACGCCTGTGTCTTAAACGGCCTCAGCTGCGCCGTTTGAAATAGAACTGTGGCGTTTGGTGTCAGAGCGACCCGTCCGTGCTGTGAGCGAGTGGAGCCCAGGACACGTGAGGATGTTTACTCTGAGAGAGGGGCGTGTCAGGGAGGGAGAGCCTGTAAACTTCAAAAGTATTCAGTCAAACAACAGTGAGTGGCTGCTTTTATCTGCTCACTTCAGAGGAGTGTTTGGGTTCTGCCACAGTCTGCCGTGACTTCAGGACTTCTGTACAAAACAAACCTGATTCAGAAGAGAAGAGAGAGAGAGAGAGACGGCTACAGCCACAGTTATTTATCATTTAGTATTAGCCGAATGAAATCTGTACAAAAACATCAAAAATAACCACTTTATCTGAAACCAGGACCACAAGGAGCTAAAACCACTTACCTGCCGTCCACCACCATTTTCAGAAACTACAAGGTCTTAGCTTTCAAATGAGGCAGTGCACGGGCCTATAGGCTGTGACGAAAAATGCAATAAAAACACGACAAAAAAGTGACATAAAAAATGTGACGTAAACATAAAAATTTAGATCAGTTTTGTAGGTCTTAGCTTTCAAATGAGGCGTATACATGCTTTTCAGTCATGTGACTTTTGTTGTTATGGCGGCCATTTTGAATACCGAAGTAGAATTATGCAGTACTACAACATGTAACAATATCTCAACCCAGGATGAAAATGAAAGACAACTGATTGACAGTGGCATTTTTATGTTTCGTAATCATTGCTCAAGAAGATAACAATAAAAACACAGAACCAGAGACGCACGTTTATGTGAAGAAACCAGTGAGTCAGTGTTTAAGCTGCTCAAGATGTTAGCATGCTACCGGTTAGCATTTAGCTTCAACAGCTCAGCTCTGACCTCTCCAAGAGAAAGCCCTGAACCACAGACATCTAGCCTTGGATACAACATATGACAGAGGTCAGAGCTGAGCTGTTACTGTAGTATTTCCTCAGTGTTCATAGATGTGAGACACACATGTGTTTATCGTGTTGAAGCCACTGACAGTTGATGACAGTTGCTAACCGGTAGCATGCTAACGTCTTGAGCAGCTTAAACACTGACTCAGACTGAGACTCTGTCGACATGACAAACTGTAAAAATCCCAGAGAAAGGTTTTCTGTTTCCTCTTTGATGAGTTCATTTAGTCTTCAGAGTGAAGCAGATCTTTAGTAAATCCTGCTGTAGCTCCACAGACAGAGCTGCTACGTCTGTGCTACATTTGCTGATTATGTCACAAAAACGTGTGTTTTAACTGTTATCTTCTTGAGCAATGATTACGAGGACATAAAAATACCACTGTCAATCAGTTTTCATCCTGAGTTGAGATATTGTTACATGTTGTAGTACTGCATAATTCTACTTTGGTGCTCAAAATGGCCGCCGGAACTATGCCTGATGTCATTGGAAATGCATGTATAGGCTGTTGGCTCTCCAGTAGAGAAGCTTTTAGATTTAGGTAATGCCGAACTGCAGGGGTTAGTGGATTGTGCTAAGAATGAGGTTATTTTAGATCAAACTTGGTGTTTGATCTAAAATTTCTTTGGACCGCGGAGAGCAGTTCCGATCTCATGGGTGAGAACGTGGGGGGGTTCTGCTCCTGAAGTTGTGTCCTTGGGCAAGACACTTCACCCTCCTTGCCTCCAGTGTCTGCGTACATTGGTGTGTGTGATTGATTGACTTGTTTTGGTGAATGACGGGCAAACAGCTGATGCATCGCGGCCTCTAATGGTGTTTTATAAAATCACAGATCTGTTCCAGCGCAAGGAAAGCAACGCCCAGTTTGAGAACATTGTTGCCAATAACAGAACTATTATAATTTATTTGATACAGCTGCTAAACGGTGAGTGATGCAAAATTAAATATACCATTTTGTGGCCGCGTTGCACCTGATTTAACATTTGAAACGATGTAAGAGCCACGAAAACAATACAGAAAACTAAACTAGCAATATATTATCTTAGTAATCTACAGCAAAACTTTCAAATTGATATCTCTAGATTGAATTTTTTCCCTATTTCCCCCTGCAGTGTCTCGACAGTTCCAGGATCAAACCGTGATTAAACCAAAGAACTACTTCAATGAGGAGTTTAAAACCCACAAACAGCCGCCCTGTCCCTGTAAACCCGTCTTCTAAAGTTTAACGGTTCGATCGTGCGTCGGCCCAGTAAAAGTCAGCGCTGATTTACGTTTTACACAGAGCGGCTGATGCTCCCGTCGCCGGGGGTTACGGCAAAGCAAACCAGGAAGTGCTAAAGCCAACGCTGATTTGTCCAGGTCGAAATCCACAGCGGTGATGTATTTGTGGCTTCCTGTGATGCGGATATTGCGTCATTTAAGGCTGCGATAACAATAAAACGCTCGGTTTCACCTGATGATGTCATGGGCTGGAATCCTGAGCCTTTCTTCAGCCCAAAACCCAGCACTTATGGTTTTAATGGCAGCATATTTTGTCCCTTTTCAATGGTTGTATTCAGTGTCTTCCACCAGGGGGCAGAGTTCGCTTGTGTTTTCCATATGCTGTCCAAACACTCCTCTCTCTGTCAGGCCTCATGTGTTTTGATATTTCTGTAACAATAACAACGGCAGCTGCTCCACCTGGAAAAAAACACTCGCTAAATCAGTCCGAGGCAGAGACGGACTTTGTACCAAATATTGTCGCCCGAGATATGAACAATATTGGATAAGTGATGAAAAATTCCTACAAATTGAATCAAATTGGACTAATTTGAAGGCGCGGCAGCAATTATCAACACAACAGTACGAGTTATTTCTTTGTTCTGAGCCAAAACAGTCCACAGCATCAGAGGATTGGACTGAGTCAGCCATATCATTCTGGTTTAGGTTCTGTTTGTCATTAAAATATTAAATTTAGTTTATGTATTTAATTTCACATTAGCATTGTTTAATTAACCAGTTAAAGTAATATACTTTTAATTGACCTATTAATTATATAAAATAACCAGTTTTAGAAATGTATATTGATTGAAAAACATTCACCCATATGAAATGACCAGTATCGGTATCGACAAAAATGACCCCAAAAGTATCGGTATCGTATCGATTCCAAAAAAATGTGTTATCGCCCATCTCTATAATGAAGCGCTATTCACCTTATTCCACCCTGCCCACTTAGAGCGCGAAGCCCGTTCATTAAGTGGATCCATCCATTTTCTTCCACTTGTCCGTTGCCGGGTCGTGGGGGCAGCTGTTGGAGCTGCTCCAGTCCCTATGGCTCCTCCTGCAGGTGGTGGGTCCACAGAAGGACGGCCTCATGGTTCTAACCGGGCCTGTTGGTCTCTCATAAGGGGCTTCTGAACCGCTCTTTGTCTGACCCGTCACCTAGGACCTGTTTGCCATGGGAGACCCTACCAGGGGCACGAAGCCCCCGACAACAGAGCTCCAGGATCATTCAGGCTCAAACCCCTCCACCAGGTTAAGGTCATCTTATACCTGAAAGACCTTTCCTCTGACCAACATCGAGCTCATCATTTCCAATATTGTCTCCACTTTTGGACACCTTAATCTTATTGTTTTTACTGTTAAAGCGTCCACCATTTTGTCCGTTTTCTAACCTTTTTCAACACAAACATTGGCGTATGGGCCCGTCCCTGTGTCCTCAGCAAAGCCCTGACGCAGCCTTTCCAAAATGGAGCCCCGCTTCCTCCTCTTCCTCTGTCCGCGAACAATACCCGAGGAAGTGTGTCAGGATGAGGGCTGGACACTTTCACAGGGAGCGCTCGGAGTGTGGGACAGGGTGAGAGCTTCTGTTTGTGATTTAGAGAAAAGACTTGACGCCAGGAGAGATGGAGCTGTGGAAGGTAGGAGCTGTTGGGACTTTTTGGGAAACTCGGGGTCAGATGTTGGTCCTCAGGCGGCGGACGTGAGGCTTTGATGTTTAGTGACGTTTGATACAAAACACTTGGAAAACGATTTGGTCTCACAGAAAAAACGCTCAGTGTTTGCTGAATAGTTGATGTTTGAGTCAATGTTCTTTGGATGAAAAACAAAAGTTATGATTTCTGTTGTTGCATATTGGAATTTTATAAATAGTATTTTTGAAAGTATGTTGTGAATTGTGCCACAGTTAAGCTTAGCTGGTTAAACATGAGGTGCATATAAAGTAAGTGCTTACTCTCAGAGAGCAAAAGAGTTTTGTCAGAGTCTGAGCCATTTTGGCCTGACATGAGGATTTCTTTGGATTACCCGCTTTATTTCAGTAATAGGAATAATCTCATGGTCAGTGAGAATTCTAATACTAACCGACGTGCATTATTTTCATAAAACCGCAGTTACGTCACCTTCATGTGAACTGGGCTCGTTTTATCGAGATGTGACATCATTGCCCCAGTTGGTTTGTGTCCATGTGTTTTTTATGTTGGAAAGTGAGGAAGTAATTAAATAAAAACTTTTATCACCGATTAGTGCTTAATGGAGCTAACCATTTGAAATTGGCGTTAGCATCTCAAAAGCAAAACGTTGGTTTGTTAATTTTATAGAATTATCACGCAGTGGCGTTTCTAGGGGTGCACCCCACTCAGGGAGGCTGAGGACGCATAAGGAAGTGTTTTCTCATTAGGCCACCCCTCCCCCACCTTTTGTTATGCAGAGCTAATCACTGATTGTTAAGACTATAGTTTCTTTATAGAATACACAATGAAATGAATATTAATGCTACTGCACATTACTATTACTAAGCAAAAAATAATGCTGACTGGCATTTTGTAGGTAACAAAATCCAACCCATTTTATTGTGGTGGAAGCATTGTTGTTAGTTGGTCCAGCAAGGAGATTTGACCTCACTAATATTAAATGGCATTTGATCCAAAATGTGTTGTGCTGCTTTTGCCTGCTTGTAAGTTTTTATTCAGCACATAACATAAAATAAATTAAATTAGACGCCACTGATATCACGTAAATGTTTTTTTTGTTTGCATTAATGTCGGGCATTTCTCTCGCAAATATGTTTCTCCGAAGGACGACAGCTCACACTAAACTCAAGACAGTAGCAGAGTTTAACTAAAAAGCTCACATTAGACCAGAGGTCACTAAACAGCGGACCTCGGTCCGGATCCGGACCCATGCACCAGCCCATCCGGACCCGAACTGTGGATCAGAACTTTGGACCGGACCCTGAATCCCCTCAGACGAGCGGCTGTATGAGCTCTCTCTCCCTCCCTCTCTGACTGCAGAGCGGTAACTACAGCCCAGACGAACAGAAAGAGAAAGTCCTTTATCTGAGCTCCATGACACTTTTTACATTTTTAGAAACGGTTTTCGAAATGACTGAAATACGGCTCGCTAAAAAAAAGTGGAGGACGCCCTAATTCAATATGCACGCGCGGTCGTAATGCGCATATTTGTGCAGCTGTTTCCCGATCGGCAGCGAACAGGTCTGAACCAGGACTAAACCTGGACTAAGCCTGGACTAAACCTGGACTAAACCTGGACTAAACCTGGACTAAGCCTGGACTAAACCTGGACTAAGCCAGGACTAAGCAGGGCTCAGTGTGTTGAACTGAGCAGAGGAGAAACACATCACTGTCAGACATTATGTGCACATTGTGTGTAATAGAGGCTTGTGCCTTCTGCTATTTAGGAGCCAAAACTTATTTTTAGAGCAAAGAAAACAATAACAGGATATGATTAATTGTATTATTTTCAAATCAAAGTTATAGATTTAATAAAGGCTTAAATCCTCATATAAACGTGAATTAACCCCGTATGTTCTGGACCTTTGCTTTAATTCGTGACCCCTGCATTAGACGATAAAAGAACAAATCAGCTGATTTACGCTGACAGATGCGTAAGTCGGGAAGCTCGTTTTGACCCGAGTTTACCAGTTGTTTTGGGAAAACTTTTTTCCCAGTCCCATTGGACCACATGAACGCAGCATTTACGGCAACAGTTACATCTCTGAGCTCTTTCCAAAGTAAATAACGGGAAGTCTCTGTCACTTTTGGTTCCGGAGATATCGAACGTTATTGTGGCCGTCCCGCCTTTGCTCTGCCTGATCCCGTCAGACCTTAGAAGCTAAGTAGGAAGGGCCTGGTCGGTTCTTGGATGGGAGACCGTTTGGTAACACCTGGAAGCCTGGGTGAATGTAGTGAGTGAGTGGTTGGTGGTGGTCGGAGGGGCCGATGGCGCAGACTGGCAGCCTCGCTTCCATCAGTCTACCCCAGGGCAGCTGTGGCTACAATAGTAGCTTACCACCACCAAGTATGGAGTGACTGAATAATGCAATGTAAAGCGTCTTTGAATGTCCAGAAAAGCGCTATATAAAACCGATGCATTATTATTATTATATTGTATAATACCCAAATATTGGCCCGATATATCGTCCGGCCGATATTTCAAAGGTTGAGCCACTAAAATTGCAAGTGACGATCGTAAAAAGTCAAATGTTTATGATTCAGTGGCGGCTGGTCCATAGGGGGGCGCTGGGGCGCCGCCCTCCCTAAAAATGTTTCCAAAAATATCATCATTATCATATATCAATAATACAAAATATTGCATAATATTTTGCATAAATGCCTTTCGGAGATTTATTTTAAAAGGGTTTTTTACACTGGATTCACTCATTACTGTGTGTGAATCGGTGTGATTGCATTGTCTCTAACCCGCGGGGCGCCGGTCTGCTGTAAGTAAATACAAGTCCCTGAACTTTTGGAAACCATGTGACTACAGGCTTCTCTCTTAGTGGCCGCCTTAACTTTCCTCCTGGGGCGACACTCCCATTTAGATTATCAGCCAATTAATATTTGCTACTGTGTTTTTTGTCTGATGTAGTTGGACAACGGCGCTGTCAATCATTTTTGTGACCCGCATGCGTAGCTAGCCGGTGTCGATCAATGGCGGAGGTGCTCGACTGTAAACAATATACGAGTAGCAGCGCTGAGCTCACGTACGAACTCATGGGAGGAAACACTTCTTATTTGAGAGACGGGAGAAGCTTCGTGTTGCTGCCTGAGAGGAGGTGAAAGGATTTTGTCAAACTAATAGACTTCGGAAAACTTTCTTCAGTCGGACGCGGCGTCTAAACGGACTTTGCTGGAGGTAGCATTACGATGCTAACTAGCTCATCTGCTTTAGCTACTGCTTGTTTCATAAAACTTTGGGACAACCCTCGCTGACTTGGACAGACAGTCATGTCCCAGGACGTGGACATTTGATGGAGAGAAGATTCAGGACCGTGAGGACGGTGTGAGGGGAACGTCTTTCATTCATTCATTGAGGAGGAGCTCAGGTGCTACGGAGAGGTACGGAGACTGTTATTTCTGACAGGATCATTTTTGTCTGACAGTTTACAGGTTTAAACTATGGTTTAGACTATACAGGTTTAAACTATGGTTTAGACTATACAGGTTTAAACTATGGTTTAGACTATACAGGTTTAAACTATGGTTTAGACTATACAGGTTTAAACTATGGTTTAGACTATACAGGTTTAAACTATGGTTTAGACCTGTGGCTCTGAGGCACGTAATGCAAACATAGCAGGTCTGGCTCTAATACTGTACAGCAGGGGTCTCGAACTCATTTGGACTGGGGGCCACAAATGCAAACCCAGTGTTGGTCGGGGGCCGCAACAGACAAAGCCTTTTTTATTCAGTCAATTATGATTTAGCAACTTTTTATTGTTTGCTATAATAAACCTTAAAATAGTCTGTACATTAACTATCTGCACATTTTTAAGCTTACAGAGGTTTCCAATCGGCCAAACATTTGCTGAGCTTCTAAATTACAAATTACAGACTTAAACAATTAATGTTTTTGTAATTAATCTCAGGTACATTGGTTCAGGGCATCAGTGAATGATCTTTCAGGAGTCAGGTCCAGTTTCTGTCTGTTGGCCTATTTAGAAAGAAATGCAAAATGCACTACAAATGTCATTTTAATTTAGTGTAGAAAGGCCCAACTAGGGACTGGAGCTGATAATGAGCACTAGCAATAAGCTTCACCTCAAGTAAATAATGTGGAGTCATTGGCCTCATGCCTTTTTCTGACCTACAGTTAGAGAATGGATGGGGCTTATATTTTTTACTATCAATGTTGCTGTAATTATTTGCAGTATTTTTTATACATTTCCATATTGTCTATTTTTAATGTAACTATGGATCATGTGTTCGCACATGTGTCCCAAATAAAGATTAAATTAATTGACATGATAATGTTGCTCTGAGAGAGAGATGGAGAGAAAAGGCTCCTCACTTTACTGTTGTGATAGCCTGGTTTTTACCCTCGTACTCATTTCGTTTCGTACATGTAGGGAAATTATAATTGACCGGAGTTTACGGATGGCTAAGGCCAGGCTACTGTTGTGACGCTTTTAAACACTAATTGTTCGCTTTGCAAAGTCATAAAGGTAACGATGGTAAAGGTGCTTATTGTCATGCTGCTGTAACTTTTCCAGCACGTTTAGCTGAACAACTAAAGTTTCTCCCTCGCGTTCGCGTCTCCCCCTGTTTCAGAAGCTCCTCTCTCAGTCCGCTGCTGTTAGTCCGTTTCTTTGTTAAGAAAAGTTGATAAGTCGTCTGCAGAAGCGCTGCATCTCCGTTCCCGTCTGATGTTGTTGTCATTCTGGCGTCCGCAGCGGCATTGTCGCTACCGCGCGGTGCCTCATGGGAAATGTAGTTCTAACGTGTTTAATGCAATTTACCGTCGGGCCGCATGTAATATGAATAAGAAATCATCTCGCGGGCCGCAAAAAATTATCTCGCGGGCCGCATTTGGCCCCGGGCCGCATGTCTGAGACTCCTGCTGTACAGGAAATCAAAGAGGGACTCTGAAAAAATAACGCACTTCGTGCCTTTGTTCTGGTTCTGTTGGTACAAAACACAAATCATCTCGTACTAGGTGGTGCCAAACTAAAATATGTATAGTGAGTGATTATCTTTTATTTCATTGTCAAAAGTTAAAATTCATTTAATGCTTCTTTATTGTTTACAAGTGTCTATTCATAATATTTTCCATAAAATAATGAAAAAAATGCTCCAAAGATAACTTTCTTTTTTAGGTTAAAAACAATGTTTATAAGTGTCTTTTAAAATATAATTGAAAGTAGGTATAGACAACAGCGCCCCCCCTTGTTTTTATATCACCAGCCGCCACTGTTATGATTTGTGATTTGTGCGGCTGCAACATCCAAATAGTCCTAACAGCAATGACACCAGAGTTAATTTTAAATGTAGTTTCAGTCTTAGACAAAAATATAATCTAATTTTAGATTATATTAGGTTTAGAAATGTCATGCAAATTTAGTTAACTAAATCTCACATTCATTTGATCAACTTTACTTGTATGTTGTATGACCTGTTCCTTTGGCAGTGAATTTCTGTAATCGTTCTTAAAAAGTCTGGACATTTTATTCATGTTCACCATTTTTTTTGTCTGCAAAATATGACTTTGTATTTTTGCGACTGTAGATGTTCTTGCGTTTTCCCCCTGGAGATATAATTTACGTCTGTTCAGAGAGAGACGTCTGTCGTGTCAGCTGTGAGGGTCAGACTTTTACAACGCACTTTCAATCTCCGTCTCCCCGAAGTGCGGCTGCTGTTGATCCGTCGTAAACTCTGTTGTTTTGACGGCTTTAACAAGAGGTCGTTGGAGTCAGTTCACTGCAAGTTTACGTTCTCCTTATCCTTGAAGTATTTTACACGTCAATAATATAAATTAACCAGTTTTATGACTCGTATCGGTATTAGCATCGACTAACATTACCCCAAAAGTAATCAGTATCGTATTGATTTGAAAAAAGTTCGGTATCGCACTAAAAGCAAATACATGGCGACAGAATAGCTCAGGTACTGGGCATCTGTTCTTGAAAATAACTTGCTAAAATGCTTTCTTTTGCATCCCCTTTGTTTCAAGTAGAACCTCCTTAACAGATCGTTTGGGTAATTTTACAAATGTTTCCAGACTTAAAGGGCCGGCCTTGACCGAAAAGTACAGAGCAGATTTTTTTCCTGTCAGTCCAGCCCCTTGCTTCCAAATGTCCCTCTATGTCCCTCACAGTGTAGGAAGTTTAGCATCATTTCCTGATCCAATCATTAACCGTCTGTTTAATTGGTCATGTATCCAGACACTCCACGTGTGCGCAGCAAACAATCCCATCACCAGTGCCAATAGACGGGTGTTCATTCAGGCACTTTGTTTTGGTTGTGAATAATATAAATGACTTGAGCGTGTTGTGTTCAAGTTACATCACTGCGTTGTTAAGGCGAGATACTGCAGGAGAATAAGGGAAACATTTCTTTCAATTATTGTCATTATTCAACTGTGCAACAAAATGGCAGGATTTGAAAAGAGGGGACATTTTCTGGCGCCCGCTGCGAGCCGTCCCACCAGCCCGTCCAAGCTCCGAGACGGGTCAAAATACGGTGGATTCCCGGCCATAATGGGACACTTGACAGCAATGGATCAGATACTGGGTTAGTCCTGACGGGGTTCAGAAGTGTTTCAGAAGAAGAAATCTGTGGATTTGCCGCTCAAAGACCTTTTGATCATCAGCTATCTCAAGTGAAAAAAGTTTGGACACCCCTGAGCTATAGCTGTTTGTTTACTTTAAAGGAGCTACAGTATATCATGCAAAATCGACTTTTTGGAGCTTTTAGCCATGTTGTTATGCTATTTCCTTCTCAAAAACACCCCAGAGCGGTTTTTGGCTTCATTCACGCAGTTCTCAGTAATCCTCCTGAATCCTGCTCTCTGAGCAGCTGCTCCGCCCTCTCCTGGTAAACCACTGAGCTGTTCAGTTGTGTCGTCACAAAGGAACGGAAGTGCTCGACGTCTGTAATGTAATGCCTTACGGCCTGATTTTAATTTATAAAACAGCTTTTTCATTATTTTTGTTGTAAGAGAGAAAGAAAATAAATAAAAAAAGGAACTCTCCGACGTGTCTGTGCTGTCCTGGGAGGGTAAACAAACGCACCCCCGGAGGATCCGAACATAAGTCATGTTTGTGAAGACTGAGCTCTTTCTAACCTACTCTGGACACGCCTGTTCTTTTTTCTTACCCAACGATAATGTCACGGGTTCGCGTTTGGCTACGAGAGGAACAGGACTATTCAACCTTCCTAAAGAAGAGTGCACTCGCCAGAAGTTGGAATTTCTTTCTGGGATTCAGCGACTTTATCAACCAACCTGATGGATGCTTGGTGAACCTTGGCCAGAATCAAAGTGGATTCACTTTTATAACCAACGCGATCCCATAACCCGATGGGGAGGCCAGGCTGAGCGGTGAGTCAATCAAAACACGTGTTAGCGTGTGTGTTAGCGTGTGTGTTAGCGTGCGTGTTAGCATGTGTGTTAACCATTTATGAAACTGTGTTGCACATGTGTTGCTTGTGTTCCTTATAACTGCATTATGTGAAGTAACTTCACTTTTTGCAGCGATATTTATATTTATAATACTGTAAATGTGGAATGAGCGGAGAGAGGGGCGGAGTTAACTGAATCAAAGCGTCTTTGTCCGGATTTGAAAAATATCCCCAGAAAATACTATTTCTCTCAAAAATGAGTACTCCATAGTGATAGAGGTACAATATATCATATAAATGCCTATACTTTACTTTGGAATGGCTAAAATAGCAGGATACAGATCCTTTAAAAAAGCTGTTTCAAAAGCATCTTGTAAAACAAGGTGGAACACAGAAACTGGAAAAAACGCTGCTGTGCCAAGGGAGAGGGAAGTCACTGCTTGTATACACGCCACCATGGAGAAATGTAGAGATACTTTTACTGACATATTTATGAGGAAAAACATGTATTGCAAGTTTTTTCTCATTTAAAGTTTCCGTAACAAAATAAGATAATGTATGTAAAGGTCTGAATTTTTGTCTGTCCAGGAATGAGAGGCCGTTAATATATGCAACCTAAGCCTGAATTCAATAACGCTTCGCCCTCGGTCGTGGAGCTAAGTGGTTGGTCACATCGGCCTTAAATGGTTGTAATGAATTAAAAGCTGATGTCCAGTGTTTGGCCACAGCTGTGCTCTGAGCGGGACAATGGAGAGAGCAGGCCATTGTTGACGGAGGGGAAGAGGGGAAGTGCGCAGGAGAAATACCACTCAGTCATCTCAAATATGTGGGGGAAAGATACAACGAGAACTTTATATCGTCCATATCTGGGCAGGTATTGAAGCCGCTGTCATTTAAAATCTTCACCTAAATATCTCTTTATCATTGTTATGGAGAAAGTCGCCACTATATTGAGATATTTATTTTTGTCACTGTCTCCCGGCCCTAACATCAACACATACAATGAAAAGTACTCTCTTCTATTGCGATGCCTTGTCGAGCTGAACTTGGAGATGACAGAAGGAGGAAATGGTCGCAGCTCTTCCAACGTAGCATTTCTCGGACGTATTGTTTTAAAAGGTCAACGCGGTCTTTTCATTGCGTCCCCAGACAGTTTCCAGCAGCACTTTGTTTTGACCATAAAATCTCTCCAGACGGGAGCAGAAAGTCAATCAGAGGCCGAGTGTCTTCACCTCGGAGAAAGTTTGTTTCCTGAGCCTCATCAGCCCAAACACTCCAACCCAAAGCTGTATCGTCTTCTTGAATCTTAGAAAACTAAAAGATAATGAACGTATTACATATGTTTCCCTCGTAGTAAAGTGAAATCCATGTTGTTTTTAATCATCTCAAACACAGAAGTTTCCCTGATGCACTGTTAGCAGTTTAGCTGTTGTTGTTAGCATCATGTGTTTGTACGCCTTCGTCTTGCTCCCTGAAAGTTGTTGCTTCTAAACTCATCCTCACAAAGAATCGGACGAGGAGTTTGGACCACGAGAAACCTTTAAATCAGTGCTCTGCCAATTACTGTTCAATGTGCTGCCGAACCTGAAAGGCTATACTGTGACATGACTGTGTTGGATTGTCCTAATGATCTAAGCTACCTGGGCTGGTGGCTGGTGGTTCACTGTGGTTCAAAGATGAAAAAAGAATGATCTGATGAAGGCTAATGCTGAAACGTTGGCATCCTTGATTAAACAAAATGGACATCGGCTACTTGAGTGTGCGATGCTGTTTTTTGATTTATGAAGACTTTCCTCAACATCTGCACCGCTGAGACTACTTCTGGTGTGCGCTGCTTCTTCTCTTTTTACTCAATGTGTTGGATTGTCCACCCTACTCCCTAACCTAAGTAACTCTGACAAGTTTGCTAAACCCTTAAAGCTAAAAATGTATCAAATGTATGTATAAAACACTTTAAGAATAGAGTTTATCATCAGTATATGTTAGAAACAATTATAGCAACAAATAACAACAGAATAATTGAGCATGAAAAGAAATGGAATGTCTGCTTACTTGAGTTAGAGATATAAATATTAGGTGTACTTGCTATTCCATTTGTTATGTCATAAATGTTTTGCCAATTATATTGTATTTTGTTTATGGATATTTGATTGGTATTAGTGACTTTGTTTTATTTTTCATTTTCTATGTTATTATTTTCTTTTGCTTTGTGCTTCCTTTTGTCTATAGTTTGTGTTCCTATCAAAACACTAAGAATGTGTGGATGATCGTGGTTGTGATTGTGGTATGAATGCAAGGGGGAGTGGCTGGGGTTGGGTGGGGGGTTTTGAAGCTTGTCTTGTTATTTTATCTTGTAAATAAATATGAAGAAAAAAAAAGTTTGCTAAACCCTGGTAAAAGCTAGTACACTGAAATGATCAGTATAGTCTTTACTTGAAATAACCGGATGCATTAAAAAGTGAAGATAATGTAGCTAACCAAATTCCAGTTACCCAGTACAGTTAACTCATCAAGCACAGTTGACTTAACTTAAGTTCAGTTTACTCACTCACTTCCAGTAGTGTTCAATGGAATTTACTAGGGGTGTTGAAAAATATCGATTCGCCGATATATCGCGATATTACGTCGCGCGATTCTCGTATCGATACAAAAGCGCCCGTATCGATATTTAAACATCTATTTTGGGGGAAATATTCATTGCAGCGTCTCTCTTTGGTCCTGCACTTTTACTCCCGCCCGCTAGATGGCAGCGCACCGCGCAGCCCGCTTGAGTAACACTAGAATTTAGTGAGAGTTAGAGAAACATAGGAAGAGCTTAGCATGGAAAAGAATGAGTTATGAGACGCTACGGGGCTCTTTTAAAACTCTACATTTGGCTTTGGCTTTTACAGCAAAGACAGAGACCTGGATTATTACGAGAGCCACAGCTTTGTGCATATTGCTGAGTGCGTCGCCGCTGCGTTTGGAGAGGATTTATCTTCGTAGCATGGATTTATCTTCGTAGCATTTTATTACGGAATTAAACGAAACCGAGGTGAAACTACAGTAAATACAGCATACTCATGTTAAATCTGTGTCTCGCCACTGCAGTACTACGACACAAGTTTAAAAAGAGCCTGCTGTATGTAGTTTCCCCTCTGCTAAAGTTGTGTGCTACTGCTGCGCGTGATGCCCGTGTCATTATGTCCCTGATCTACGAGTGACACCCGTTGTGGAGTAGACACAATTTTAAATGCCCCGTCTGAGTTATTGTATATTTTAATGGATGAAACCCATAATAGTTACTGATCGCCAAGGACTCCCAACTATAGAAATACTAGAAAACGTGCATCCCCAGTAATTGGTTTCATTACTAGGTTTCCAAGAAATCTGTTTTCCGTTCAAAGGTACATAATCACCATAAACACCACAGTCACAAGCACATTAGTGAAAAGCATTTATATCATAAGATGGATAGATCAAATGTATTTGATACAAATCTAATGAAGGTGGACTAGTTTACTGAATAGTTGTTTCCAAAGTAGTAAAAAAAATCGCAATAATCGTCTAATTCTTCAATATCGGGATATATCGTATCGTATCGTATCGTGACCCTTGTATCGGGATACGTATCGTATCGCCTGAGACTAGGCGATACACACCCCTAGAATTTACCTTCCCAGCAAGCTGAATTCTCGCGGTATTTGTGAGTTTACAAACACACGAGACTCCATCTTGAACCACTCCCGCCTTCACCATTCGGACAAACCAAAATTGGTTCTGACAAAAAATACACTAATTAACAACGAAGCGATCACACATAAACACGAGGTCCTGCAACACACAACACAAATACACATAACTTTTTTCACAACTAAACATTGAATGGATTTGTGGTGTTCTTGATCCAAACAGCAGAACGATTCCAGACGGCGCGCTTCTCGATTGATGTCAGTGCAAATGTTAGGTTACAATTGAATATTTTTACTTGCACATTTCATTTATATTTTAATTACTGTTCAAGTTCTCACTACAGAGGCTACCAAGTTAGGGTTACTTGATTAATTCCAGGAAACCGATTGCTTTATAAATACACAGAAAAGACTACTTTTCACTTTTCTGGTCACTTGGGCACCGCTACAAAACAGCGAGGCCTTTCTCCCTACATTAAGAACAGACATTCAGACACAGCCCATCTCTTACTTAACGGTATTTGGTGATGGCAAAGTGCAGCCAGCCCGCTAAAGACAGAATAATAATTTCAAGAGCGGCTTTTTGCAGGTATTCGGTAAACTCATCAAACTCATTTTTATTGCTGTCTTCCACTTGGTTGATTAGAAAAGGCAATATTGATCTAAAACTAGTACTTTAACTTCCTGATTGTCATGAAATTCTTCCGTAAGTCCCTCCGAAGTGGAGAGATAGTTTTACTGTATGTTGCGACAAACGGCTTAACCTTAGCAAGAGACGGAGAGGTGAAATGAGAAAGCATTTCCTGGATACATAGGACCTCAGGAGGAGCTTTTTGTAAGCTACAGCCTCAGAAGAAGATCAAAAGATTACTCAAAGATGTGTTAGTTGGTCAAAACACAGCTCCAGGTCTGCTTTTGATGTCAGGATCTAATGTTTTACCAAAGGCAAGGCAAGCCAAGTTTATTTGTAGAGCACAATTCATACACAAGGCAATTCAAAGTGCTTCACAGTTGCATAAAATTACAAGAAAACAGATCAAATCAATCAATAAAACATCAACATAAAGTTAATCAATTACAGTAAAAGGCAAGAGTGCAGATAAAATACTTTCAGTTTTCATATGCACGGGTAAAAAGAGCTGTTTTCAGCCTGGATTTGAACATTGTCAGAGTTGAGGCCTGTCTCACATCCTCATGAAGACTGTTCCAGATTTTAGCTTTAGCCTCAGCGTGTTTATTATTGACTCTGGGAACCACCAGGAGACCCCTCCCTGAAGTTCTCAGGGCCTGAGATGGTTCATACGGCTCTAACATGTCAGAGATGTACTTTGGTGCTAAACCATGAAAAGACTTGTACACAAGCAGAGCTGTTTTAAATTCTATTCTCTGAGTGACAGGAAGCCAGTGCAGAGACCGGAGCACTGGACTAATGTGGTCGTATTTCCTGGTTCTTGTCAGGACTCGAGCAGCAGCGTTCTGGATGTTCTGCAGCTCTAACAGCTCGTTTAGAAAGGCCAGTGAGCAGCCGTTACAGTAGTCTAACCTGCTGGAGACAAATGCATGGATGAGTCTCTCTAAGTCTGGTTTTGACACTATTCCTCTGATCTTAGCAATGTTCTTCAGATGGTAAAAAGCTGATGATGTTATTGCTTTGATGTGGCTGTTTCACAGACAACTGTCAAGTCCTAGAGAAATAGCTTCCCAGCAGGACGGTCCCGTAAAAGAGGGACCAATGTTCACCTTTTGCACCTGTTCATCCCCTATAAACACTTTCCTTTCCGCAGCTGCACTTTCTGCTCATGCTCCTCGACGTTACCGCTGTAAGACTATATTTCATCCTTGTCATATCGCGCTGTGCCAGACCCCTCCGGTTCATTTCTATATTAAATCACCGCCCCTCCTTTTTCCCATCAGGCTAAGTGGCTCGTGCGTGGGCTCCACCCTCCTCCAGCCCGTCCCGTCTCCAGCCTCCAGCCTCCTTCTCCTTTGCCAGACGACTGTCCCTTATGTCCCTGCAACATCCCAGGGCACAACATTTTACAAACGCTTTCTAAAACTACCGGGGGAATCTCGTGTCGTCTCCATTTGGATGCACGGGGAGTGGATAATGCTTAGTTTCTTTCCTATGGATGATGCATTTTAAGATTGGTCAGCGCCAGAAGGACACGCTCTGATACGTGAGGAGATTTCGGGAGTGTAGGATGGGCGTGATAACTTGGTGCCTGGCTGCAGTTCTGAGTTGGATAAAGTTGATCTTCCATTGCGTCTTTCCGTTCGGGACGTTAAGGAGAAACGATAACCAGGTACGGGCAAGTTTTGTCTTCATTTTTAGGAATTTTGAGTAATCGCTTGGAGGATGAGTGGGCAAAGTCAGCTGGTGTGTGATGGATGGATAGACCCTTTAATTGTTTGTAAACATTCCGGGCTTAGCTGGAGGCGGGAAGCTCGATTCCTATCTATTTCCATTGTAGCTGTTGTCATAGTAACGATAAACAAATGTCTAACTGTTTTTGGAAATATCAGATAAACCTTATTTTATCGTCTCAAATGTCATTCCTCTTGTTCTTGCTCCTTAAGCCACAACAGGACCACATGTTTCAGTTGTAGTTTTACATTTAAAATCGCTAGTTTTAGTTTAATCTTATTTCTCTTGATCACTTCCTGCCTCCAGCTGATGTCACTGATGATGTCACTGATGATGTCAGCAGTTAAAGGGTCTATAACTCGTCCTTAGTCTCTGAGAGGAAGTGTTGCTCTTTTTGCGCTGCAATAAGAGCGGATGATTTGCTATAGTTCAAGAAAAGACTTAACAGGCTTTTGTTTTGGAATAAGGGTTTAGAATAAGGGCTGTCACGATTTCAATTTTTTGAGTCACGATTATTGTGAAAGAAAATATTGCGATTTTACGATTATTCACAATTATCGATCGAATTAAAGGAAAGAACTGATTTTTTAGTTTTTGTCTTTAAAAAGCTTTTTAATACTTGAACTTGTAAACATTCACTGTTTCTAAAAATGAAAAATGCTTTAAGATTGTTTTGCATTAAAATAAATAGGCCTACATTGAATAATACAAAACAACAACTTTACTTCTTTATAATGACCATAATGATCATAATTATTTGACTATATATTATTAGGCCACAGTCTAGGCTAGGTTTCCTGTTCTCTAAAGTTCTGCTGCTGCTTAATTATTTGTCAGATGTTTTGATGAACAGAGAATGAAACGTGTTTACAAAATGACTAAGGAGACTCTTTTGAACAGCTGATTTCCACATGTGCGCGGTTTCACTTTCCTTTCTGCTACGCTGAAGCAGAGCGGAGCGCGTTAGCTTTTTCTTTACATCCTGAGCCAGTTGTGGCTATTTCCCAACATTTGGAAAACTTGTTTGTGAATTCTGCAGTTTGTTACCTTGACCTGGACATTCACAGTGAAGGATTATCTTCAAGATGTTGTTTATATTCGACGTAGCCGATATCAGCGCCTTTTGCTGCAACTTTCTGACGACAGGGTTTGCATAACGGATGTTCCATCGACAACAACAACGCCTTGGTCATGTTTTGGATCCTAAAGACGTCCCACTCTGCTGACTTCAATCGTTTTGGGTGGATACAACACTGGAGGAGAGCGTCCTTCTGCCTTGCTCAACTACCGCTGAGTTTACGCTGTTTATGTCGTGCAGCGGCTCGTGCGTCAGCGTGAAACATTTCCGCGGTAAACTGTGGCTTCTGAAATTCTTACAAATAACCTACCGCGTCCTTTTAGAATCGTGGTAATCGTAAAACCGGTTAATCTTGACATCCCTAATTTAGAATAAAGGAGACATGAAGCAAAATTAACTTTTTTCTGAGCCCTTAATGATGTTATAATGTCCTAAATGGCCTCGTAGCTGACATGAAGGTACATATCAGTTTCTGTGCTAAATGAGGCTATTACTTGAACATTTACCAATGAATGACAATGAGTTGCAATGGTTAGCTTAGCAATTAGCATAAAAATAGCACACACAAAAACATTTTGACTCTAAAATGTGCAAACAAAAGACAATGAATAAAGTGTCTTCTTATTTTTACCCTGTAATACTTATTGAGAATGAGGAGTCACGTGCCGAGTTGGGGTGATTTGGGGGGGGGGGGGCTCTGAGCCTGTCAGCCATGTTGGAAGCCGATTGGGGGCACGCCCCCAGAATTTCACGCATTCCTCATATTCCAGAGCACTTTAAATTTTGCACATTTACGTTTTCGGCGAGACAGAGACGGATCTACGAATACAACAACGAAAAGGAAGAAAGTAAAACAATGCAAAGAGATAAGGCGAAAGAAAAGGGACGTTACAGGAACAAGCTCATACCAAGAGTAAAACAGGGGTATTTGGAGAAGCTTGCGGACATTCAAAACATCAACACACGAGCTCCCTGCAGCGGAGACCTGGACCATTTACCTCCGTGCACATACATGGACACAGTAAACTACCTTGTATTTGGTGTGAGTTACTACACGATGCAGGAGTTTAAAAGCCACAAGTCTTTGGAAAGTTATGAGACTTTCTGCTGTGGGTCTAGGACTTGGCTCTACAAGCCTCCAGCTGGTGAGAACAGCGTTGTACTGGCAAAAGTAACTTTCTTCACATGCGTTAGTGTGTTGTCATTACATTGCATTTAGCAAAATGACAAAGTAATAAAGTGTGTGTTTCGTAAACACTACATTGTTACGAGATGTTCAATGTACACAAACGTTTCCAACATGTTTTGACAGGTCAGAGTGAGACTCCTTGATGCTGTGTCCTGTGTAACCTAAAAAACTCTATCCCATTGTTCCTACGTTTTCCAGATCTATCGTGTGAGGTATTTAGCAGTTTTTAACGCAGCAGTGACTTCCAGGCGGTAAAACAGTGCAAGAACCTCTGCTACTACCGCCTTAACAACACACGTAAACGATGTGTACCGCCGCCAGACTGCATCCATCATGGCGTAGAGGGGGGGATCGGCGGGGGGGCTTTGTGCCGTGACGACAACTCCTCATTCTCAATAGATGATGCTTTTAAACCCATAGAGTGGAGCTGTAGGCTACTGCAGTGAGACGGTTTGAGCTACTTCCTGTCTGAGCTCTTCTTCTACTGTCTTAAACAAAGTTCGGACAGATCGTGTAACTCCAAGAGGCCTATATGGCAAACGGGTGGGTCGGGTTAAAAAGCGCACATACAATGTAAAAAGAATATATAGTCAATATTGACTATATATTCTTTTTACATTGTTAACGGTTTCAACATTAAGTGCATTCTTTCCATAAACGTCACTCAAAGTAGGTTATGTTTTGTTCAAGGGCAGTTTGAGGAAAATGATGTAGCAGCTAAAGTGAGAGCTTCTTTCACTTTTTCGACTTATTTCTAGATTCCTTTTTGCAACGTTCTTTACACGTCACAGGTTTGAGCCCCATTTAAATGTGACGAATTAACATAATCTCTTCACCACATGAAAGTACACACTGACCTTCATAACTTGGCCAATCCTTCTCCAGATCTTGAGCCAGGATATAAACTCCAGGCCTTTGTGGCTTTGGGCTGTAACACTGACTTTCTAAGAGCTGCACTCCAGGCCCATGACCTTATCTGCTCCTGCCGCTCTCTGTGGGTGTTTCTTCTACGTGTTATTGTTTACAGTGGACACTTCCCTCAGAGGAAAACGTGAGAGAGCGAGAGCGAGGGAGATACATGACTCACTAAAGTGGAGAATGAGTGATTTAGAACAAGTCATTCTATTCATAGCAATTTCCACATTTCCCTAAGTCAGACCCTGGATGAAGATGCCGGATATTTAGGAAGTCCCAGAGACAGAGTTCTTGTTCCTGTCGGCCCATAGAGCAGTTCACTCTTATCTCAGCTGTGTCGTCTCTGCCGTGAGCGCAGATGAAGCTCCAGCTCAGAGATGAAGTGAAGCCTCTTTCAAACAAATACAAATCAGCTCCACTTAGGTTTTTAAACTTGGTCTGATGCTTCACATTTCCAGTTGTCCAGTGGCCGTGTCTCCTCCCGCCACTAAGAGGCGCTGTGGTATTTCATAGCTGCTGCCTCTCTTCACAGAGCTGCTTATTTCTAATGCGTAGATATTTTCCAGAATGAGCTGCTAAACTACTTACCTTACATGTTCAGAGGTCTAACATTATGCCTCATGGTGATGGATGAGATGTTTTGTTGTTATTTATTCTAAAACTTCCATATTGTTTGCAAATAATCCTTCAATGCTACTATTTAAAGATAAATTCATGCAGAAATCAACAAGAGAGAGTGAGTGAGTGGTCGCTTTCACGTACCACCCCTGTGTATGGAGTGAATGTAGTGACCCAGTGGCTGTTTGAGTGGTCCGCATGGCGCCTTTACTTTCCATCACAGTGGTCTTTACAAAGCTCCAGGATCAATTGTTTGGAAGGTTTTCACTGCTGACAGAGCCTCTCACCAGAAAATCTACAAAACAATTGATCCTATTGAATTGAATCTAAAAGCTTCTTGATTGAAGAGCTCATAGGCCAGTGTAACACCTCATTTGAAAGCTAAGACCTGCAAAACTGATATTAATTGATCTTTTTCTTTGCGTTGTTGTCGCCACTTTTTACATTTTTTGTCATAACATATTCATTTAGTGCCTTCCTCTTTCATTGTTTGTAATAATAAAAAAAAATCTGGTACAGGCCCTTTGTTTAGATTGACTCCTAGTTTGTATATTTAGATTGATAACTGTCCCGCTCCCGCCATGTGCTGCGCGTTAAAGCTCGTGTGATTTTGGGGGTGGGCCGGAAATACCACTGGCCCAAAGCATGAGCCTCTTCTGTGTTTGAGTTGGGACCAAACCCGGCCTCCTGATTGGCTCTGCGCCCTCAAAACCCCACGATGTGATTGGACGCCAAGCTCTTGTCCACGTCCACGGAGTCGGCCGTCAGCCATGTGTGGGTCACTGTGTGGGTCACTGTGTGGGTCACTGTGTGGGTCACTGCGTGGGTCACTGTGTGGGTCACTGCGTGGGTCACTGTGTGGGTCACTGTGGGGGTCATGTGTGGATCACTGTGTGGGTCACGGTGTGGGTCACTGTGGGGGTCATGTGTGGATCACTGTGTCGGTCACTGTGTGGGTCACTGTGTGGGTCACTGTGTGGGTCATGTGTGGGTCACTGTGTGGGTCACTGTGTAGGTCACGGTGTGGGTCACTGTGGGTCACGGTGTGGGTCACGGTGTGGGTCATGTGTGGGTCATGTGTGGGTCACTGTGTGAGTCACTGTGTGGGTCACTGTGTGGGTCACTGTGTGGGTCATGTGTGGGTCACTGTGTGGGTCACTGTGTAGGTCACGGTGTGGGTCACTGTGGGTCACGGTGTGGGTCACGGTGTGGGTCACGGTGTGGGTCATGTGTGGGTCACTGTGTGAGTCACTGTGTGGGTCACTGTGTGGGTCACTGTGTGGTCACTGTGTGAGTCACTGTGTGGGTCACTGTGTGGGTCACGTGTGGGTCACTGCGTGGGTCACTGCGTGAGTCACTGTGTGAGTCACTGCGTGGTCACTGGTGGTCACTGTGTGGGTCATGTGTGGCTGTGGGTCACTGTGTGGGTCACTGTGTGGGTCACTGCGTGGTCACTGTGTGGATCACTGTGTGGGTCACTGTGTGGGTCACTGCGTGGGTCACTGTGTGGGTCACTGCGTGGGTCATGTGTGGGTCACTGTGTGGGTCACTGCGTGGGTCACTGTGTGGGTCATGTGTGGGTCACTGTGTGGGTCATGTGTGGATCACTGCGTGGATCACTGTGTGGGTCATGTGTGGGTCACTGCGTGGATCACTGTGTGGGTCACTGTGTGGGTCACTGTGTGGGTCACTGTGTGAGTCATGTGTGGGTCACTGTGTGGTCATGTGTGGATCACTGCGTGGGTCACTGTGTGGGTCATGTGTGGGTCACTGCGTGGATCACTGTGTGGATCACTGTGTGGGTCACTGTGTGGGTCACTGTGTGAGTCACTGTGTGGGTCACTGTGTGGGTCACTGTGTGGGTCATTGTGGGTCATGTGTGGGTCATGTGTGGATCACTGTGTGGGTCATGTGTGGGTCACTGCGTGGATCACTGTGTGGGTCACTGTGTGGGTCACTGTGTGGGTCACTGTGTGGGTCATATGTGGGTCATGTGTGGGTCACTGTGTGAGTCACTGTGTGGGTCACTGTGTGGGTCATGTGTGGGTCACTGCGTGGGTCACTGTGTGAGTCACTGTGTGAGTCACTGTGTGGGTCACTGTGTGGGTCATGTGTGGGTCATGTGTGGATCACTGCGTGGGTCACTGCGTGGGTCACTGTGTGAGTCACTGTGTGAGTCACTGTGTGGGTCACTGTGTGGGTCATGTGTGGATCACTGTGTGGGTCACTGTGTGGGTCACTGTGTGGGTCACTGTGTGAGTCACTGTGTGGGTCACTGTGTGGGTCACTGTGTGAGTCACTGTGTGGGTCACTGTGTGGATCACTGTTGTGAGTCACTGTGTGGGTCACTGTGTGGGTCATGTGTGGGTCACTGCGTGGGTCACTGTGTGGGTCATGTGTGGGTCACTGTGTGAGTCATGTGTGGATCACTGTGTGAGTCACTGTGTGGGTCACTGTGTGGGTCACTGTGTGAGTCACTGTGTGGGTCACTGTGTGGGTCACTGTGTGAGTCACTGTGTGGGTCACTGTGTGGATCACTGTGTGAGTCACTGTGTGGGTCACTGTGTGGGTCACTGTGTGAGTCACTGTGTGAGTCACTGTGTGGGTCACTGTGTGGGTCACTGCGTGGGTCACTGTGTGGGTCACTGTGTGGATCACTGTGTGAGTCATGTGTGGATCACTGTGTGAGTCACTGTGTGGGTCACTGTGTGGGTCACTGTGTGAGTCACTGTGTGGGTCACTGTGTGGATCACTGTTGAGTCACTGTGTGGGTCACTGTGTGGGTCATGTGTGGGTCACTGCGTGGGTCACTGTGTGGGTCACTGCGTGGGTCACTGTGTGGGTCATGTGTGGGTCACTGCGTGGGTCACTGTGTGGGTCACTGCGTGGGTCACTGTGTGGGTCATGTGTGGGTCACTGCGTGGGTCACTGTGTGGGTCACTGTGTGAGTCACTGTGTGGGTCATGTGTGGGTCACTGCGTGGGTCACTGTGTGGGTCATGTGTGGATCACTGTGTGAGTCACTGTGTGGGTCACTGTGTGGGTCACTGTGTGAGTCACTGTGTGGGTCACTGTGTGGGTCATGTGTGGGTCACTGCGTGGGTCACTGTGTGGGTCACTGCGTGGGTCACTGTGTGGGTCATGTGTGGGTCACTGCGTGGGTCACTGTGTGGGTCACTGTGTGGGTCACTGTGTGGGTCATGTGTGGATCACTGTGTGAGTCACTGTGTGGGTCACTGTGTGGGTCACTGTGTGGGTCATGTGTGGGTCACTGCGTGGGTCACTGCGTGGGTCACTGTGTGAGTCACTGCGTGGGTCACTGTGTGGATCATGTGTGGATCACTGCGTGGATCACTGCGTGGGTCACTGTGTGGGTCACTGTGTGAGTCACTGTGTGGGTCACTGCGTGGGTCACTGTGTGGGTCATGTGTGGATCACTGCGTGGATCACTGCGTGGGTCACTGTGTGGGTCACTGTGTGAGTCACTGTGTGAGTCACTGCGTGGGTCACTGTGTGGATCATGTGTGGATCACTGCGTGGATCACTGCGTGGATCACTGTGTGGGTCATGTGTGGATCACTGCGTGGGTCACTGTGTGGGTCACTGTGTGGGTCATGTGTGGATCACTGTGTGAGTCACTGTGTGGGTCACTGTGTGGGTCATGTGTGGGTCACTGCGTGGATCACTGCGTGGGTCACTGTGTGGGTCACTGCGTGGGTCACTGTGTGGGTCACTGCGTGGTCACTGTGTGGGTCATGTGTGGTCACTGGTGGGTCATGTGTGGGTCATGTGTGGTCACTGCGTGGGTCACTGTGTGGGTCATGTGTGGGTCACTGTGTGGGTCATGTGTGGATCACTGTGTGGCATGTGTGGTCACTGTGTGGGTCACTGTGTGGGTCACTGTGTGGGTCACTGTGTGGGTCACTGTGTGGCATGGTCACTGTGTGGGTCACTGTGTGGGTCACTGTGTGGGTCATGTGTGGATCACTGCGTGGATCACTGTGTGGGTCACTGTGTGGGTCACTGTGTGAGTCACTGCGTGGGTCACTGTGTGGGTCACTGTGTGGGTCATGTGTGGGTCATGTGTGGATCACTGCGTGGATCACTGTGTGGGTCACTGTGTGGGTCATGTGTGGATCACTGTGTGGTCATGTGTGGGTCACTGCGTGGATCACTGTGTGGTCACTGTGTGGGTCACTGTGTGGGTCACTGTGTGGATCACTGTGTGGATCACTGCGTGGGTCATGTGTGGATCACTGTGTGGGTCACTGTGTGGGTCACTGTGTGGATCATGTGTGGGTCATGTGTGGATCATGCGTGGATCATGTGTGGGTCACTGTGTGGGTCACTGTGTGAGTCACTGCGTGGGCCACTGTGTGGGTCACTGTGTGGATCATGTGTGGGTCATGTGTGGATCACTGCGTGAATCACTGTGTGGGTCATGTGTGGGTCATGTGTGGATCACTGCGTGGATCACTGTGTGGGTCACTGTGTGGGTCATGTGTGGATCACTGCGTGGATCACTGTGTGGGTCACTGTGTGGGTCACTGCGTGATCACTGTGTGGGTCATGTGTGGGTCATGTGTGGATCACTGCGTGGATCACTGTGTGGGTCACTGTGTGGGTCATGTGTGGTCATGTGTGGATCACTGCGTGGATCACTGTGTGGGTCACTGTGTGGGTCACTGGTGGGTCACTGGTGGGTCACTGGTGGGTCACTGTGTGGGTCATGTGTGGGTCATGTGTGGATCACTGCGTGGATCACTGTGTGGGTCACTGTGTGGGTCACTGTGTGGGTCACTGTGTGGGTCACTGCGTGGGTCACTGTGTGGGTCACTGTGTGGGTCACTGTGTGGGTCACTGTGTGGGTCACTGCGTGAGTCACTGTGTGGGTCACTGTGTGGGTCACTGCGTGGGTCACTGCGTGAGTCACTGTGTGGGTCACTGTGCCGATAACTAGGACTTCTGAGGGTCTTCCTGAAGATGTGAGACAGACTTCAACTGAAGCCGGGTTTATTTATCCCTGAATATGACACTGACGGTACTTTATCTGTACTCTTCTCTTTAATGTGATTTTAGAATTATAATTACGACTAGTTTTGACCCCAAGACTCTTCAGCAGTGATTCATTCACAGCCCGACGAAAAAGGTCCTACTCCCCAGCTCCTTTAGCTTTGATAACAGCTGCATTCACTGTAGCGTTGTGTCAGGAAGCTTCTGCAATGTCAAAAGATCCAGTGGTGCGTTTTTCACTAGGATCTTGTATTGATGATGGGAGAGTGTGAGCACTGAGCAAAGCCTTCTCCAGCACATCCCAAAGATTCTCAATGGGGTAATGATGTACCGATCTATCTCCTGCTCCCTGATCCACTCTTTTACAGTGTGAGCCCCATGAATCCTGGCATTGTCATCTTGGAATATGCCTGTGCCATCAGCGAAGAAGAAATCGACTGATGAAATAACCTGGTCATTCAGGATGATCTTCTTCAGTGTTGCTAAACCTAGATCCAGATCAGATCAGTTACATCCAGGTGATTTTCTGGTTGGGCAGTGGATTTATGGATTTATTGCACTTGTGTTGTAGTTTTGACCCCAAGACCCAACAAACTCGTTCAGTTCTGCAGCAGTGATTCATTTACTGCCAGTTAACAGCAGGCCGAGAGCAAGGGTTCCCAAAGTGAGTGTTGGTACCGCCCTTCTCGAACCACCACCTCAACGTGGTGGAGGGGTTTGAGGTTTGAGCCTGAATGATCCTGGAGCTCTGTTGTCGGGGGCTTCGTGCCCCTGGTAGGGTCTCCCAGGGCAAACAGGTCCTAGGTGTCGGGTCAGACAAAGAGCGGTTCAGAAGCCCCTTATGAGAGACCAACAGGCCCGGTTAGAACCATGAGGCCGTCCTTCTGTGGACCCACCACCTGCAGGAGGAGCCATAGGGGCTGGTGCAGCTCCAACAGCTGCCCCCACGACCCGGCAACGGACAAGTGAAAGAAGAAGATGGATGGATGGGACCTCCGGGAGTCTCTAACATTTCATACGTCTCATTGAAAAGGAATATTTTTTGAGAAATGTATCCATATAATCAATCTACAATACTGCATTGTTATAAGTACAATTCCCAGATGTTGGTGTATTGATCTAAGGAGTCACGGCCTGAAAAGTTTGTGAATCCCTGTCCCACAGAGAGATCAAAGAGGAGCTCTATGGATGTAGGACATGAATATCGTCGACGTGAGAGCGAAGGATGCAGAGGAGAGGAGGGAGAGAACGTCTTAATAAAGAATATTCATTTGTAAAGAGACGAGCTCCGTCAAAACAACCGTAACTAATCGACTGAACATCAGCGAATGCAAATCGACTTAATTATTCCACAGAACCCGGGGCTGAGCTCACACAGACAGCGTATCCTTATCATTCTCTGCGCGGGCCGTCGCTGAAATATTCATGAAATATTCAATTGCGTCCCGAAAAGAGATACAAAAGTGGAGTGTCGGCGGAGAGGGGGAGGAGAGGGGGAGGAGCGAGGGATCAAAGTGTGAATGACATTAAGAGCGCGGCGACTTAGCGTGGACTGAAAAGAGTTGAGCAGGGGAGGGTTAAGGAGAGACTATGCAGAAAGAGGGAATGGAAAATGCTTTATCAATGGTTCGACCTTTAATGTTGTTCTGCGTTTCAGAAATCACAGCAAGTTTTCATGATTAAGGCGAGACACGGCAGGTGAAAACATTGATTCTTCACGCAGTGGTCAATGTGGACATATTGGGCTATAGTTTTCCCCATTAACATCTTAAAAAGACAAAACATACCCCGTACACTGCTTATTCTATGACGTCATCGCGAGCTGGAGATTTACAGGAAGTAACTCCGACATCGAGCAGCAAAAGCAGTTTTCCCAAACATTCATTCACACATACTGATGTATTTTATATCCACGTGTGCTGTAATCCAAATCCGGTCATTTCCTTTGTGAGAGAAAGAGAAGAAACTCACACGTTACAAAACTTTAGGCCCGGTTTTCTCAAAATGAGATTTTCAATCCACTCTTGCAATGGCATCTCCTCATGATTATCTTATTCAAAAACTAAACCAGATCCAAAATCCCCCTGGAAAAAGGCAAGGCAACTTTATTTATACATTTCGTACTCAAGGCAACTCAATGCGCTTCATCTTAGTAACAAAAAAATCTTTGTTGCAAAGATGTCAACAAAAATAAAACCATATATTTAAATCAGGGTCTATCCAGTATGTAGATTTTGTTGCGGAAATCAATTTGATATCTCTTATTTATAGATGACATTTTGCTATGAACCGCATTATCTAATCGGCAGGTGATGAACGCATGAATTAAGTTCCCTGTATCTTCTTGGTTTAACGTATCTCAGTGTATGTGAGTTTCTTGATTAGTTTCAGAGATTCCTCCTGCCTCAGAACTTTCTGCATGTTTGGGAGAATCCTGCTTTCTTTTGGGATTCTGTAGTTTCAGGATTTTCGGCAGTCAGACGGAATTCCACCATTTTTTTTACATTGACTTATAATGGGGCCGCCATAGAGTCATGGTTTTCAGCAACTTTTTCAACAATTTCTGTGATTTGTGCATGTTCAGCTTCTGCAACTTGTCCCTCTACAGTTTTCCATTTTTTTCTCTGCGGGACTGTGAATTCTGCACTGTTGACTTGTCTGGAGAAGAAGCTAAATGACAATTAAGCAGTTCATCTTTAAAAGCTAAGACCTGGAAAACTGAGCACATTTTTCCTTGCGTTGTTGCCATGTTGTCGTCTAGGGCTGAACGATTTTGCCAAAATCAATATTGCGATATTTTCAATCAATATTGCAATTACGATTTTATTTTGATTTTCTGTCCTCAATTTACCATTAATAACTTTTTGTTGCATATAACTTAAATTATAGCCTAAACTGAGACAATGTTATTGCTCATGAAATATTTACAACTGACTTATTTAAATATTACTTACTTTTTAGTCCTTAATAATCATTCTGAATATAATTCAAAATAACCCACATTTTTATAATTGTATACCCTACTGTAATATTTTTGTAAATAGCCTAAATAATTTCTTGCTATTTGCATCTTAATTGTGTTTTAGTCGGTGCTTATGAGATAAGTTCTCATCCAAACTTTTAGAACCTTTTAGGTTTAGGTTCTAAAAAGTCCCAACTGAGCTGCAAACAACTCTTTCCAAGCAGCTCAGGCTCAGCTTCATCTCTGTGGAGGCAGAGACAGTCTCTGTGAGGGAGTTCCTGTGATCAGTGCATCAGAGCGTGGGGCAGCGCGGCCCGGGACTCTGAATATCGTGATTAGCGCTGCAGCTAACGCAATGCTAACGGAGGAAAAAGCAGAAGTCCTTCGCGGTGGCTGCATCATAAACGCTGATATTTTCACTGTACATCCACGATCTACCGCGCACCTTAACTAGCCTGAGACGTAAACAAAAGCAAAAGTCTCTCTCCGCTACATTCACTTCTATGGGCCGCGGCCGTCAGCCGAATGGGCCAAAACCGCGTGCCTGTGCGATTTGGAAATCGCGTTGTGTGATATCGCGATAAAATTACAAATGCAATTAATCGTTCAGCCTTATTGTCGTCACTTGTCATGTTTTTGTCATGTTTTTGCACTTCATGGTTGTGTTTTTGACACTTTCTTGGCACTTTTTCATCAGCTTTTTTTGTTGTGTTTTGACCCTTGTGTACATCTCGATTTTGTCACTATTTTGACTCCTTTTTTTTACATTTGGGTAAAGCTGAACTGGAGGAAATGTGCTCCAGGTAAGCAGAGGGGGTTAAGTGGTTAAGCCTTTCAGAAATGTAGCGGTTTTAGCAATACTGGCCAACATTTGGTTGTGAAAAATAGGGAGATTTTTTTCATCTGTGTATCGTCCCAGGTGTGTTTGTAATTGTTGATGTCATTTCTTACTTTGTATTTTCCTGATGAAGGAAACTTGTGCTGGAAATATTGTTTCTTTGATATTCCATATTATTCTGTTTACCATTGAGGACAAAGAAAAAATGAGCAGAGTACCATAAGTAGAGAGACCAGTTAAGAATGAAAAGTAGGACACTTGAGCTCAAAAGTGAGAACAATAAACCTATGGAAAATAGGCTGTATTTAAAACAATCTTCGATTAAATTAAAATACTTTTGCAAAATAGGAACAGAAAATATTATACGCCTAAATAAGAATTTACATGTTATCATCTAATGATTGTAAGGTCTACACAATCATTAGATGATAACATGTAAATTCTTTCTCGTTCCCTCGTGCTAATGAAGTACAAAAACAAACAGAGCGATGAATGCGTGATACCCCCCGAGCCTGTGTGTGTGTGTGTGTGTGTGTGTGTGTGTGTGTGTGTGTGTGTGTGTGTGTGTGTGTGCGCTGTAGGGCTGTCCTGTCAGATCGTTTTGTTCATGGTAAAGGAACAATGTGTGAAGCCAAAGGTGGATGTTGTCTCCATTGAAGTAAATATATATAGTATATATATATATATATATATATATATATATATATATATAAAACTCTTCCTCACCCTCCGCGGGCGATCTCTTTTTCCTCCAAGCTCGCGAGTCTAAATGAATATCTATGAAATCAGCACTGAGTAGCGATGACGGAGAGGCAAAGGAGTGATTCTTCTCAAGGATAGGGTTGCCAGATCATGCAAATATATCCCTCACAGTCTTACTTGTTTCCTTCACTGTAAAATCGTGAGATTAGCGTGAGAAATGACTGAGCGGGTGCACCGCGGGAGATAGGGTTGCTAATCGGGAGAGTTGGAAAGTATGGTTTTAGTGGTTTCACCAGTTTCAGGGATTCTTCAGCAGCTGCGTATTACACAGTCCATCACAATTGCTTCAGCCATGGCAGAAGTTTCTAAAAATCAGTGTTTCTGACATATATTCAAATTACCTATAGGTTTTCCATTATCTTCTCTCTGTTTTGTTTGTGTAATAACTTGACTATTAAAATGTAAATAAGAAATAGGGATCTCTCCTCTCAGGAAACACAGAGAGAGCTTGAAATGTTGGAGTGTGTAGAAGGAGAGAGAGAGAGAGAGGCCCCTCCCCCCAGGACTGTCCCGCCGCGAAGGGGGCAGCTCCGCCACTCTTAAAGCTGCACTGTGGAAGTTTGTCCCGCGACAGAGCAGCGAGACGCAGAGGAGATGGAAGAGCAGAGCGGGACTTTACGGATTCTCCCCCAGATTAAAGGGACTTGGCTGCAGATCCCGTTGGAGAATTAGCTCGTGTGTGGAACCATGCCGTCCGTGTCCCTGAGTTTACCCTCGTCTCTGTCGGGACCTGCGCGCACCTGGGTCTGCCTCTCCTGCATGTTCTGGGTACGAGCAGCTCCGCTTTCGATCGCTTTTGCATGGAGATTGTGTTTGCGAGTGGTTTGGAATGAGATTGGCTTTACAATTTGGTGTTTGCTTTGCACATTTAAGGCGAGACTCTGCAGGTGAGTACAGAGAAATCAATTTGAAACTTCTGCTGCAGATTACTGACATGATAGGAATTAGATATTAAAAAAAATCCCTCTGGAAGAACCTTCACAATAATATAAGTCTGTAGGAGCGACTTATGTGGAGATGTTGTTGCAACAATGTGAGAAAAATGCATTTGGAGATAATGGCCTTTTGAACTGAATAACTCTGTGGAGAAACAATGAAACACGTTATTGTGAAGATTAGGGTGTTTTTTGTTGTTGTTTCCAGGTGGAGGCAAATTGGCCCAAAACCTGAGAATTGCCTGATGTGTATTAGGGCTGGGAACCTCTGGGTAGCTCACGATTCAATACGATACATGGCTCACGATAACGATTATCTCACGATACGCCGATACTGCGAGAATCGATATATATTGCACAAAAATAATCTACGATACATCACGTTAAAAAACAAAACATGATACTTTTAACCTTTATTTTAACATACTACATATTATTCATCATGTACATTTCTTTTCATGTGCTTTGTACCACTTTTATAAATGATCCCCGACTTACTCACTGGAAATGGGTCATAGATCTGTCAGTGACTTCATTTATATTTAAATAAACAAGAAACCACAGTCCTATTTAAAAAGTAATAAATCAACCCCAAATTAATCTTCTTTATAATTATAAAAACTATCATTAAAAGTAATTTATTTGTGTGACAGTGTTTGGTCCAAGTGCTTAAAACTGTAGTGCTGCCCCCTGCTGGTCTGACTGCATTCTTGATCATTGTTGGCCTCTATTGGCTGTGAAAACTGTGGCTCATTAATATGCATGACGTCATCAAAAGTATTGATATCGGATTACAAAGTATTGGTATCGTATCGTCCCGCTAAATATCGCGATATATCGGAAAATCGATATATTGTCACACTCCTAATGTTTATGCAGTAGTTGAAGCTGTGTTGAAATGTGGATGACAAAGTTACATATCCACATATCATAGTGAACATCCTTCAGTCTGAGAATGAGAGCATGGAAATATGACGGGCTGCCTGACCAAAAAAAAAGGTCACACACTCTAATATTTGGTTGGATGCCTTTAAGTTTGATTACAGCACCATTCGCTGTGTCCAAAGATCCAGTGTGTCATCCATTTTTCAACCACTGCCTCCTCCAACACATCCCAACAATTCTCAATGGGGTTCACATCTGAGCCCCATGAATCCTGGCATCGTTATGTTGGAATATGTCATCAGGGAAGAAGAAGTAACCGGGTCATTCACGATGTTCAGGCCGTCAGCCGAGATCGGACCACCTGCAGAAACCCCACGTCAGAACATAAATCCAGATGTGCTGTAGACTGGAAAAAGCGAAACTCTTAAATGGGATGAATGACTCCAGACCAGGGGCTGGATCTCCAACTCAAGGTCAAAAGTAAAGCCCATTAAAGAGATTCCTGCTCGCATTAAGTCTAAATTCCGTGAAAAATATTGGCTTTGCTCGACTGTTTGTGCACGAAAAATAAGGTTTATAATATATTCAGCTGCTTTTGACTGAAACTGTGCACATTTTTAGCTCAAAACTTGTCTGTTCGCTTTTAAATTTCGACATCCCCCATCCCTCTGTTTGATGGAATATTTGCATATCTTAACTAATGAAAATACACATCAAAATCCAGTTTGTTTTTTGGCCACTGCTACTGCATTAGATAGGATCAAATTTACCACCTTTTAAAGCAGTACTAAGTAACGTGTTTACCTTAATAAATCCTTTCCGTAGTTCCTCTGGGGGTAATACAAGTGTTAATGGGATGATTGGAGGGTCTTTCATCTGCCCCTGGTGTCTCTGGCCAGAAAACCATGCTTGCAACTTGACTGCCACCGGGGCGGAGCAACCAATACACACTAATAGAATCACGGAGAAGAAGCTAATAGGCTAACGGGCAAAGCTAACTGCGGGCTAGCGCCACTTAAACAGTATTTACAGCCAAGTTTGAGTGAAAAAAAATATTCCCGTTGTATAACTGGATGTACAACACCTCTCTCTCCCTTCACCTTTTCTGTCAGCTTAGTATTTACTCTCCAAGACATTGAAAATCGTAACTTGCTACGACACCTGCAGTGGCGCTTATGGCCTCTAGGGCCATAAGAATGAACTTAAACAGCCACATCAAAGCAATAACATCATCAGCTTTTTACCATCTGAAGAACATTGCTAAGATCAGAGGAATAGTGTCAAAGCCAGACTTAGAGAGACTCATCCATGCATTTGTCTCCAGCAGGTTAGACTACTGTAACGGCCTGCTCACTGGCCTGTCTAAACGAGCTGTTAGACAGCTGCAGTACATCCAGAACGCTGCTGCTCGAGTCCTGACAAAAACCAGGAAATACGACCACATTAGTCCAGTGCTCCGGTCTCTGCACTGGCTTCCTGTCACTCAGAGAATAGAATTTAAAACAGCTCTGCTTGTGTACAAGTCTTTTCATGGTTTAGCACCAAAGTACATCTCTGACATGTTAGAGCCGTATGAACCATCTCGGGCCCTGAGAACTTCAGGGAGGGGTCTCCTGGTGGTTCCCAGAGTCAATAATAAACACGGTGAGGCTGCGTTTCAGTTTCATGCAGCTAAAATCTGGAACAGTCTTCATGAGGATGTGAGACAGGCCTCAACTTTGACAATGTTCAAATCCAGGCTGAAAACAGCTCTTTTTACCCGTGCATATGAAAACTGAAAGTATTTTATCTGCACTCTTGACTTTTACTGTAATTGATTAACTTTGTGTTGTTGTTTTATTGATTGATTTTAACTGTTTTCTTGTAATTTTTTCTGCAACTGTGAAGCACTTTGAATTGCCTCGTGTATGAATTGTGCTCTACAAATAAACTTGCCTTGCCTTGCCTTACTTGCCTTGCCTAGGGCAAGAGTTACTTAGTACTGCTTTAAGGCACACGGTAAAAATACAGTTTTCTGTGTCGAGCTGTTCATTAGGTGCATGTTTGTTTTGCCGACAACAGGATAATCCAAAATGTTACGCAGGGTGCCTTTAAACATTCAGAGTAAGCTAAAATAACTTTGTGGCTTCAAAAACATAAAAATTGCGCCCGAAATCAGCCTCTGTACGGCAACACGACGGGGACAAAATCTTCTTCCTTGTTGTGAGTCAGTGGGATTGACAGTACATCTGCACAGCGCCACCCACTGTTCTGGAGTGTGCAATGTAAGGCCTTTAAAATTGACTTTTTACTTCATAGAAATGTAGTGGAGTAGAAAGTGTGGAGTGGAGTAATGACAGTTCAGATCCTTAAAACCTACTTAAATACAGTGCTTGAGTAAATTTACTTAGTTACTGACAGCCTGTGTCGTGTAGTGATCTATATTTGACGCCTAAGGATTAGTAATAACATAAACAGTATGGAGGTATCTGCTTCATGGAGTTACTAGTTTTTCTATGTCCAAAATAATTACGCTGTTTTCAACTGTGTTTGCACTAAATGAGTTTTCAAAGTGACTGGCACTAAAATGGCCCTTTCCGTTTGGTCTTTCTGGCCAAAATATTTCTCATCGAGGGCTAATTTCACATTGTAAACAGTGAATTTCACAAATTGATGCCCCCTGCACGTTTATGTTATCACTTCGAGGGCCACATTTGGCTCCCGGGCCTTAGTTTGGACACCTCACAGCAGCGTGGACGTTGAACAAAGCGTCTCATCGTCTCACCATAGATTCATCTCTTCGTCCTTTGATCGTATTTCGACGCTGAACCCGTGGCTGCTCCGTTGCTCTGGGAAAATGGGGCTGTTTTTTTTTTGGGTGGTCCTGGTGTCGGGGGTGGGGTCGCGGGACGGCTCTGGGGGTCCCCTCTCTGTCGGCGCTGAATGAGGAGGAGTGAATGGACGCGAGGAGGCAAGCTGTGAGCGAAAACAAACTGCGCCATTGAGGACACGGCCGCGCCTCGGGACACGTCAAAGTGTCCGGACTCTGCGGAGGAACGGGACGGTTATGACACGTACTTTTTATCAGGGCTCATTTGGAAATATCCCTAATTCAGATGTTTTTGGTCAGGACAGGCTCATTTTATCATTCGCACATTGACATTTGAGGGAAGACCAAAGTATGAACTGCTAAACTAACTGTATACACATTTATATACAGTGAAATGTACCATGATATACAGTAAGTATTATGAGCCCATGGAGAAGCAGCTGAGTGTTAATCCCAGAAGTAAAACTCCTGATAGAACGTAAAGATCTGTATTGTCAATTTGTTGATTTAGTTCTCTCTTGTGTGGGGCAAGGGGTGGTGGATGATGGGTGGAAGCACAGGGAGAGTTCAGCTTCCTGATAGCCTTGTGGGTAAAACTGTTCATCAGTCGGCTGGACCTGGCCGGTGGATTCCGGTGGTCTCCTCCTTGAAGGCATTACCTTGAAGAGACTGTGTGATGGGTGCGTAGGGTCCCCTAATGGAGGGGAGAGGGGCTCCGCAGATCTTCTCTGCTGCTCTCACGATGCGCTGGAGGCTCCTGTGGCAGGACGCAGTGCTGGTGCCGTGATGGAGCTGGACAGGATGCTCTCTATAGTCCCTCTGTAGAGGAACAACACAGTGATGGTCAGGATTGTCTCTATAGCCCCTCTGTAGAAGAACCTCACAGTGATGGAGCTGGTCAGGATTGTCTCTATAGTCCCTCTGTAGAAGAACCACACAGTGATGGAGCTGGTCAGGTTGCTCTCTATAGTCCCTCTGTAGAAGAACCACACAGTGATGGAGCTGGTCAGGATGCTCTCTATAGTCCCTCTGTAGAAGAACCACACAGTGATGGAGCTGGTCAGGATTGTCTCTATAGTCCCTCTGTAGAAGAACCACACAGTGATGGAGCTGGTCAGGATGCTCTCTATAGTCCCTCTGTAGAAGAACCACACAGTGATGGAGCTGGTCAGGATTGTCTCTATAGTCCCTCTGTAGAAGAACCACACAGTGATGGAGCTGGTCAGGATGCTCTCTATAGTCCCTCTGTAGAAGAACAACACAGTGATGGTCAGGATGCTCTCTATAGTCCCTCTGTAGAAGAACCACACAGTGATGGAGCTGGTCAGGATTGTCTCTATAGTCCCTCTGTAGAAGAACCACACAGTGATGGAGCTGGTCAGGATTGTCTCTATAGTCCCTCTGTAGAAGAACCACACAGTGATGGAGCTGGTCAGGATGCTCTCTATAGTCCCTCTGTAGAAGAACAACACAGTGATGGTCAGGATTGTCTCTATAGTCCCTCTGTAGAAGAACCACACAGTGATGGTCAGGATGCTCTCTATAGTCCCTCTGTAGAAGAACCACACAGTGATGGTCAGGATTGTCTCTATAGTCCTCTGTAGAAGAACCACACAGTGATGGTCAGGATGCTCTCTATAGTCCCTCTGTAGAAGAACCACACAGTGATGGTCAGGATGCTCTCTATAGTCCCTCTGTAGAAGAACCACACAGTGATGGTCAGGATGCTCTCTATAGTCCCTCTGTAGAAGAACCACACAGTGATGGTCAGGATGCTCTCTATAGTCCTCTGTAGAAGAACCACACAGTGATGGTCAGGATGCTCTCTATAGTCCCTCTGTAGAAGAACCACACAGTGATGGTCAGGATGCTCTCTATGTCTCTTAGAAAACATGATGTCAGTCCCTCTGTAGAAGAACCACACAGTGATGGTCAGGATGCTCTCTATAGTCCCTCTGTAGAAGAACCACACAGTGATGGTCAGGATGCTCTCTATAGTCCCTCTGTAGAAGAACCACACAGTGATGGTCAGGATGCTCTCTATAGTCCCTCTGTAGAAGAACCACACAGTGATGGTCAGGATGCTCTCTATAGTCCCTCTGTAGAAGAACCACACAGTGATGGTCAGGATGCTCTCTATAGTCCCTCTGTAGAAGAACCACACAGTGATGGTCAGGATGCTCTCTATAGTCCCTCTGTAGAAGAACCACACAGTGATGGTCAGGATGCTCTCTATAGTCCCTCTGTAGAAGAACCACACAGTGATGGTCAGGATGCTCTCTATAGTCCCTCTGTAGAAGAACCACACAGTGATGGTCAGGATGCTCTCTATAGTCCCTCTGTAGAAGAACCACACAGTGATGGTCAGGATGCTCTCTATAGTCCCTCTGTAGAAGAACCACACAGTGATGGTCAGGATGTCTCTATAGTCCCTCTGTAGAGAACCACACAGTGATGGTCAGGATGTCTCTATAGTCCTCTGTAGAAGAACCACACAGTGATGGTCAGGATGCTCTCTATAGTCCCTCTGTAGAAGAACCACACAGTGATGGTCAGGATGCTCTCTATAGTCCCTCTGTAAAAGTTGCACATAACAGTGGATGGGACTCTGGCTTTTCTCCTTCTTTGTGACGCCTCCACTGTCCTCTTAGTGCCTCTTCAGTGTTTCAGAAGAAGAAATCTGTGGATTTGTTGGTCTCTAATGCCGCTCAAAGACCTTTAGATCATCAGTTAGCTGTTTGTTAACTTAAAAAAAATCAGTTTCCTTGATGGCCAGTACATACTCTCTGCAGTAAAATATCCGCAGAACCTTACACGGCAAAGATGTACAAAATGTGTCCATATGAGTCCAACCTTCTCAGTGTAAATGAGACTAAACTTCAGGTGACGCTAATACGCTAAATACAGTGAGCTCTTTATTTTCAGTAAAAAAGCTGAGGCCTGACTTCTGCTGGACCTTAGAACTTGATTCTGCCGTCCTTGTCTGCATTTGTAATACATAGTAGAGTGCTTGGAAAACTATAACTACAAATACATAAATAATGTGTAGTGTCTTTTCCAGCTAATGTAGGTTCATGTTTGTTCCTCTGAGTCGTGTTGCAGCAGGTCTGATGTGGATAAACCTGTTACAGTAGAGTGAACTACTGGCAGCAGTTTAAGGCGAGACACGGCAGGTGAAAGTATTGATTTTTCACGCAGTGGTCGAAGTGGAGATTCTTATCTATTTTCCTCCCTTTACATCTTAGTTTTCATGTCAGAGAATATAAATGACAAACTCACCCACATGATGCTTATTTTATGATGATTTGTCGCCTGTGACGCGGAGGTAACAGGAAGTAGCAGCTGCGGCGTCGAAAGACCGTCTTTCCCGCGGGTATTCATTCACAAATATTGACAGATTTTACATCCACGTGTCCTGTGAAGGGTCCCCGTGATGACGCTATCACCCAAATATGGTATTTTTCCTCCTACAAGACGCCTGGTGCGGAAGAGCCAAAGAAGGTTCCATTCGCTACAAAACTTCAGGGCTTGTTTTCTCTGAATGAGAGAAGGCCCCACTCGGGCAGCGGGTGAGCCCTTATAGTCGCTCACACAGACTCCAAACTTTACAGTCTTGGACTTAACAATATTTTGAAGGTTTTTTCAGAGGGATTTTTTAACATCTAATTCCAAGCCTGATTTATTCAGCTTTGAACCCAAAACAACAGGCGGAATTTGAGTTTTTACAGATTTTTTCACTTATGATTAGTTAATTGAAAACTAAACAATAAATCCAAAATCCCCTCTGAAAAAATCTTAGTTACTAATATGTCAATAAAATGAAACCATACATTTTAATCTGGCTCAATCCATTATTTTTATTTCGTTGCCCAAAATATTGTTTTCTGGCAATTTTGGCCATTTTCATGCACAAAATGTCTTATTTTTATATGAAAACATAAAATGACAGAAAACATGTGATACATTTTTTCTCATATTTATATCAGTGATGTTCAGCAAAAGTTTCAAATTGATATCTCTTCATTTATTTTTTCCCTATTCACCTGCAGTGTCTCGCCTTAAGTAAAGTTTTTGTATTCGTCCTAGTAGTTGTAGTATTTGCAGAAGTAATAGTTGCAGTATCTCATTTCTCCGTCATTTCAACAGTTTATTGTTTACTGAAGGATTCTTGAACAATTGTCTAAACTTTCGAGATCTTTCCAAGAATAAGCGCTCTCTCTCTCTTTCCTCCGGATGAAAGCATCTTTGATGGGACGTCCCGCTTGTGGACGGTCTTGCACAGCACTTGAAGAGTTAATGAGAGGGTTTTCTTTCGGGGCGGGGGCCGCGGGGTCGGACCTGGGGGGGGGTAATGCATCTGAAAGCCCCCCAGCCGTGCACCCTGGTCCCCCGGTCACTGATTGACTACAGAGGAGGCTCCATTGAAGAGAATGAGCTTCAGACGCTGTGAATGGAGCTGAATGAGCTGCATATGTGCTCAGGCTCAACCCGCGCGGCCTCAAAGGATCCTGAACTCAATACGGCTCATTTATGGTCCTTGGAAATTGAAATGGGAGAGAAAATAAAAGGTTTATTGAGATTTACGGCAAAATTATGTCCATGAGTATTTACAGAGACATACACAGTAAATATGTAAGTAATTTTGACTCTGTTCAGACTGTATTTGGTCCAACTCTTCTCAGAGTAAATGTGAGTTGACTCTTCAGAGTTAGATTGAAGGACAGAGAATCTGACACCATGAGTGACAGTAACATGACGTTAAATAGAATGTGTTCTTTATTTCCAATAATAAGGCTGAGGCCTCATTGGACTTTAGTCTGTCCTAGACTGACAGGTAAAGAAGCTGGAACATTTGTCATTCAACGAATGTCTAGGACTTCAGCTGGAAGTACTAATTCAAAACTGAAAATCAAGCAATCAAATCAAAGGAAAGAATAAAACTGTATATATATATTTTAAAAAGCTCTCGAGCTGTATCTGATGTCGGGTCATGTGTGTCCCTGTTCCTCTGAGTCAGGGTGGACCACAGCAGATGTGGACAGGACTGTGGTATCCACAGTTTTAATTTGGAGAAAATAAAATAACCCTGGAGTGCAGTCTGCTGTAACATAGACCTGTGCACATCAGTCATGGTCCAGCCTGACTCAGAGGAACAGGGACACACATGACCCTGTAACAACTTCACACACATTTCTCTTTTAAAAGGTAATACAGGAGATGTTTTTGTTCCCCTCGCTATTACAAACTATTAACAGACCTTTGAACGTTGACATTTAAGTTTTTATTTGCTGATAAAGTCCTGGAAGCTCCGTCTAATACAAGACTAGCATGTCTTCCTTCTTCACCTGTCGGTCTGTGACAGACTGAAGTGTGGCCTCAGCGTTTTATACTGAAAACAAAGAGCTCATTGTATTTAACGTCATGTTACTGTCACTCATGGTGTCCCATTGTCTAACCTGAAGTGTAACTCTGAAAAGAGTCAACTCACATTTACTCTGAAAAGAGTGGGATCAAATACAGTCTGAACAGAGTCAAATTTACTCTAGAATATTTATTTATGTTTTAGAAATATTCAACTTTTTTTAAAACACTGAAGAAAAATTCCCTCGTCCAAAACACACTTGGAGTAGTTCTTACTGCTTTCACACAGGTTTTAGTCATCGTGGTCACTTTGGTTGTTTCTTCTTCTGTTGTCTTGAGAGATTTACTTATTTGCGTAGATGAAATGTTGGGTTAGTCTCGAGCACGCCGCCCTTGTGGGATAAACCTGACCAGCACCGGAGTCCTGCACTGGTCGTCCTTCTTCTTCCTCCTGCGCAGCTCCCTCCGCTCCCGCCGCCTCCTCTCGCTCCTTCTCATCTTCACCTTTGTCCTCCTATAATCCGTCTTATTCTCCGGTGAACGAACATTAGCCAGAACAATAGTAGGACAGAAGTCTTGCCCGAATACCTCCTTGTCCCTTTGTTGTCTCCTGTTGCGCCTCTTGTGACGCTGTGCTGCAGGTGTGGGGGCTCTTGGCGCCTCTTCAGTGTCTCAGAAGAAGAAATCAGTGGATTTGTAGATCTCTTAACCCTTCACCGAGTGCATTTTCTCCAGTTCAACATAACCCAAATCTAAAAGCTTCTTGACTAATTTATCGGCCAGTGAAACGCCTCATTTGAAAGCTACGAAATTGATCTAACCTGATCTTTTTCCTCACGTTGTTGCTGTCATTTGCGTTTTCGTCTTGTTTTTGTTGCTATTTTGATGCTTTTTTCCAAGAAGCTTTTAGACTTGGGTAAAGCCAAACTGGAGAAAATGTGACCATTTAAGGTGGGGGTTAAATGGTCACATTTTCAATGCCATTTTAATCCCCAAATACTATATTTTCAAATACAAATACACAATATTTTTGTACTTTTTTAAAAACAGCCTGGCAACGTTATTATCTTTACAAGAAATTAAGATTTAAAGGAACAGGCCACCGTTTTTACATACTGAGATATGTTCTTACCTGAGCTTAGACGAGTTCATTTGTACCTGTCTGGTCTTCACGTGTCCCTTCCGTAACGTAAACACAGCACAGACGGCGTTAGCATTTAGCCTCTCTCTTCTCCTCTATAGCTCCAAACGAGGTGAAGATAGAAGCTACCAAACTCTTCCACGTTTTCCCTATTTAAATATGGTTACGTGAAGTGTTACACTATAAAGTATAATTACACAAAATTAAACAATGTGGATTTTCTAAGCGGATAAAAAGGATTCGACATCCGCACAGTAAAGTGAAGATATCACTGCGCGGATGTCGAATTACTCCTGGTATTATTACGCCTTACAATATAGTTCCCCTTTTTATCCGCTTAGAAAATCCACATTGTTTAATTTTGTGTAATTATACTTTATGGTGTAACACTTCATGTAACCATATTTAAATAGGGAAAACATGGAAGAGTTTGGTAGCTTCTATCTTCACCTCGTTTGGAGCTATAGAGGAGAAGAGAGAGGCTAAATGCTAACGCCGTCTGTGCTGTGTTTACGTTACGGAAGGCACACGTGAAGACCAGACAGGTACAAATGAACTCGTCTAAGCTCAGGTAAAAACATATCTCAGTATGACATTAAAGGTGCACAAGGCGTCATCGATTTGTTAGCGCTCCCTTAGCTCCCCGTGTCAATGTGTTATTCCAGCTGTTGCCTGCAGAGGGCGCTTCAGGACAATTAGAAATCCCGACCGGCCCAGTCTCCCGCTCCTTACTGTCTTTTCTTTACATTATTTCAGATTCTAAAATGTAAACCATGCCTCCGTTCTCCTCTTTGAAGGCGTATTTCGTTGCTGGATCCAGTGCACTTTCTTGTCCCTCGGCATCATGGGAATCGGAGTCCATCTGGGGAAGGCATCAGTAACAGTAGAGCAGATATAGAGTAATGTGACGGGAGACAGTGATGCAGGAAGCAGACGTGTAGCCTGTCGTCTCTCTCCCCTTCAGAGGCGCGGGACGGTCCTGGGAAAGAAGGGAACGAACAAGGCCACATCCTGCTAAACCCTCTTCACTCTCTTTTAAACTCGACTTATGCGTGATTGTCTGGGTCTTTTGAGCTCCTCAGTGTTGTTATATTTTGCGTTTTATAACTTTAAGGAGACTTTTTGAAGCTGTTATAAAGTTCCCTTCACCTGGAGTGGTCCTTTACATCGTTCCTGCAGTGTTGGGGAATCGTTTGCACTTGGGTCGTTCCGTAGTGCTCTGATCAGGACTTTGTAGGTTATAATAGTTTATAACTGAGTTGGTGCAGCTAATGATTCTTGTGGAAACTATGTTAAATGCAAAAATGTTGAATTTTCTACTTGGCTTAAGGTTAATATCTCTTTAATGGCTGGTCCGAGCGACGTGAAACACAAACTGCCACAAAGTCTTCTCTGTCAGCACATATGAACTAAGGTCACATGACTGTCTCATGAAGGCGTCCAAAAGTGCAGACACGATTCAAAATGATGCGCTTGATGTTGGTCAGATGAAAAACTTTCAGCCATAAGATGAATGTGGCAGGTTTGTGAATCACAGCCAAATAACGATCAAGGAAAACATTTGGACATTTTCTGTCAACCTTTAACGCAGGATATGTCCATTTTAAATACTGTGTCTTCATACATGTCTCGTATATACTCGTGGACTGTGATGGTCTAGGACAGGGGTCCCCAACTTAATTGGCTCGAGGTCCACAAACTTTACTTTCGTAACTTTCGACATTATGTCCAGGGTCCCGACATGTGCTGTAATTGCTCTTAAAAAAGCAAAACATGAGCACAGATTGTCTATTTACATAGCAGAGCTGATCAGTTAATCAATCATTTTGCCATTTTATTTCAATGTTATTATCCATCCATCCATTTTCTTCCACTTGTCCGTTGCCGGGTCGTGGGGGCAGCTGTTGGAGCTGCACCAGCCCCTATGGCTCCTCCTGCAGGTGGTGGGTCCACAGAAGGACGGCCTCATGGTTCTAACCGGGCCTGTTGGTCTCTCATAAGGGGCTTCTGAACCGCTCTTTGTCTGACCCGTCATCTAGGACCTGTTTGCCCTGGGAGACCCTACCAGGGGCACCAAGTCCCCGACAACAGAGCTCCAGCATCATTCAGGCTCAAACCCTCCACCATGTTAAGGTGGAGGCTCCAGGAGGGGAATGTGATTAATATTGTTAATTCAGCCTGAAATATTACGTATTTCGAGAGGATGGAAAGGCTTTGGGGTCCAGACTCAAGCCTCTGGAGGTCCAGTTAGGGACCCCTGGTCTAGGATTTCAAATAGGCGGGAGCGCCCTCTGCAGGCAGCAGTCAGAATGAGAAACAGACAAACAGGAAATTTAAGGATTCATTTTAACTAACAGCATGCTACCAAATCAACAGCACCGTGATATTTTTACATTATTTTTCCCCTATGTTTATTTGGTCGGAACAGTGCATGTTATTGAACACGCATGGGACACATGCATGTAAACACGCCACACCAGATTGCAGCCGTGGTTCCTCACTCGCACCACTAAAAACATTGTACATATTTTCAGTGGTACGGGAAACCTATACGCAGACATGGCGAGAGCCTGCAAGCTCCACACAGAAAGGCCCATCCAGGGATTGAACCCGGGACCTTCTAGGCCACCGTGCCGCCCACACACACTTTGACCACAGATCTGCTGAGATGATTTACGGACTTTGGTCGTTTGGAGGACACTTCTGTCTTAAACTCATTCTTCACAAGAGTTCATAAACGCCCTATGCCACCTGATGATGTCATGAGGGGGTGCTCCTCTGTGTTTGGAAAGTCCAGACTTCTTGACTGGATTTATTCTGCGCGAGGACAAGCTTCACTGCAAGACTTCTTCTGTATCCGTCATGTTGGGAAAGAGCCTTTTCAGCGCACAAACCCGGAGTTCAAATGGAAAGTGGAAGATGAATTGCTGCACAAGGATGCGTTTTCCAGACACAAACACTATTTCAAGTTACAGTAAAATTCCAATGTGAGGTTGTCCGAAAAGGGTTTGAAAATTAGACGTTTTGAAACGATTAAAAGAAGAACAGACAGAAACATGATAGGCGGGACCTCCAAAACCTCATCAATAATGCATCAGCGCAAAAAAGGGTTTGAGGAGGCGACAGAAGGAGAGACTTTCTGCACGAGCAATTAAACGAAATGTCAAAGTGTCCTTAAAGAACTTCACACAGATCGATTTGAAGAACAGAGATGTGGTCTTTCCAAAGGATACGTTTGTTTATCTGCAAGAAAAGCTCTGGTCAGTGTAATGTAGAACTGATTCAAATAACATAATCAATCTTCGGAGGAACCTTGGGAGCTACAAATGGGTTTGAAATGGTTCGTAGTCGATCAATAGACATTATTGTACATGAAGAAAGCTATTTATGCTCAAGGACATGAGGGGATATCGCCGACAACCTGAAGTGATGCTTGTGTTTGCAGATTAAATGTCCTATGAGGCTTTAAAGGGACTTTTTGAGCTTTAAACAATGTTGTAATGTGTCTTTAACAAGTTTCATGTTTTATAGTTTGTGACAATGGCAATAAAATGCATTATTTCTCTGATGCTCAAGGCCACAGTGTTCAACAGGGAAAAAAGGCAAGATATGAATCAGTGGTTCCCAACCTTTTTTGTCTCGTGTATCTCTAATGTGACTCCAATTATTTAGAAAATGATTAACTCACATTTATCCAGCAAAACAATGTGGACCTTTACAAGTCAAAAGGTTCAGCCCACATGGGGCTCACATGGAAACTGCAGACAAATCCATTTATAACCCAGGTGGGCAAACCCATGCGGAGCCCACATGGTTCTGCTGGCTGGGATGTTAAAAAATAAAGCAAAAACACCAGTAAACACCTTTTGCTGCACATTATCATTGAGAAGAAGTTTTCTTTTGAAGTAATATTGAAATACTGTTCAGTTTCACCTTCTTTTTAGATCTGACATATTTCCAAGTACACCTTGCAAAGTCCACGCTGTACCCCATGGGGTCCCTGTACCCCTGGTTGGGAAACACTGCTGTAGATGGACTGACATACATAAAGCTTTCTTTCATTTAACGCTGGACTACCTGACTTTTTGTTATTGTCAAGTAAATTTGTTTTTAGCACCACAGAGTAAGTAGAATCTAAATCAGTGAAATGTATGTTGGGGGTGGTCACCCGTTCTTCACTTTGCCGCCTCTCAAAGCTGTAAACAGGCGTGAAATGTGCATACAAACAATTTGCTTGAACAATCCGGACATGCAGGAGGGATTCTGAGAGGTAGAAACGAGTTTGGGCCAAGACAAAATCAATTTAATCAATGGTTTTGTATAGCCCAATATCACAACAGGAGTTGCCTCATAGGGCAATAAAACATTAAGGCAATAAAACAGAGCAGTAATTAAGACCATGTAAAGTTCAGGTGAATAAAGTATCCAGGCAAACATAATGTCCAAATAAGCGTCAGCAGTAGGTGGGGACGAGCGGCGCGGGTGTCCCCTGTCCTTAGACTCTACTGCACGGCAAGGAATAACTCAAAAACCCAGTGGGAGAAAAGAGAAACCTTGGGGAGAACCACAGAAGGAGAGATCCACTCCCATGGACGGACAGGCTATAGAGACCCAGGACCGATGGAGTCCCTGAAGCAGACGGGCCAAGACCGCAGACCGTCTAGTCCTTGTTGTCAATCCAGTAGGCAGGGTTCCTCCGTTCAGCCGGGTTCCTCCGCTCGATCTAGACAGACACTCCCGAGGGGGAGTGGGACAGGAGACACCATGTGAATAGTAATGAACAGACTACAGATAATATAAATATTGTATCATAATGAGACAAAGTTTGCAGTAAGAAGAAGAAGAGGATAGCGCTCAGTGTACCGTACTTCCCACAGCAGTGTTTCTCCTAAGGCAGCTTTACTTCAGGCTGTGGGTTAGAGCTTTACCTAACTGACCTGATCATAAGCTAATTCAAAGAGGTACGTTTTTAGTCTAGTCTTAAATGTAAGGACTGTGTCTGCTTCTTTAACGTGAGCTGGGAGTTTATTCCTTAAAACCGGAGCTTGGAGCTAAAGGCTCTTCCTCCTACAGTGATTTTGGAGACTCGAGGAATCACTAGTAGCCCTGAGTTTTGAGAGCGGAGTGCTCTGGTTGGCCGATATGGAACAATAGTGTCTTGGAGATAGAGCAGAGCCATACCCTTTATGGCTTTAAATGTGAGGAGCAGGATTTTAAATTTGATTCTAAACTCAACAGGAAGCCAATGGAGAGACTTTAGCACAGGTGTAATGTGTTCTCTTCTCTTTGTACATGTTAACAATCTTGCTGCTGCATTTTGAACTAATTGAAAAAAAAAAAAGTCACAGTTTGTGCAGGAAAAATCAGGTACTCCAGCTTTAATGTTTTCATTGTGCATAAAAATGCATATTTATAGAGATAAAATCTAAATAATGGATGGAGCCAGGTTTGAATTTATGATTTTATTTTGTTGATAAAGAAGATTTTTAAGGGGATTGTAGATATCTTGAGTACAAGACTGGACAGTGTGGAGTCTGTAGGAGCCACTAAAGTGGAGATGTTGTAACAAGAGTGTAAGGAGGACCTCATTTTCAAAAAAAGAGATTTTAGTAACGTCTGCACATGCTGGGGTATTTCGCTGCCTTTTTTGCTGCTTCTGTCTCCCAGAAAAGAAAAGATAATATTTGGATTATAGCGTCATCTCGGGCACCTTTCGTGCTACACGTGGATACCAAACATGTCAATATTTGTGAATGAATAATCGTGGGAAAGACGAGGGTCCGCCGCCGTGTTGTAGGGATTTTCCTGAAAAACGACGTCTCGCGAGTCGACATCAGCGGCGTTTGAGAAGGAGACAAACTGAATGTGCAGCTCCAGGCCTGGTCTTTATACTGTGAGTGAACCTCATTAGGGAACGACTAAACTAACCCAGGACTATTCTGCCCTTTGAGAACCAGTTTGATGCACTACAGATGTTTACACTAAAATATGACCATGAATCCGACAGCAGATGCACTAAGCGGATCTGACCGTTGTGATCTGTGTTGTGCGTTTGTTTGTAGTTCGCTCGCTCTTCCTCTCAGTGAAGGGATTACCCTGATTAAAGGGAAAGGTCTTGCAGATGTTTTTTAGACAGAAACATGTGGCGTTGAGACTTTGGTTCTGTGGACGAGCGCTGCAAAAAAACTCAAAGTAATTCTCAAATGTTTCTTTGTATTTGCCCTCATAGTACAACCCTCCTGACTTTATCTCAAAAGTGTGATATTGCACACTCTATGGACAGTAGGTGGCGCTGTGCAGATATACAGTACTGGTCAAAAGTTTAGAAAGGCTTTTTTTAATGTATTGAAATTTCTTGTACTTTGGTGCTCACATTGAGACCCTGAGTTGAGCAAGCACTGACAGGTTATACATTTCCTGAATCCTCAGAGTCCAGAGAATCACCCAGTGTCAGACTTTTGTTTCTGCAATGTTCCTGGAAGCCTCAGCGTTAAACGTAGTAAACCCGTTTGGTGAAAAATGGTGGGGAAAAATCATTTCACTTTTGAGTTCGAGGAGCTGTGGTTACCATGCTAAGTGTCACACAGGTTGAGCTTAAAGGAACAGGCCAGTGTTCTTCCATACTGAGATATGTTCTTACCTGAGCTTAGACGAGTTGATCTGTACCTGTCTGGTTTTTGTGCCCGTGGAAGAGCTTGGTCGCTTCTAACTTCACTTTTGGAGCTATAGGAATATGCTGGGAGAGGCCAAATGCTAACAACATCAACACCAGACAGGTACGCATCAACTCGTCTAAGCTCAGGTAAGAACATATCTCAGTATGGAAACACGGTGGGCTGTTCCTTTAAATGAAAAGCAAGAATGTCTTCTTTAAAATGATACCAAATACATGGTATAAATAATAATCCAATGGGCAGGACGTTGCCAAAACCAAGATATGGACGAGTCTCGATATGGGGGGTTCACTTCAAGAGCTGAAAACTATTATTTTTGTATGATATCCTTTTCAGAGTTACAGCTTTATCATAAAGCTCAGATATGGACATGTTAAAAAATCCACGATAGCCAAATTTGCCAAATTTTGGGGTTTGGCCCATGGACTTTTGACATTTAGTGAGCTTAACAATGTAGTCGCAAGGAATGGTTTTGACTTCACAGACTGTAAACCATTTCAGGGACGAGCTTATGAAGCTCATTGAGAAAAGGCCAAGAATTAAAGGGATATTTCAGGATTTTTGACATTGGGCCTCATTTCCTAGTTATCCAGAGTGTTGTTGATGTCTGGAGATATTTTTTTCTTAAATCATGCAGTTCTTATATTTGAAGAGTTTAGTGGCGCTAGGCTAGGGCAAGGCTAAAGCATTTCTATGGTATCAGTTAGCCTGCATTAAAAACAGTCTGACCCACTCCACAGTGCACCTGAGGTAAATCACTTATAACACCAGACTAACCATATAAATGTCTGTGTTAATAGAATAATGTTTGAAATATAACTGACCTTGTATCACATGAATTACCACATTTTGAGGGACTATTTTCTCGCAGATCACTCCGCCGCTGCGTTAGCTTACAGCCACGAAGCTGATGCTGCTCAAGTATAAGTTATTTTAAATGCAAAATGGTTAAAATTATTCTATTAACACAGACATTTATATGGTTAGTCTGGTGTTATAAGTGATTTACCTCAGGTGCACTGTGGAGTGGGTCACACTGTTTTTAATGCAGGCTAACTGATACCATAGAAATGCTTTAGCCTTGCCCTAGCCTAGCGCCACTAGACTCTTCAAATATAAGAACTGCAGGAATTTAAGAAAAAAATATCTCCAGACATCAACAACACTCTGGATAACTAGGAAATGAGGCCCTATGTCAAAAATCCTGAAATATCCCTTTAAAGCTGGACAATTGAAGAATTTAAAATAAGGTTATTTAATAGAGTTATTTTGCCCTTTGTTGTTTCCTACATAATCCCATGTGTTCTGTTAATTCACAGTTTAACGCCTTCAACGAGAATCACACGATGGAAATGTTGAAAATAAAGAAAAGCCGATACATAAAAGGTGTTTCCAAACTTTTGACCGGTATTTTACTGTCGATGCCATTGACTCTCAGCAAGGAGGAAGGTTTGTCCCCGTCGTGTTGCCGTACAGAGGGTGAATTTTTGTTTCTGAAGTTGGTCAAGGTTCCACTTTGGACTCCCCTGAACTTGCCCCAGTCCCACATGTGGCCAACGGTGTTCAGTGTAACTTCTGCTGATCAAAAGAGTTCTAAAGTTCTTCTGGTAAACGCTGGGGTGGTATTCTCTTCTCTCTTGTACCAGTATGGTTTCATCTGAGGTTCGATAAAGCTGTAATTGTCGTCTGTGCAGCCAGAAAATCCCAAATCCCTCAGTCTATAATCCCACTCCTCTACGCCGCGGCCCGCTTCAGTCCGGCCCATGTTTGCGCTGGTGTTCCTTTGATTCATGATCTTTGTGGAGCTCCATGTCGCCCCCCCACCCACCTCTGTTCGGACCCCGGGATCGTGCACGCTTCACTGGACATGTCTTCCCCAAAAGCCTCCCCTCCTGAATGGCCCCCTGGTTCTACCCTCACACTTCACAAGTCGGTGTCTTGTTTTTTAGAATAGATTTTTAAAGTCGAGGCGCATTCATCAGCCTACACAGTCACGTGTAAGTTTGCAGAATTATAGCTTGTTGTAAATGGTTTCACTTTTCTCTGTTCTTGCAGTTTGTAAATGGTTCTGTTGAGTTTGACGCATATACTAATACATCATTATTCATGCGGTCGCTGTATCGGACTGTTGTGGTGAAGAGGGAGCTGAATCCGAGGCAAAGCTCTCGATTTACCGATCGATCTACGTTCCCTCTCTCACCTATGGTCATGAGATCTGGGTAATGACCGGAAGGACAAGATGGCGGATACAAGTGGCCAAATGAGTTTCCTTCACATGGCGCTCAGTTACCCGGGAGGAGCTCACAGTAGAGTCGCTGCTCCTTCACCTCCATAGGAGCCAGCTGAGGCGGCTAGGGCATCTGTTTCGGAGCCTCCTGGCCGTCTCCCTATAGGGAGGTGTTCCAGGCATGTCCTATTGGGAGGAGGCCCAGACCCAGGACACGCTGGAGGGACTATGTCTCTGAGCTGGCCTGGTGTCGCCTCGAGGTCCCCCCAGAACAGCTAGCGGAGGTGTGCGTGGATCAGGAAGTCTGGGCATCTCTGCTCAGACTGCTGGCCCGGCCCCAGATAAAGCGGAAGAAAATGGATGGATGGATCACAATATGATGGTTAGGGGTGGGAACCTCTGGGTACCTCACGATTCGATACTATACCCGATACATGGCTTACGATAATGATTATCTCACGATACGCCGATACTGCGATAATCGATATATTGCGCAAAAATAACATACGATACATCACGATAAAAAAAAAAGCGACTTCTAACCTTTATTTTAACATACTACATATTATTCATCATGTACATTTCTTTTCATGTGCTTTGTACCACTTTTATAAATGATCCCTGACTTACTCACTGAAAATGTGTCATAGATCTGTCAGTGACTTCATTTACATTTAAATAAACAAGAAACCACAGTCCTATTTAAAAAGGAATAAATCAACCTCAAATTAATCTTCTTTATAATTATAAAAACTATCATTAAAAGTAATTTATTTGTGTGACAGTGTTTGATCCAAGTGCTTAAAACCGTAGTGCTGCCCCCTGCTGGCCTGACTGAATTCTTGATCATTGTTGGCGTCTATTGACTGAAAACAGTGGAGCACTGCTGCCTCATTAATATGCATGACGTTGCTCATTAATATGCATGACATCATCAAAAGTATCGATATTGGAATAAAAAGTATCGGTATCGAATCGTCCCGCAAAATATCGCGATATATCGTAAAATCGATATATTGTCACACTCCTAATGATGGTGTAAGTCGGCCATACCGCCTTTGCTCTGCCCAATCCCGTCAGACCTCGGAAGCCAAGCAGGGAAGCGTTTACTTAATTATTATTAAGTAAAAGTTTTCCAGATTTTGCCAGATCACATTCTGCCTTGTTCCTATTGACATTTTGAACATCTGCACCAAAAATTGAACCACCAGTAAAGGTGATAGGTGAAGGTTTTTAAACAAGTACAATCTCCTCATATTTCCTGCAGTGCCCGTCCTGTCTGTTTTCTGCCCCCCCGGGTTCCTCATACCAAAGCACTGACTCCAAACTCGGCATTTCTGGGCGTTTGCGTCGCTGACAGGTCCGCGGGTCGGGCTGCTCCGCACACATGAGGCCCATTAGCCGCGCTGATGTAGTGGCATGTGTTTTGACGAAAGGCGCTGCTGCTCGTGTTTGCTTTGTGTTACCTCATCTCTCCCCCGCAAACCTGCCCTTTTAAGTCCACAACAACGTTTTTTTTTGGGGGGGGGGGAACACAATGTGATGAGGTCATTTGGATTTGGAAAACAGTGATTTGTAAGAAGTGAAGTATTTAATCATTTCTGTTCCCTTTAGACAATGAGGTGTTGTTGTCAGACCGTTTTTATTTTGAGTTGCGTAACAGAAGGGATTGCTGCAAATGGAGGATGTTTGTGACTGGGTGTCTTGTCTTTTGGAAGTTTTACATTTTGGCCTGACTTGAAGTGCATGTGACAAGTTGGACTCATTTTTCATCAGAACTCAGTTAACACAATTATATGTAAGATTCTGCCAACAATGCTAATACATTGCACAATTTTTTTGTGTTGGATTTTTAGATGCGTTGCTACATGTGGGGATTGTAAAATCGTGAGCCTGCTCTCGTCTCCACTGTGCGATAGAACAGAGAGAACAAAGAGAGAACTGTAGCTATGACCAAAGTTTATCGTAGCACCTTTCAGGCTCCAGACGCCCGTGTTTAGCTGAGACAAGTGTGTACGACTTAAAGGGGGGGAGTATTATGTAAAATGGACTTTTTCAAGCTTTATATCATGTTATTATGTCATTCCCTCATTAAACACATGCCTGGAGTGTTTCCTTGGCTCAGTCACATATTTTTGAGTAATCAGTAAAAACTTAGACGGCAGCCATTTTAGGTGTAGCTATGCCTCAGTCCTCCTAGGAACGCCCCCACCTCCTGGAGACGCCTCTGGACCTTTCGTCACCAGCCAAGCCACCAACCACTGCTCCTCAGCTCAGCAGAGCCCCCTCCCCGCACAGTAGTGTTGTTTAGATGCCACAGCAGTGTGCTGAAGGGGGCGTGTCGGAAAGCTTCTTAAAGAGACAGAGGCCTATTTCAAGACGTTCAGTACAGCCATTTTGAGAGAGCAATTTTATTCAAGGCAGTTATTTTAATTTACTGCATATACAGACCAACAGAAGGTTACGTCATCATTGTAGTATGCTATAGACTGGTGCTATGTGATTGAAAAAAGCATAATACCCCCCCTTTAAGATTTTCCCCATGACAAGTGATCATCCATCGCTGAGGGCCAAAATCTTGCAGTGTACACTCGACTTAAAGGCCATAGGTGGATCCCAGTTCGATGATTGAAGTGTGGAACTGTCCCTCTTTCGATGGCACTAATGTTTTTGTGTAGGGGTAGGAAAGTTTGCTTTTTGTGATGAGCTGACTTCCTTCCTCGGCAAAAGTCCAGGGGCCAAACGAGGGCTGGGCGATATGGACCAAAAGTCATTATCCCGATATATTTAGGTTGTGAGAGCTGTGAAATGAAAGTCAAAGCCAAATACGAGGAGTTTTATTGAAAACTCACTATAAAATGTAAACATAAACACTGTATAACAAAGCTCCGTAAGGTGCACATTTCAATAAAATAAAAAATGTTAAATATAAAATAAAATCAATCAGGTCAATCTTTTTCCAGCATTTATATACACTCACCTAAAGGATTATTAGGAACACCATACTAATACTGTGTTTGACCCTCTTTCGCCTTCAGAACTGCCTTAATTCTACGCGGCATTGATTCAACAAGGTGCTGAAAGCATTCTTTAGAAATGTTGGCCCATATTGATAGGATAGCATCTTGCAGTTGATGGAGATTTGTGGGATGCACATCCAGGGCATGAAGCTCCCGTTCCACCACATCCCAAAGATGCTCTATTGGGTTGAGATCTGGTGACTGTGGGGGCCATTGTAGTACAGTGAACTCATTGTCATGTTCAAGAAACCAATTTGAAATGATTGGAGCTTTGTGACATGGTGCATTATCCTGCTGGAAGTAGCCATCAGAGGATGGGTACATGGTGGTCATAATGGGATGGACATGGTCAGAAACAATGCCCAGGTAGTCCGTGGCATTTAAACGATGCCCAATTGGCACTAAGGGGCCTAAAGTGTGCCAAGAAAACATCCCGGCACGGTAGCACAGCGGTTAGCGCTTGTGCTTCACAGCTAGAAGGTCCTGGGTTCGATTCCCACCTGGACGGGGCCTTTCTGTGTGGAGTTTGCATGTTCTCCCCGTGTCTGCGTAGGTTTCCTCCGGGTACTCCGGTTTCCCCTACCACTAAAAACATGTACAATAGGCCAGGATGAATGAGAGTGTGTTAGAGAGTGCGCATGGGGGACGACGGATGGAAATTAGCCCAACGCTACAATCCGGTGTGGCTTGTTTACATGCATGAGACCCATGTATGTTCATTAACATGCACTGTCCCGACCAAATAAACCAATAAATAAATAAATAAATCCCCCACACCATTACACCACCACCACCAGCCTGCACAGTGGTAACAAGGCATGATGGATCCATGTTCTCATTCTGTTTACGCCAAATTCTGACTCTACCATCTGAATGTCTCAACAGAAATCGAGACTCATCAGACCAGGCAACATTTTTCCAGTCTTCAACTGTCCAATTTTGATGAGCTCGTGCAAATTGTAGCCTCTTTGTCCTATTTGTAGTGGAGATGAGTGGTACCCGGTGGGGTCTTCTGCTGTTGTAGCCCATCCGCCTCAAGGTTGTAACGAGTGGTTATTTCAGTCAAAGTTGCTCTTCTATCAGCTTGAATCACTCGGCCCATTCTCCTCTGACCTCTAGCATCAACAAGGCATTTTCGCCCACAGGACTGCCGCATACTGGATGTTTTTCCCTTTTCACACCATTCTTTGTAAACCCTAGAAATGGTTGTGCGTGAAAATCCCAGTAACTGAACAGATTGTGAAATACTCAGACCGGCCCGTCTGGCACCAACAACCATACCACGCTCAAAATTGCTTAAATCACCTTTCTTTCCCATTCTGACATTCAGTTTGGAGTTCAGGAGATTGTCTTGACCAGGACCACACCCCTAAATGCATTGAAGCAACTGCCATGTGATTGGTTGTTTAGATAATTGCATTAATGTGAAATTGAACAGGTGTTCCTAATAATCCTTTAGGTGAGTGTATAAAGAGATATAGTGCTCAGTTTAAGATAAACCTTTTTAAACATCAGCTTGAGATTACCTGTTTCTTTTTGTTAACTCAATAGCTTATCTGTATTTGAACTATATCGATATACGCGATATGGTCTAATTCCATATCTCATTAAAAAATATATCCATATATCTTAAATATCGATATATCGCCCAGCCCTAGGCCAAACCTACAAAATGTAGCTTAAAGTAACACCCCATTATTTAAAAATCTGAATGTTCCACACCCTTTTAAAGAACTGACAGTGATTTCAGTATTTTCAGTGTACTTGAACAGGTATTTGATGTCTGAGTACTAACATTTCTCAAAATAAAAATTAAAAAGCTACAGGTTCCATGCTAGAGGGTCGGATTTTCACCCCGGGCCTATTCCTGTCAGTTGGACCTGTCACTGATATAGACTCTGCAGCTTAAGGCAGGACTGAGGAGGCCGTGAGATGGGCCTGTTGTCTTCCTCTGAGATAACTCTGTCCGCTCTGCTGCAGGAAAGACGGTCAAAATGGGCCCCGTCCCGATCATTGTTGACCCCAGAACCGGTTTAACCACAATTCACAAGAAGAAAGACACAAAAACGCTTTCATTTTGTGAGAGCAAGCGACGCCATGATAAATTGTGTTGTGGAAAACTGAGGAAAACCATCCCAGACACAGTGACATTACCATGAGGAAAGTCTATACTTGAAAAATCATGTCTCCATTTCCCTATAGCACTCAAATCGCCTTCACTTCACGCACAGATGGGGCCGGTCCAGTCAACCACAGGCAGATGGGATTATGGGGGAACGCTGTTTGTGTAGTGTAGGCCACACTGGAGAAATGGCTGTAGATTGGACCCAATGAAAGATGTCCTTCTGTGTCTGAAATGCTTTGTTTTGGTGCCGTAACCTCGAATTCTCACGAGATTATGTAATTTAATTAATGATCTGAATGTTTTATATGAACATAAGCCCCAGAGGATAAGAGATTTGAGCGCTATCATAACACGAGAGTGATATCATTGTTCAGCATGAGCTCACTGCAGATGTCGATAACACGTTTTGTTCCTTTTACGGCTCTGCTTTTGGTCCAAATGTTCCTTAAAAGCACAAGTTTAGTCTCAGCCAAAACAACAAACAGCCGGCAGATATTTTAATAAGACTTTGTGCAGAACAAAGTGATAAAGTGCAGGCAGCCGTCGCCTTGTTAAATCTGCTCTGGAGAAAGTGTAAATATCTTCTTCCCTGGGAAACCTTGGGGTTCAGTGGATCAGGTGGTAGAGCCGGGTCGGCTTATGTTTGAATCCTGGCTCCCACAATTACACTGTGGTTCTGTCCTCGCCTTTTGCAAGACACTTCTGGTTTGCCTTATCTGTGTGAGTGAGTGTTGGTGTTGGTCTGAAGGGCTGATGTATCACTCTAGAGCAGGGGTACCCACACTTTTCCGGCTTGCGAGCTACATTATAGTTTAGTTTAGTTTATTTGTTTATTTGAGCAGCAAACACTCTGCTCAAAAGGAGTGGGCCGAAGCAAGAGCTTATAAGCCCCACCCCCAAAATCAATACAATTAAAATCATCATTTCACAAGAACATAGTGGAACAACAAAGGAACAAAACAGCAACAAGGAAACAACAGCAAAACAAAATAGACCCTACACACCCGCAGCATCCGACCATACCCCAAAACGGAGCAATAATGATTACATAACAACTAATTACGAAACAACTATGATAATGCTACATTCAAAATCAAATCTAATTCTCCCCAAATAAATGTAAATTTTGGCTTATTATCTCTTTATTTCTTGCTCTTCAAATATTATTTGAGTGGTTTTGGTGAGTGACAGGAGCTCCATGGTGCGCTCAGGGGCGGGGCTTCACACTGCTCGCGTCTAAGAGAATGTATCAGACGGTCGTTCCGTGTGCAAATCCGGGACCAAATGCAAGACAGTTTTGGAGAGAGAGGATTCGCGATTGTGGAATTATTTCTATATATGTTTTTTATAGGGCCGGGACTCGATTAAAAAAATTAATCTAATTAATTAGAGGCTTTGTAATTAATTAATCGAAATTAATCGCATATAAATATTTGACCTGAGAACAGTGAGAAGTAAGTTTTTTCATAAGGATTTTTAGTATACCATTGAATAATGACTGAATACATAAGCTTAAGCAACAAAATATTGTTTATTTTTGTTCAACCAAGTCCAACAGACCAGTGCAATATTGCCATTAATTGTGCGTCTGCAGGAAAAAAGGAAACTGAAGTGTGGAAAGCAAAGTGTGATTAATTTCGATTAATATTTTTAATCGCACTAAACCTCATGTAATTCATTAATCGCAATTAATCGAAAAAAGTCCCGGCCCTAGTTTTTTATCATACTAGGCTTTAATGATTATGAAACTGTGATGTATAATCTCTGCTTTAAGGTTCCCCATTTTATTGTTGTCTTTACTCTTGGCATCCACTGGGGGGCAGTGTGTTAGAAGGAGGAGTCAGATGGCGCAGAGGAAGTCCCGACAAGGAGACGCCTACTTCCTGTTTCTATAAAGTACTCACGCACAGAAGGTGCAGCCTCTCTCGTCCTTCCCTCGGTGAGCCTTCTGCATAGCTTTTGTTTTAGATTGTAATGTTAGCATTACAATGTTGTAATGCCGCAGATCTGAGTCGATATGGGCCTCCTATAGAGACACATTCATGTGAGAGGCCTCGCTCCAGAGCTGACGTCCGTGTTATGGACTGTATACATATTTGATCTGTGCCACTAGTTTCTGTAGAAGTGAAATTTGCTGCTTTGGCTCATATCTCGTTTACAGTTCTCTCTGTCATAACAACTTTAGACACTCACCTTTATCTCACCTTATGTCATGGCAAAACTGGCTGTTCTGATTCCTCTAAATCATAAACTTCGTCCCCGGCCAGAAACTGATCAACCAGCCAAAATACTCTCATTCCAGCTGTGACCAAATCCAAACGGACCATCTTTGTGCCAATGGAAAGTCGTCGTCTTTATTAAAACCGTGTCCAGGTCGTTGCAGATGCCGATCGTGCCAGCGCTGAGGATAAAATCGTCTTCGTGAGCCCGTTGGTGTTATTGGAATATCAGACAAAGGCCCCGTAAGCCCGCGGTTTAAAACGAGCCTGTATATTTAGCATACCGCCCATGATGAGTTTGTGGATGCTATTTTCGAACAGTGGGTACGAGGAGTTTGCAGGAAGCCGAACAATGTACGAGTATGTTTACGACGACAGAATGATTTCGTTTGGGGGGTTTTAGACTGTTTTTAGACTTACTTCTTATTCTATTCTAATCTTAGCCAATGACTAGTCCCACTACTTCAGCTTCTACTTGAAGACGGGAGGCAGTGAAGTGGTTTGTTGAATACGTCTGGATGCACTTGTTCTGTGGAGACTGGGGACAATACCAAGTCCAGATGCTTCCGGAGCAAAGTTCTCACGTTGGATTAACAGTGTGTGTGTCCTGATGGGGAACAGGCCGAGTGCAGTATGTAAGAGCAGGAGAACCTTTTATGAAGCTCTGGGTTTGAAGGAAGGAAGGATTTGTAAAGCACAGACGCTGGTGGTATGCTCCGTTTGTAGATATAGACGTCAACGCATCATTACGGGAATCACAATTTTTCACTGGATGTTTTCTGGTGGACTACGAGAATTTTTAGCACATGCAAAATAAAGTCAAGTCAGAATTAGGGATTGGACGATAAACAATAATATTGTTAATCACAATAAAAAATGCAACAATTAATCGGTCGCCACATTTTTGAATAATCGTGATCATCGCGCAAGAAGATAATCGCTAAATCCACCCCCCTCTCTCTTGGATTTTATCTATTTAAAATTATTATCATTAATATCATTATTATTATTGTTGGGTGGATTATTATTATTATTTTTTTGTTTTGTTTTTGTTTGCCTTCTGTTTTTGTTTACTATTATGTGTATTTTAATTTTCTTTGCTTATTTTCCTCTCCTTAAACGCCAGCCTCTGTCACCCACCATGGCAATTCCCATAACCAATATTATTGAAATGCACGCCCACACACACACACACGCGCACGCACACGCACACGCACACACACACACACACACACACACACACACACACACACACACACACACACACACGCACACACACCCTCATCTACCCTCTCTCTCACTTTCCCTAATGGAAAAACACAGCAAAATATCTATGTAAAAGCACATTTGTGTCCATTCTTGTTGTCTTGGTCTCCCCACCCATTAATGTTTGCACGTCCCCTTCCTTCAACTGTCGTCTTGTTTTACCCTGTTTAATAGAGTCGTTAGCTCTGTTGGTTTTGTATGTTTTTTTTGTGTAACATAAAACTCAAAAAAAAAAAAAACAACAACAAAAATACACCAGAAAACAACCGCTGGTCCCTCTTAACGTACTGTACCTCTGTGAATTATGGTAAACAGGCTGAATTAAACGTGCTTCTGTAGAATCTTTCTCAAAGTTTGTCCTCTTTGCTTACCAGGCAGCAAAGTTGATTCATTAGAGCTAGCTAGTAGCACCGCATGGCTGCACTGTGTTGTTTTTTTTAAATAATAAACCCATGCTCCCTGCAGCATACTTCACAGGGTTTTGATGTTGGTGCTTTTCCATTATTCCTCCACACATGACTTTGTGTGTTCCTCCCAAACTATTCACATTTGGTCAATGGCGTGCTGGCCATAGGGAGAGTCGGGACGTTTCCCGGTGGGCCGCTCGGTTCCGGTGCTTCTGGGCCGGGCCATCAGAATAAAATAATGAAATAATAACAGACTCACAGTTGTGCTATTCCAGGCCTAAAGGCTTTAACTGCAGCAGGAGCAGGAGCTGCTGTTCCAGATAGAAATGAAGTAACACAAGCGTAACTGTCATGGAAATCTATCAAAATAACGTCTGATGAATGAAAATCTGAAAAATATTTGCATCGAACTTTTCATTCTTGTGGCGGGGAGATACCATTTGATATTGAACTAAACACCCCTCCGCTTTAGTTCAAGTTGGTGCAGTCCAAGAGTCCAAGAGGGAAAAAGGCAGTGAAAGGTAGAAAAGTGGACAAATAAATGTTTTTATCTACATAACTTGTGCTGATTGTGGGTTTGTATCAGGCTCATACTGTGTGAAAAGAGAAATTGTTAGAAAATTGTCAATGTGGTGTTTGATACAGCGATCTCTTGCACTTGAGACCAGCGCACTATTACGGAGCTATAATTCCAGGCCGGTCTTCTCCAAATTCCCGGGAGGAAATTAGGTCCCAGCACGCCCCTGCATTTGGTTTCATCAGTCCACTGAATATTTTCCCAGTAGTGCAGTCGAGCATCCAAGTGCTCTTTCACAAACTTCAAACGTGCAGAAATGTTTTTATAGACAGCAGTGGCTTCCTCCGTGGCGTTCTCCCATGAACCCCATTCTTGTTTAATGTTTTACGTATTGTAGACGTGTCAACAGAGATGTCGGCATGTGCCAGTGATTTCTGTAAGTCTTTATCTGACACTCTAGGGCTCTTTTTGACCTCATTGAGTGTTCTGCGCTGTGTCCTTGGAGTCGTCTTTACAGGACGGCCTCTCCTTGGAAGTGAAGCAACAGTGCTGAACTTTATCCATTTAAAGACAATTTTTTCTAACCGTGGATTTAGAGACGGTTCTGTAACCTTTTCCAGCTTTATACAAATCATCTGTTCTTGATCGTGGGTCTTCAGACAGTTCTTTTGAGTGAGGAACATCAGACAATGCTTCTCAACAAGAGACAATTCTTAACTGGTGTGTGTTTTTCAGCTTTAAGCCACACCTCAGTGATTGGACTTCAGGTTGGCTCACACCTGACTCTAAATGTCTGCATAGATTTGTCTGATTAGCTCTTGGAGGATCCTTAGCCTGTACTTACTTATTCCTCCCTGTCCTGTGAATGTTTACATGTTATGGCCAATAAAACCATGATAAACTGTAATTGTTTGGGTGGTATTAGTTTAAGCAGACACTGTTTACTCATTCTTATGATTTTGATAAAGATCAGACCACATTTTATGACCAATTCAGGCAGAAATGTGAGAAATGCCAAAGGGTTCACAGACTTTTTCCTCCCACTGTAAGTCTAAACTAAACACTAAAGCTTCTCTATTATACCAATTCTTTCCAAACATGAGCTCATAACAGAGTTTCTGCGAGGCATCAAAAGTCATTGAATGAATTGTGCTCAAATTAGGAGCCTGGATGTCATTAATAAGAATTAAATTTGATTCTAATGGGCATTAAATCTAAATTTGTTTGTAAAGATGGAAAGATATGGAATTAGGGGGCTGGCTGGGGATTGGTTAAAAAGTTATTTAAAGAGGGGGTATTATGCTTTTTTCAATCACATAGCACCAGTCTATAGCATACTACAATGATGACGTAACCTTCTGTTGGTCTGTATATGCAGTAAATTAAAATAACTGCCTTGAATAAAATTGCTCTCTCAAAATGGCTGTACTGAACGTCTTGAAATAGGCCTCTGTCTCTTTAAGAAGCTTTCTGACACGCCCCCTTCAGCACACTGCTGTGGCATCTAAACAACACTACTGTGCGGGGAGGGGGCTCTGCTGAGCTGAGGAGCAGTGGTTGGTGGCTTGGCTGGTGACAAAAGGTCCAGAGGCGTCTCCAGGAGGTGGGGGCGTTCCTAGGAGGACTGAGGCATAGCTACACCTAAAATGGCTGCCGTCTAAGTTTTTACTGATTACTCAAAAATATGTGAATGAGCCAAGGCAACACTCCAGGCATGTGTTTAATGAGGGAATGACATAATAACATGATATAAAGCTTGAAAAAGTCGATTTTACATAATACCCCCCTTTAACAGAGAGAGTACAGTTTGTAAAAATGGGTCAGTATTTATCAGATACTCTTGGTGTTGCTTGTGGTGTCCCCCAGGGGTCAGTGTTGGGGCCAAAACTGTTTAATGCGTATATAAATGATATTTTTAGTACGTCCGAAGATCTGAAACTCATACTATTTGCAGACGACACTAGTATATTCTACTGTAGTGATACGGTAAATACGGTAAACAGGGAACTATATACTACATTAAATAAGTTATCTTCTTCCCACTCCCTTTCAGGTAGAAATGGATCGTCATGCTTATATACTGTATATTCTTTTTTTTGTTGCCCATTGCCTGAAATAAATGAATAAATTAATGAAAAAAATGAATGAATTGGAGTCTGGGTTGTTGCCCTGGTCCAGTCGGCCCTTTGAGTCTTTAACAGCCGTCAGTCTGTGCAGAGTGAACAGGCTGAACCAGGTCAGACACAATAAGAGCGGAGTGGACCGGGGTCAGGGGTCGGCGTAAACAAGCCCAGTGGGAAAACTTCCCCCAAGGAAACAAGCGCGGAGCATTCGGACGAGATTAGACGCTTCAAATAAATCGCAAAAGTTCTTATCGCACACTTTGTTGATACAAGTGCAGTAATGACTTGTGTGAGAATTAAAAGTACAGTATATTATGGTACACCTTCTGTTAAAGGAATAGGCCACCGTTTTTACATACTGAGATATGTTCTTACCTGAGCTTACACGAGTTCATCTGTACCTGTCTGGTCTTCACGTGTGCCTTCAGTAACGTAAACACAGCACAGACGGCGTTAGCATTTAGCCTCTCTCTTCTCCTCTATAGCTCCAAACGAGGTGAAGATAGAAGCTACCAAACTCTTCCACGTTTCCCCTATTTAAATATGGTTACGTGAAGTGTTACACTATAAAGTATAATTACACAAAATTAAACAATGTGGATTTTCTAAGCGGATAAAAAGGGGAACTATATTGTAAGGCGTAATAATACCAGGAGTAATTCGACATCCGCACAGTAAAGTGAAGATATCACTGCGTGGATGTCGAATTACTCCTGGTATTATTATGCCTTACAATATAGTTCCCCTTTTTATCCGCTTAGAAAGTCCACATTTTGTGTAATTATACTTTATGGTGTAACACTTCACGTAACCATATTTAAATAGGGAAAACATGGAAGAGTTTGGTAGCTTCTATCTTCACCTCGTTTGGAGCTATAGAGGAGAAGAGAGAGGCTAAATGCTAACGCCATCTGTGCTGTGTTTACGTTACAGAAGGCACACGTGGAGACCAGACAGGTACAGATGAACTCGTCAAAGCTCAGGTAAGAACATATCTCAGTATGGAAAAACGGTGGCCTATTCCTTTAAGCAGGAGTCTCAGACATGCGGCCCGGGGGCCAAATGCGGCCCGCGAGATAATTTTTTGCGGCCCGCGAGATGATTTCTTATTTATATTACATGCGGCCCGCCGGTAAATTGCATTAAACACGTTAGAACTACATTTCCCATGAGGCACCGCGCGGTAGCGCCAATGCCGTTGCAGACGCGAAAATGACCACAACATCAGACAGGGGAAGAGAGATGCGGCGCTTCTGCAGATGATTTATCAACTTTTTTCAACACAGAAACGGACTAACAGCAGCGGACAGAGAGAGGAGCTTCTGAAACAGGTGAGACTGTCAGAACGCGAGGGAGAAACTTTAGTTGTTCCGCTAACATGTGCTGGAGAAGTTACAGCACTGCAGCATGACAAAAAGCACCTTTACCATCGTTACCTTTATGACTTTGCAAAGTGAACACATCGTAATTAGTGTTTAAAAGCATCACAACAGTAGCCTGGCCTTAGCCATCCGTAAACTCCGGTCAATTATAATTTCCCTACATGTACGAAACGAAATGAGTACGAGGGTAAAAACCAGGCTATCACAACAGTAAAGTGAGGAGCCTTTTCTCTCCATCTCTCTCTCAGAGCAACATTGTGCTCACACAAGAAGCACATCATATCAATTAATTTAATCTTAAGGACACGTGCGAACACATGATCCATAGTTACATTAAAAATAGAGAATATGGAAATGTGTAAAAATACTGCAAATAATTACAGCAACATTGATAGTAAAAAATATAAGCCCCATCCTTTAACTGTAGGTCACAAAAAGGCCTGAGGCCAATGACTCCACATTATTTACTTGAGGTGAAGCTTATTGCTAGTGCTCATTATCAGCTCCAGTCCCTGGTTGGGCCTTTCTACACTAAATTAAAATGACATTTGATTTACATTTTGCATTTCTTTCTAAATAAGCTAACAGACAGAAACTGGACCTGACTCCTGAAAGATCATTCACTGATGCCCTGAACCAATTTACCTGAACCAAAATGAGATTAATTACAAAAACACAAATTGTCTAAGTCTGTATTAATTTATAATTTAGAAGCTCAGCAAATGTTTGGCCGATTGGAAACCTCTGTAAGCTTAAAAATGTGCAGATAGTTCATGTACAGTCTATTTTAAGGTATATTACAGCAAACAATAAAAAGTTGCTATATCATAATTGACTTAATAAAAAAGGCTTCGTCTGTTGCGGCCCCCGACCAACACTGGGTTTGCATTTGTGGCCCCCAGTCCAAATGAGTTCGAGACCCCTGTCCTAAAGAGAGGCAAAAAAGGAGACAAGAACTTCCGGAGCCAGCCGCCATTTCCTTATTGTTACAGGAAGTAGTAGGCCACTTAGTCCGTTCTCAATTTTACAGTCTATGATGCGCAGTAAACTTTCTGAATTATACACAAAACTCTGCTGTTAAAAATGAAACTTCTCGATCTATTTACGATCTACAGAATAGACGAGGAGGAGGATTTATTCTTCAGACTCACGGGACTAAAGCAGAATAAATGTCAGTCCAAAAACACAGACTAGTTTTTCCCCGTGTCACCTGCCGCTCGCCGTGGGTTAGAGAAATAGAGGGTTGTGCAGTTCAAGGCATTATAAGGTCAGTAGATTATGGATAACAGACACAACTCTGGCCCTGTGATGTCATCCTCTTAAGAAAAGTAGAGTCAGCACTGTAACAACAGAGCCACATAGTTTGGAAAATGTTCGTCTACAGATCCCAAAACCGCGCTTTCATGTGGATTGATGAAATTATTGTTGCGTTTAGTGCTGAGCTTGACTTTGTGTGGACAGGGCCTAAGTCAAGCTGCCAAAGTCCGTGGGAATATACACGTGATACACATGTGCAGACGTTACCACACATTGAGGAAGGCTTGCTCAAAATAAGGACTCCACACTTTCCCGGCTTGGACTCAACAAGGGATTTTTTAATTTAAAAAAAAAACAGTGCAATCTTTTGAGGAAGTTGTGAGTTTTCGAGACAATTATTTTATTTTTTTTATGCCGGAAATGTTTGGGAACCACTGAACTAGAAAACTAAACTAAAACAATCCCCTGCTGAACAGATCTTCGTAAACACCCATTGGCTAATAACCCCCAGATGAAGTATGTGTGTGCGGCCGGTCACAGTGAGGGGCCGTGCTCCTCGGTTACTGCACCAGGACAAAGGACTAACAATAGACCACAATAGAGACACAGCTGAGACATAATGGACAGACAATAGACTGATTAAAGCAGGATGGGAGTCGGGACCTGGGGTTATTACTGTCACAGAAGAGACTCCAAAGTAAACTCCTAATTTTCCTGTAAAATACTGACATCGCTCCACAGTTTTTGCTGCATAACTTTGCCAAATACAAAAGCAAGTTACATTTTGATTCTGTTTTGGGGGAAATTGTGCACTGTTTTATGCTGACAAGTTCCCTATTATGTCTATTTTGTTTCTAAATACCGCGATTTCCACACAATCCTGATTTCGAGAAATAAAATATGTTCAGATTTTTTGGGTCTGTTGCAATAAGAATATGCGTTAAAAAGCATTACATTTAGACTTGCTGCTGCCTGTACAAGCCTTGCCATTAATTCAAATTGCTGCTACTTTGTTTTCTAAGAACTCAAGACCCAAACTTTTCCACTGAGAGCCACATGATGGACTGTCTACAGCTGTAAGGGCCAAAGACAGTGGTCAAAGCTGTGAAATATTCAGCTGGGCCTGGGTGCATTAAGCCGAGGTTTAAGCTGTAACCACTGCTTTATTTATTTAGGCTTGGAATCTTATAGACCTTAAAGGGAGATTTCAGGATTTTTGACATTGGGCCTCATTTCCTAGTTATCCAGAGTGTTGTTGATGTCTGGAGATATTTTTTTCTTAAATTCATGCAGTTCTTATATTTGAAGAGTCTAGTGGCGCTAGGCTAGGGCAAGGCTAAAGCATTTCTATGGTATCAGTTAGCCTGCATTAAAAACAGTCTGACCCACTCCACAGTGCACCTGAGGTAAATCACTTATAACACCAGACTAACCATATAAATGTCTGTGTTAATAGAATCATGTTTGAAATATAACTGACCTTGTATCACATGAATTACCGCATTTTGAAGGACTATTTTCTCGCAGATCACTCCGCCGCTGCGTTAGCTTACAGCCACGAAGCTGATGCTGCTCAGAAGTTATTTTAAATGCAAAATGGTTAAAATTATTCTATTAACACAGACATTTATATCATAATAGAGTATAAAGTTCAGGCAAATGAAGTATCCAGGCAAACGTGGACGTCCCCTGTCCTTAGACTCTCTAACACCGCGAGGGAAAGCTCAAAAACCCAGTGGGAGAAAAAAGAAGAAACCTCGGGGAGAACCACAGAAGGAGAGATCCACTCCCATGGACGGACAGGCTGTAGATAGACTCAGGACCACTGGGAGTCCCTCAGCAGACGGGTCAAGATCACAGAACGTCCAGTCCTTGTTGGAGCCTGAGTTCTTCTTGTCCAGTCCCTGTCGGCGGGGGTTCCTCTGTTCCTCCGTGGACTGGGCTGAAGACCAATGACTCACCGTCTGAAACGGGGCGCTCCCAAGGCGGAGTGGGACAGGGGAATTGTGATGAACTGACTTCAGATATCAGAAAAGCACAGGGAAGTGTATGAGGCGTTCGAAGGTTGCGGGAATTCAAAACTCTGTGAGTTTAGTTCTAAAGGTCGTGGGAAACAAAAGTGGAGATGAAATCCTTTTCTGTTGAAAAGTGGAGTTTCACTGATGAAGGGACTCCATCGGCTGTGTTCAGACCCTCTTGCTCATTTCTATTGATATATGGTTGGCACGGCAACAGTTTAAAAATGTTTACCTCTACGTATGTCACTTCCTGTCAGTGTCCGATAAGGAAGTGAAACAATAAATATCACAGCACATTTAAAACTAATGAAAATGATTCGTTTTTAAACTAAATCTTAATTGTTATGGCGTTAACTATGTTTTAGCAAACGTTATTGTGTCATGTTGAATGTGAGCTTGCAGGTTGGTTATTGTTTGCATTACAATGACTGTGACCCTGAAAAGTGACCCGGAACATGTGAAACCTGCTCAAATGTGATACTGGAAATGACTCCCTCTCTCATTGTTGTAAACTACACAAAAACAGCCAGCTCTGTCTCACAGTGAAATGTTATTAAGATCATGGCCATGTAGAATTAATTAGAAACTGGAGCGCCCGGAAGAAGCATACACAGACACGGGAACATCTAACTGTGAGACCATTTCAGTCACTGCAACAGCCTCTTTCGTTAGTCGTGTTGAGCAAAACTAGTTCAGAATAAGCATCAGATCCTCCAGCTCAGTGAGTCTCAAACCTTTCACACCAGGCCGAGATCATAATCAAATCAGGGCTTAAACGGGGCTAAAAAGAAACCATGCAGTAATGAGCAGAAAAGAATCGCTGAAGTCTAAATGCTAAAGCAGTGATGTTTGTGCTCGTGTCCTTGTTTTCAACCAGCGCCACAGAAAAGAAAACGCAGCAACCAAATCCTCAGAGTTCCTTGAATTCCAGGGAAATTAAAAATGCGACGCTTCGCTGATGGAGCCACAGACTGGACTTTATTAAGAGCTCTCAGTATCCGGCGGTCACAGTGAGAAGGAAGGAAGATAATGTTTAGTAATAATAATAATGATGATAATAATAATAATAACAAGGTACTGGAACCTTCACTCTGTCCATTCATTTAGCTTGTTTTGCAAGTTTTCTGTCATTTCATGTTTTCATATAAAAATAAGGCACTTTGTGCATAACAAATGCCCAAAATCGCCTCTATATTTAGTGACAACATCTAAATAATTAATGAAATCTAATAAATAATCATTTTGTTGACGAGTTACAAAGATTTGTTCAAACAGGATTTTGGCTGTTTTAATTTGTATTTAACCCAGTCATTTAGATGTTAAAGGGATATTTCAGGATTTTTGACATTGGGCCTCATTTCCTAGTTATCCAGAGTGTTGTTGATGTCTGGAGATATTTTTTTCTTAAACTCATGCAGTTCTTATATTTGAAGAGTCTAGTGGCGCTAGGCTAGGGCAAGGCTAAAGCATTTCTATGGTATCAGTTAGCCTGCATTAAAAACAGTCTGACCCACTCCACAGTGCACCTGAGGTAAATCACTTATAACACCAGACTAACCATATAAATGTCTGTATTAATAGAATAATGTTTGAAATATAACTGACCTTGTATCACATGAATTACCGCATTTTGAGGGACTATTTTCTCGCAGATCACTCCGCCGCTGCGTTAGCTTACAGCCACGAAGCTGATGCTGCTCAAATATAAGTTATTTTAAATGCAAAATGGTTAAAATTATTCTATTCACACAGACATTTATATGGTTAGTCTGGTGTTATAAGTGATTTACCTCAGGTGCACTGTGGAGTGGGTCAGACTGTTTTTAATGCAGGCTAACTGATACCATAGAAATGCTTTAGCCTTGCCCTAGCCTAGCGCCACTAGACTCTTCAAATATAAGAACTGCAGGAATTTAAGAAAAAAATATCTCCAGACATCAACAACACTCTGGATAACTAGGAAATTAAGCCCAATGTCAGAAATCCTGGAATATCCCTTTAAGGGAGAAAACGAGCTAAAAGCTTTGCCTGCTTGATTTGACGTTTACATCATTTTAATTGGAAATAATCCCAAAAAAGTGGATAAAACTTTGAAATCCTTGTGTTGAATTCCATCTCAGTATTGAAGTTTGTAATTGTAAGTCTGAGCTGGTTTGTGTCCCAGGCCGAGGGGGTCGTGCTCCCGGAGTTACCCCGGCCTGACCTCCGCAGCTCTGGGGGTCCCCTCACTCACCCTGCTCCCGTCTCAGAGCGTTTCCTCTCTTTGTGTCCGGACAGAGAGACGGAGTGTGCGGGGAATGTAAACGAGGCGGACATTTGCATAAACTAACAACAAGCGCTTAGTCAAAATATTCCCCCGAGCCTCCGCCGCGGCCTTTGGTTTTGTGGAAAGTGATGCAGATCCAAGACATTTTAGTTCTTGCTTTGTGGAGCCGTGAGCAAAGACAAGACAGTTTTAACGGTTATTTCTTCTGCCGTTCTATTAAAGAGTAAAAGCTGATATTTAGGGAAAAAGTCGTGAAACAAAGTCGTCCATGTAAAGAACTGGAATATTAAAGAAGTATGAAAGTTACAGTTAGACGTGAATAATGTGCAAAGTTGGAACCACAGCTCTCATAGGTGCATGTAGCTGTTGTGTCCTTGGGCAAGACACTTCACCCACCGTGCCTGCAGTGTCTGTGTACATTAGTGAGTGAATGGGTGAGTGGTTCCTTGAGTTAAAGTGCTTTGAGTGCCTAATGTAGAGAGTGTGACCATTTACCATTCTCTCTCTGCTCCTGTTGATTCAAGCATTCATTTAACAGCTTTATTATGAATTTTATTTTCATTATACATGAAAACTTATTTTGTTTTATGTCTTTTAGAAATGTGCTAAGAAACTGAGTTTGAATCACTTCACACCATAGACATAGCAACAACAGACGTATTATCCTCACTCCACCCTGAGATTCCAGAGAGAATCCATGATGCTGCTCAGTCTCCTCCAACAGAGCATGTTCCAAAATAGGACATAAAGGCGGGAAACTCCGCCCCGTGAGGCGGGCCGAGCAGCAGTGAGCCTCCAGTGCTCCAATCAAAGCCTCAGGCTTAAAATGTTAAAGAGCAACTAAACACCAAATCAAGTTTTTTTTACTGATAAACTGTCTCAATGGGTGTCTCATAGTGTTGTCCACTGGTCCCTGACATTATTCTGACATTATAGCGCAAACATGTGTCAAATCTTAACTTTGGCCTGAAAACGAATGGGTTGCGCCCCCTTCAGGGTAAACTCTGCTACTAAATTAGAATTTCCTGATTGGCTGGAGACGTGTCCACGGCCTCCACAGAACGTCATCAGGTGCTGCCAATTGTCCTGCCCCTGTACCTGTGGTTTATAACCAAGTCCCTCCCACGTAATCTGTCTGCTGTGATTGTGCCAATGCAAAGGCCCACACACTCACCCCCGCATGTCACCCCCAAACCTCAGAGACCGCCTCTTTCACAGCACTTTTTGACTTTTGTTTGTGGGTGGGGAAAGGCTTTGGCACGCCCGTTTAGGTACTCTTTAAAGTCCAGAACAAAAACTCATGTTCTCACATGAGTCACAGCACTTTTTAGGGGGAAAAATCCTCTCTGGAGCCAGGCTTTTGTGTTTGTGTGATGTACTGCAGGATCGTCAGCTTCCGGCCAAAGAAAAGCATTGCTTTACACGCTCCCTGCTTCATGTTTATGAAAGAAAAAAAAGTCAGGTATAATAGGGCCTTTATGATAAGAGACGTTAACAGTGGTAGAAGTTCTTATTTCACAAATATGTTATATGTATAGTTGGATTATAAAACATTAAATTCCTGCTGTGAGGTGGCCTAAAATCTATACATTATATCATTAAATCTACATACTCTGCCTGACAAAAAAGAAAAAAGAGGAGGTCACACGCTCTGTTATTGTTGTAGCGCCTTTAGCTTCGACAGCTTTCAATAAACTTCTGCCATGTTCAGCAGATCCAGTGTTGCATTGATGTTGTATGATGATGGGACAGTGTTGAGATTTTGTACAATTTCAGCCCAAACTGCACCACGGTGTCTTTGGGACCTCATTCTGTTGTTTTCTTCTCTTGTTCCTGCGTGAATTGAATCCAGCCCGGCCGAGTATTGTTGATCTAAATCCTCTGAACTCGTCAGGATCCTTGTTTGAATAGACCTCTCATTAGTTTGTCCCAAAGTGCTTCCCGTCCTCCAAACCCCCTCAACAGTAAACAAACCGGAGACAGCGCTACAGGCTAATGCTAATGATCGGAAACCATTAAAGCGCACAAAGGCGGCGCGGTGCTGGGGCTGCTTAGGGCCATGGGCGGGTTCAGAGGCGGAGGGTAAAGACCGGGTTTAACTTAAGGATCTTTGTGCCTCTATTGTGTCTGCAGAAAAGGAAATTGGACTCTCAACTTCCCAGAGCGAGAGCTAAAGATTTGAATAAAACATGTACAATACAAAGATATCTTACTTTTCAAAATGGGGGGGAACAGCACTTTTTACTCTCACTGGAGTCATATTATTCCGAAGTAACAGTACTGAGTAAGAACAGGTGGTTACTTCTTCCATCATGAGTGTATCTGTAACTAATGATACTTAACCAGATAATGAAATGACATTGCTTTACAGTAGCACATTATTCCTTCACTCAGCATTGATATTTTAGACACAGTGCAGGTAAATAAATTAGTATATTGCAAGGTTTCTTTTCATTTAATTGATTATTTTCAGAGGGGTGTTTGAATATCTTAAATATCATTGTTTTTGTCCCACAGACACAAAGACAAAGTGTTATCAGTCACCTTGAGTCTCTTTGTCTAAAACCAAAAAATCAGGTTAGAAATCTAGGAGTAATCATGGACTCAGACCTGAACTTAAACAGCCACATCAAAGCAATAACATCATCAGCTTTTTACCATCTGAAGAACATTGCTAAGATCAGAGGAATAGTGTCAAAACCAGACTTAGAGAGACTCATCCATGCATTTGTCTCCAGCAGGTTAGACCAGTGGTTCCCAAAGTGGGGGTCGGGATGCCTCAGGGGGTGGCGAGCCCTAGGGTGGGGGTCCCCAGATGATTTCAAGATGAAACAAAAAGAAAAAATGCTACTGTTTTTAGCATATTTTTGAGTGTAAAACAGCCTATAATTAGTTAAATCCATTATTATTCAAAATAAACAGTTTAAATACATATTAACTTGATGTTTTTCTGGCCTAAAGTAGCATAAGAGGCAATAGCTTTATGCAATGGGGGTCCCGAGATGTATATGTGTCAATTTTTGGGGTCCCAGCCAAAAAAGTTTGGGAACCCCTGGGTTAGACTACTGTAACGGCTGCTCACCGGCCTTTCTAAACGAGCTGTTAGAGCTGCAGTACATCCAGAACGCTGCTGCTCCAGTCCTGACAAGAACCAGGAAATACCACCACATTAGTCCAGTGCTCCGGTCTCTGCACTGGCTTCCTGTCACTCAGAGAATAGAAATTAAAACAGCTCTGCTTGTGTACAAGTCTTTTCATGGTTTAGCACCAAAGTCCATCTCTGACATGTTAGAGCCGTATGAACCATCTCGGGCCCTGAGAACTTCAGGGAGGGGTCTCCTGGTGGTTCCCAGAGTCAATAATAAACACGGTGAGGCTAAAGCTAAAACCTGGAACAGTCTTCATGAGGATGTGAGACAGGCCTCAACTCTGACAATGTTCAAATCCAGGCTGGAAACAGCTCTTTTTACCCGTGCATATGAAAACTTTGCTATTCCGAATACTGTGCTCCAGGCCAATTTAAAACATGAAATATGAAAAGTATTCTTACATTTCACTGCTGAGGAATCCAAACTGTGGAGAAAAGTTGAACCAGTGCAAAAATGAAACACCTTATTGTTTAGATTAGACCATTTATTTGTCGGGCTTTAAAATCATTTCTGTGCAAACCCGTTTCTCTGGCAGATAAGGGATCATTTTGACAAAGAATGATGCCAAAACAGAAGCCTAAACATCCGTGTCAATGAGCATGTGGCCAATCCAAATATAACAGGCAGGAAGTAGCCGTTAGACTGGAGCCATGTGCGAACCATTAACCTGCGCTCTCGGACAGCGCACATGTGGCGGCCATATTGGGCAGGAATTTCAATAAGTGAAATCCATACGATCTGCAGCTCCGAGAGAACACTGGCTTTATGAAACTGAGCCGAGGATAAAGGCTGGAAAACGAACATCTGTAAGTTAAAATTCAGAATATGAAAGTTTGCTCTCTCTCGTCATATTGTAATTTCCTTTTTCTCTACTGTATGGGAACCAGGTTGAAACAGCTCTTGGAGGGCACTCATCAAATAGTCATCATCATTTGGGGACCTAAATTTGGATAAGAGTGACGTGTGCCATGGTGAAAATTAGGGTGTGGTGAAAGCAGGAACATGCACCGACTGTGTATTAAAATGTAATGTTTAGGTGGGACTTGAGCTTCGGAAACTGAACCTTCTATAGGCAAGTAATGATTGTCAAACTGGGATGCCTAAACTTGGAAGAGAATGGTGTGAATGAGTTGGTGCAAATGATGGAGCTGTAAATTTGAAAAAATAGTGTTAGGTCCATGTGTTAGATAGCACATGTCAGAAGGGGGCAGAAGTGTGTGTGAGTGACTCTTTTTGGTGCAATAGCAACACGATATCCTCCAGATCGAGGCGAAGGGGACACTACAACTATCGAGGCTAAAGCACCAGGAAATCAGATAAACATTCCCGGAGCTGCCTAAATGCAAGGCACCATCGTGTGGACTAGTTGTGTTCTTTAAAGCAGTACTAAGTAACTCTTGCCCCTAGAGGCCATAAGCGCAACTGCAGGTGTCGTAGCAAGTTACGATTTTTTGACTTCTTAAAGCAGTACTAAGTAACTTGTTTACCTTAATAAATCCTTTCCGTAGTCCCTCTGGGGTAATACAAGTGTTAATGGGATGATTGGAGGGTCTTTCATCTCCCCCTGGTGTCTCTGGCCAGAAAACCATGCTTGCAACTTGACTGCCACCGGGGCGGAGCAACCAATACACACTAATAGAATCATGGAGAAGAAGCTAACAGGCTAACAGGCAAAGCTAACTGCGGGATAGCGCCACTTAAACAGTATTTACAGCCAAGTTTGAGTGAAAAAAAATATCGTTGACGCAGTTAGCTTTGCCCGTTAGCCTGTTAGCTTCTTCTTTGTGATTCTATTAGTGTGTATTGGTGACTCCGACCCGGTGGCAGTCAAGTTGCAAGCATGGTTTTCTGGCCAGAGACACCAGGGGGAGATGAAAGACCCCCCAATCATCCCATTAACACTTGTATTACCCCCAGAGGGACTACGGAAAGGATTTATTAAGGTAAACACGTTACTTAGTTCTGCTTTAACTACCAGGCAAATTCTCATCTTTTGTTAGTCCAGTAGTGATTAAAATATATCCCCTGGAGACAGAGGCTGCAGTGGCTTTGTCTCCGCGGCGGAGCGAGGTAACATAAAAGTCATTATTCTCCAGCCGCCCGTGTGCCATCAGTGCAGTGACAATAACAAATCCACCCGCAGCTGAAATATCAAGGCTGTGCTAAACGCATCCTGTAGCTCTTAGAAAGTAAACCTGCCAGATATTCAAACAGCAGAAACAGCTTTTTTGTGATGATGTCCAGCAACGACAGCTCATTAAACTCTTGAACCGGAGCGTAAACGAGTATTAGCCTGGCTCTAAAGTTAGCAGGTTAGCTCGTTTATCGGCTCTGAAAGGCGAGAAACGGGTCCCGCTCCATCCGTTTCAATTATGAGGTATAATTGGACAATGACCGTTTAGGGGCGGGTTTCGCAAAAGGTGAATTTTGTGTCTCACAAAAGAACTAGACAAAGCCAATAACATACAGTATGCTTGTATGGTCTGCAGAACTTAGAAAAACTGTTTTTGGATGATAAGTTATTAATCATTCACCGATCCAATACTGGTATCGGATATTGGAGTCAGTACTGAACCGATTCCTGTTTTGGCTACAACTTTCACCAACTTCATCTAAGTGAATATGGACATAATATACATCATTATGAAGCTCTTCAGTCGCTGAGTTATTCGTTTTACACTCCTTAAACATACTTTTAATCGCAGTGCAAAATAACAGAGCTAGCAGCAGCATGCTAATGCTAACATCAACAAATCAAAACTGGGACAGAAACTATTATTGGGTCTACTAAAGTAATAAAATAATATTGGCCACTGTAGAAGGTCTGAGTGTTTGTGATTTTGGTCATGAAAGGCGGTGATTGGCTCTGCACGTCACCTGATAAATAGCACTTCCTGTTTAATATTTGTCCTCTCACTTCCTGTACGCCCAGTCTCCCGTTTGGTGGTTGCTGCTCCTCGTCGTTCCCCATTCGGAACTTTCTAAAAACTACAATTGACCTTTCGCTAAACCCCTTAGCAAGTGCTGGCTAAGTCTGTGGTGGCGCCGTCATGGGCCCGCCTTCTCCCGGCCATGCTCGTAGAGTGGATTGGCTGCATGGACTCGGACCTCACTGTCAAAACCCCGAGCCGTGCTAATGCCCCCGCTTAGACGCCTCTGGTCAAGGAGTGTATGTTTGGACTGTGGTAACGAAATATGAATTAAGAAACGACTAAGACTCAACAAGAACTGTGGAATCAATGGTCTCAACTAAAGAATGTTAAAATAAAGTCTTTTGTCTCTGTGCTCTATTTTTATCAACAATCTCCAGCTGGCGTTGATTGTTATTTTCTATGTTAAAACTACTAAGCTAACCGCTCGCAATGCCACAAAATGGTGGTAAAGAATCACTGAGGCAACGTATTTGTAATGCACAAGTTGTAATGATCAGAATAAGGTTGTGAGCCATTTATATGTAGCCAAGAATGTTTACTGTATGAAAGTCCAGTGATGCTTTTCCATTAAGGTTTATCATTGGAGAACCCCTTGATAACATCTGGTTTGCAAGATAAGACATGGCTGCTCCTGTACTTTTAAGGAAGTCTCTTGGTATCGGTTTGTTTTGGATATTGGTAGATACTCAGACTCTCGGTATCGGAAGCAGAAACGCTGGATCCGTGCATCTCTAGTCGATATTGGTATTTGACAAAGGCGTAGAGATGGACAGACCACAGCAGTGTTGTTGTTGTTGTGTGTTTTATTTCCTCATGGTAACAGAGGGACAGCTCCTCATTCCTCTGTTTCTGTTTAACCCGATTAGTTTAATGTGGTTAGAGCCGCTGCTTCAGAATCGCACAATGTCCAAACTGAGCTCCACATTTAAAGGCAGGAATAACATTTGTACTAAATATTTCGGCATTGTTTTGGCAAATGTCCGTTTAACATAATCAATATCTCCATCTTTTGAGCTTGACCGAATGATGTCATCATCGTGAGACCGTATGAGTTCGAGTGTTGTGAGAGCACAGATCCCACAGAATCCATCCCAGCTGAGCAAACAGGGCCGTGATGGAGATGTCAGGAGGTTACGGAGAGGAAAAGCTCCGACGCAGAATTACACGGAGATCTGAGAGGCTCCAGCAGCAGAGGAAATGGAGGCGTTGAGCTTTACAGAGTGTGATCGAGTGTTCAGAGCTGATACAGGAGACTGACTGACACATGACGGACACATGAAGGTCCAAGAGCAGGAGGAGGCAGGGTTATCCCCCAAAACCAGCACTTATGTGGATATTTACGGCATATTTTCCACTTTAGGGAAACAAATATCTGTTCCCAGTGCGGCTTCCATTACAGATCACTTATATGCTCCTGTAAAGTTCTACATTTGTAAAACATTTTCGTCTAGAGAGTTAGACCATGGGTGGTTCCAGACGTGGCTTATCCCTCATTGGTTCCAGTCCGAGCTGCTCAGTCTGATCCCTCGGTACATTTGTGTGAACTAAACAGCGTTCCTTTGTGTTTCCTGTAAATGTAAAATTAACCTGTGTTTGTCTTGTCTCCGCAGCCCGATGAGCTGGAGGTGCTGCACTCTCACACCTTCAGACTGAAGAGCTTCAAAAAGACCAAAGTGTGCAGCGTCTGCAAACAGAGCATCCTCCAAGACGGGCTCATCTGCAGAGGTCAGTGAACGCACCGCAGAGAGACCTTTTTAGAGGCACTGTTGCAGCTCCTGCTCAGGGGCAGTGCTGTCAGTCAGACCAGGAACACGTTGGTGACATAGCAAGACACGTATGTGAATCACTGCATCTCGCAATTATCTTTAAATATTTACAGAAAATGCACAATCCATATGCTATTTTAATGGTGGGTGTATTATACAAAATCAACTATTCTTAGAGCTTTTTACAATGTTACATTGTTGTTCTCTCATCAAAAACAATACCTGGAGCTGTGTTTCAATCATAGACTATAGACTGTCATTGCTCAATCCTCCCAATTTACATACATTACTCCATTCGAGAGAAAATCCATGATGGCTGTTCAATCTCCTTGTACAGAGCTTGTTCCAAACAAGGACAAAAAGACGGGAAACTCCGCCCCCCGAGGCTGAGCAGCTACAAGCCGCCACAGTGCCCTTGAGTCTGTCAATCCAAGTCTCAGGCTGAAACTTTTAATCCTAAAATATGAAACCTTGCCCAGAATTGTCACATGGGTCATAGCATTTTTTTAGAAAAAATAAAGACTTTTAATAATAATAATAATAATAATAATAATAATAATACATTTTATTAATATTGCACTTTACATTTCAAAAAGTAGACCTCAAGAAACCTCAAAGAGCTACAACAGGTGAATAAAATCAGATAAAAACAAAATGAACATTGACACAGTAAAACAAAGCGAGCACAAGAGCAAAAACAAATTAGTCAAAGGCTACGTAGAAACTTTAACAGACTAATAGGCCTTTTTAAATACATGTGTTTTCAGGCCTTTTTTAAAGAGCCCTCAGAGACTCTGGCAGGGCGTCCCAGAGTCTCCCATTGTGGAGAGCTTGGTCACGGGCTGGTGAAGAGTGTGGGTGGACGTGGACCGTAAGCGCCTCGTGGTGGTGTGTGGGGTAACTAGCTCAGTGAGGTATGCCGGGGCTGTTCCATGGACACATATGTGAGGAGGCAGATTTTATAGTGGATTCTGTAATGGATGGGCAGGTAATGAAGGGACCGGAGGACAGGGGTGATGTGGTCAGGATCCTGGCTGCACAGTTCTGGATGTGCTGGAGCTTCAGGCTCTTACCAGGGATCCCGATGAGGAGGGCATTGCAGTAATCCAGCCTGGAGGAGACAAAGGCATCTGTCTGTGAGAGGAAGGGGCGGAGTTTGGTAGGTGAATGGAAGGACACTTTGCAGAGGTGGCGGATATGGTTCTCAAATGAAAGATGAGGATCAAATCTGACGCCTAGGTTTGTAACGGAGGAGGAAAGGGGAATGTTGTGGCCCGAGACATGAATATTGGATATGGTGGATGACTGGATTTGGTGCCGGGTGCCAATCAAGATGGCTTCAGTTTTGCTGCTATTCAACTGCACCTCCCTGACACTTTTAAGCAGTGTCAGGGAGGTGCAAAGACATTGTTGGAATCTGTTTCACAAAGTGTCTTTTGGAGTCGCCCCTGGCCACCAGGGGGTGGTATTGCAGGAATGTCAGCTGCTCGTAATTAGGACCAAGGAGAGGCGTGTTCTTCGCCCATTGGTTTCAACCCACACCTTTGAGTGATATTTGAATCTTCGCCAGTGTCTGTTATTTGCAGCTGTTTTACATAATGTACACAATAGGGATGGGAATCGAGAACCGGTTCTACAAGTAGACCCGGTTCTGTTTGAGCAAAGCATCGGAACCGTACGTCTATTACATTATCGATCCCTCTTATCGATGCTCCCGCTCTGAAAACACTTTCCCCCCCTTTTCGGACACCATAGCGCGCCGCGGAGCTAGACGCGAGTGCGTAATGATGCTGTTCTCCGAGTCTGTTAATGCTTCTTCGAAGTAAGCAGGGAAACATCGGCCCAATCTCAATTCTTACGCGTTCACGAGAGACGAGTCGTCAATTAAAACAGCCCATTGTTATAAACGTGTCAGTTCTACGTTTTCGCTTTGCTGCTGCGAACGCTCCGCTGTATTGGCTTGGAGTTTCTTTCCAAACTTGCGATACGTCGCTATTGTCATGACACACGGGGTTCAGTGCCTCGCTGCTGCGCCTGCTGCCACTGTGCTCTGAGCGCGGGTCCGATCAGGCTGTCTGTCCCCGGTCTGAGCGTACCTCTGTAGCCTCCGCACAGGCCCGGGGCTCAGAGCGGAGCCTGCGGCTGCCTGTCCCCGCCCTGAGCGCACTGTGAGCGGGGCTACCTCTGCCCGTCCCCGCTATGAGTGCGCTATATGAGCGGAACGGCTGATCTCGCGCAGCTCTGGCTAACGGGCTGCAGCCACAGCGACCCGCGGTAGAAGCAACAACACACGGACAGGGGAAGGAGAAAGTAGCGCAGGATGAAGCAAAAATAGATGAAAATCTGTGGGTTTGGGCTGAGACCGAGTCCTGTTGTTTAGGTGTTACAAAACAGCATCAGTCTGTTATAAGTTACAGACACTTGGTGAAAAGTACAAATGTTACCGTTATATTTTAGAGGATGCCAGGCAGGCTGAGGCCAGCAGGAGCCACAGTATATTTGGAAACTTGCTTTATTTAATACATATTTTTTCTTGGGAAAACTAACAATGTGTCTTTTTTGATAAAGTTTATCAAAAGCACATTCATTCCCTGCTTTTCCCCAACACACAGACAAGGCAGACATCGATAAGAGAATCGATAAAGAATCGCATCGATAGGTAAAATTATTGATGGTATTGATATCGATAAAATCTTATCAATTCCCATCCCTAGTACACAATACACAAAAATACAAAAGTGCACTCAAATAATTAAACAGTAAATTACAAATTTAAAAGGTGCCAGGGTAAATTGTTTGTGTCCAGAGGTTTCTGCTTTCCTCACCTCTCCATCTCTTGCTAAGCTCAATCCTCATCGCAAAGTGAAGTGGAGCAAGAGGAGGGGGTGGGAGGGGCTTACGGTGGGAAATGTTAAAATCAGGAAGTGAAACTACTGGATATTTTGTTTCAGTTGTTTCAGATCAATATTGCATTTTCTAACCAACAAAGTGATAGAAATGTGTTTGGGATTATCACCAAATGCGTACCTTTAAATGTGATGTTCAGTAATAATATCAAGTCACAGCGCCCTCTAGTGTGGCTGTAAAAAGCGATGTGACGACCGACCCGTGAGACAACCAGCCCCAGTCTCCTCTACCTGACCACTAGCAAGTATGAAGAGAAAACTCGTGTCATGTGACAGGAAGAGGATTCCTCACCTGTATAATCTGAATGAAGGTGCACTCCGGCTGAACTCGGCTTGTTTTGGAAAGATAAAACAGCTGCGCACATCTGCAGAGGAGCCGCAGCTCGTAAAACTCAGCGAATTATGCTGATGATTCTGAAATTTCAAAACCGGTCTTTAACCACGTCTGCCTCCGTGATCACAGGCTTCATCCAGGTGTTATTTGTAAAGCCAGTGTATAAAATGTGTTATTACTGAGGAGAGAAGTCACTTTATTGCTTTAATGCTCTAAACACAATGATCAAGAGGAACTAGGGCGAGGTTAAATGATCCATTTTTTTTTTCTGTGATTGTATGTAATCATATGTGTTGTTTGTTTCTGCAGGAATTGTACTTTAGCCTGTGTAGCTTCATGAATAAGTTGTATTTCTTGCAATAACAGTATTTGACTCACACACTGCCTAAACCTCTTACCTTATGGAGCTGTAGTTGTAAAGGGACACAGTTCATGTTGTGGAACAAAAGATACAGTTTACATGAAATGCCATTTTGTAGCTTAAAGCCAAGAGTAAAGTTGACTTAATTCTTGACTGATTTGGCTCGAAAACAAGGCACAGAAGTCCAACTCCTGCAGCGCCCTCTGTTGGCTCAATGCAAACATTACACAAACAAAACTTAACCAACTCTCAACTAAAATCCACTTTTAGTGCAGCAGATGAATTCATCTTTTCACTACAATACTTCAGTTGGTGAGACAAGCATGAAATTTAGCATCTTCTCCATAAGCCAAAGTTTTTTTCCCCGTTTTATCATAGGTTTTGCGTGTCCCGATCATTTGATTATGCATTTGTTTTGGCTTTACAGACTTAAGTGTAGAGTCAACAAGCAAATGTGAAAAAGATTTGTGTTTAATATTTCATAGAGCAGATTATAAACAAAGATGGAGTTCAATATGGCCCCCAACAAACCTTAAAAATGTGTTTCAGAAGCACAGTTTATTGAATGTAATAGTTTTTCTTGGAATGACTGTCTGAAACTATCAGACTACACATGTCTGTGCACCATTCAGGTGCTGGTTTATTACATGTATGATTACATACTGTACATATGTATATTTACAGGTGAAACTCGGAAAATTAAAATATTGTTCAAAAGTTCATTTATTTCTGTAATTATACTTAAACTGTGAAGCTAATATGATACAGACTCATTACATGCAAAGTGACACATGTCAAGCCTTTATCTGTTATAATTTTGATGATTATGGCTTACAGTCCATTTCAAAATATTCAAATTTTATGAGATTTTTAATTTGGGGTTTTTACAAGCTGAGCCATAATCATCAAAATTATAACAAATAAAGGCTATACATCTGTCACTTTGCATGTAATGAGTCTATCATATATTAGTTTCACAGTTTAAGTTGAATAACAGAAATGAATGCACTTTTTAACGATATTCTAATTTTCCGACTTTCACCTGTAACTTTTTAAAGAGTGAATGTCACTGCAGAACCAGGGCACACTGTGACTTCACTGCTGTGTAACTCTGGGCTTCAGGGTCAGCTGATCTTTACTAATGCTGTACCTGATTTACTTTCTCTAGTAGACTAGCTCTAGTAGTAGTGTAGTTTAGTTTAGTTTAGTGTCCCAGATGCTGTCTAATAGCTCCATATCAATGAGTTGGTATAAAATCATTCTAAGATCTAGTTAGACTGAGGGCTGATGTACTTACCTGGATGGTGCACAGATCACACGGCACTGGATGAATGATCGGAGGTGGAGGCAGGCTTTGACTTTTCATAGTTTTTCATGAGTTTTGTTTATTTCCTCACAACATTTTTACATTTTTAAATCCTCTTTAAAATGTTGTCACTGGAAGTTCAAATGATTTCAGTCTCTTCTTTACATTTATTCAGTTTTCATGAGTCGACAAAACTATCTGAAGATATTAGTCACATTTTAGTCTCATTAACTACTTTAAATCTAGTTAGTTTGGTCTACTTTTACTCAGCAGGATTACTACTTTGACTAAAATGATCATGTTTGATGTTATTGTTCGGAGAAACGTGATAAACATGAACTCTCTGCTAAATTTAAGAGTAGATCATGAAGCTTTCCTTTGCAGTTGTCCTGTTTCTCCACCAGGAGGCAGCAGAGCGCTTCTCTCTCTCTTCTTCCCCCCCTTTGGGACACACTCAGACTTTCCTGTGACTGAGATCCAGAGGCAGCTGTTTCCATCGAACTAACCCCAACACGAAATTCCCATGAAATCCCAGTCACGGAGGAATAAACAAAGCGGAGCGATTGGTCAGACGAGCAGCTCCCCGTGAGTCAGTGGAAGGACGACATCAGCGTCTGGACCGGGTTTAAAGGGATCTCCTTCAAAATGTGGACGAGAGCTGGAGAGAAGGACCAGCAGTTTGCACAGATCATCAAAACTTTAAGAACAAATTCATATTCACAATGTTGGACTGAAAGTGCTTAAAGTGCTCTTAAAGGGACAGGGAAGGGGATACTGAACAAACAATGAAAACAAATTCAGTAGAGAGTTATACACAGGGACTAGGGCGAGGGCGAGATACCGTTTTTTGAAACAAATCTCCAAAAAGAAGATGGACAAATGTCGTACCTCATCAAGACAAGGCAACTTTACTTATACCATGGTCTGGGCGAATACTCGATTCTGATTGGCTGGAAGGTGTCCATTAAAAAGTGATAATGTACACCAGTTAAAAAAACTGTTAAATCACATTCTATATCACTCCACTGCAGCTGTTTCCATAGTAACGGTAAACAATTGAGATGGAACTAGTTTCAGGTAAAACTGATTAAAAAGGGAAATAACTCCTGCCCAGGACTTAAAAAAATAAGCAAACAGGCCCCAATGAACAATTTCAGTTAGCCGGACCATGGTATAAGCGGGATAATGCACGACGAGGTGTCCATTATCAGAAATAACTGGACTCCGCGGAGGCGTGAACCGTCCGACGCGAAGTCCTTACTTATACCGCGCATTTCGTACACAAGGCAACTCAACGCGCCTTACAAAAGAAGATATGTGAAATTACAATCAGGTTAAGTTAAGGTAAAGCACATATATAGAAACATCAAGACATTGAAATACACAGCACACGAGGTCACGTGCGGAATTTTTTCTTGGAGAGGGGAAGGACGACCGGCCATTGACTGGGGCGGGGCTGAGGAAACGTGTTGAGGCAGACGCAGAACGACGGGGGCGTGGTTAGGGAGGGGGTATGTGTGTGCGGTTATTTATAGTCTGAAAGTCAGTATTAAATATGATCCAGAGAGCTCAGTCCTTATCAGGCTTAGCTCTGTGGTTTGGCCTTGAAGGGAAGTGTTGACGGCGTAGGAGAGATAAGCGGTCCAGCTGCTTCAAACCTCCTCTCTCAGGAGGAAGAGAATTATTATTGAATAGTTCATACATTTATAATGAATTAGCTTTTACTTGTCTCAGCTTTACTTTAGTTCTCCAGAGCAGGTAGTTCCTTCACAGTTCAACCCTTTTCCTCCCAAAATATAGTCCATCTATCGTCCGTCTGCCAGGTCGTACATAACAGTTCATCGTTGTGCGTTACTTTCTGGTGTAATTCCATCACTCGGTCACTCCCTGCTCCACCAAAGCTCATCAGTGTTTGGTAGTGACTGGACTCACAAACCTTCCTACTGGACAACGTCAGGCTCATATTATTGAATATTGTCACCACTTTTGGATACACTTCAGAGAAAATAATTGGACCTTAGTTTATACGCGCCGACAGAGAAGAAAATGAACTTTGAGACCGTTTTTGTTTCATGTAGATTCTCCCAGTTTCGACCAAAGATATGAGCATAAAAGTAAGACAAAGGCTGTGTCTGAATGTTGGATTTCTCCTCCGGGGTTTGTCCCCGTTTCAGAGCGTGGTGTCCTGCACTGGTCAGCGCCTCCTCCTTCCTCTTCCTCGTGCGCAGCTCCCTCCGCTCCACAGCAGTCTTTCACCATCTGGATACCTCCTCGTTTGTCCCTTCCTTGTTTCCTGTAGCTCCTCTTGTGACGCCTCCACTGTGCTGCAGGGGGAGCTCTTGGTGCCTCTTCGGTGTTTCAGAAGAAGAAATTTGTAGCTGTTTGTTTACTTTTACTTTGTTTACTTCATGGCTTGTTCGGAGTCTCTGCAGGTAAAAAAAAAAAAACACACAACCTTACAAGGTCCATTAAAACAACGTGGAACTCAGAAACTACAAAATAATCACAACACGAATGAGGGAAAACATGTGTTGGGTATTTCTTGAAATAAACTACTTGAATATAAATAGTTACGGTGAAAAGTTGCTAACGTTAGCTCTGACCTTTAGCTTGAACTGCTAAATGATCGATAGCTTCCTCTCTCAGGCAAAAAGGCAGTAATGCAAGAAGTTTCCTTCATTCATGTCATTCGTGAATTCCATGTGTATTTGTCTATAAATATTCCACCGTCTCTTGAATTTGGTCGGTCTTTATGGAACTACATAAGAAATACATAATAGTTTAGTGAACTTATAGCAGATGTAGTCGCTCATTCTGCTGTAACATGTCTTTCTCCTCGCTGCACGTGACGACACTCGGTGAGAAACGGGGCTACGTGTCCGAAATGCCAACTGAATATAGTCTGCTATAGTGGCGGCTGATAGAGAATGAGGCGTTCAGGGACTAGGGTGGACATTCGGACACAGCCAGTAATATTTGCAGTTCGACAGTTACCATAGTTACCACCAAGGAATAGTTGAACGCAACCTTTTAAAATCATTCATCAGTAAAACATTTACATAAGTTGTCAAAAACGTCCTCGAGCCTCTGTTTAAAGCAGAGAGTGAGATCAGTGATTTATTTTGGACAGATTCCAGTCATGAGCAGCAGCAGCAGCGAAAGGACATGAGGCCAAAGGACGACTTGGTTTTGGAAACTTTAATCTGTGACGATCTGGTGTTTTAGCTGGAGGGACTTCACGCTGTAACAGCTGCTTCAGTCACATCCCACACAGTTTAATACAGGAACATGAACCAGACTCCAGAGTCCTGTAGGGAAGGGTTTCCCAACCAGGAGTGCAAGGACCGCAGGGGGGTCTGCGATGGTGGCGCAGTTGGTGGAGCGGGTCGTCTCGTGATCGGAAGGTCGTGGGTTCGAATCCCAGCTCGAATCCCAGCATACTGTCGTTGTGTCCTTGGGCAAGACACTTCACCCTCCTTGCCCCCAGTGTCTGCGTACATTGGTGTGTGAATGAGAGAGTGAATGGGTGACTGGTTCCTCACTGTAAAGCACTTTGGGCCTGATAAAGGTAGAAAAGCGCTTTATAAGTTGAGTCCATTTACTATTTTACCATTTAAAGTACTTATTTTTTTCCCAAAGCGGTGTCACAGCAGTTAGCGCTCGTGCTTCACAGCTAGAAGGTCTCAGGTTTGATTCCCACTTGGGGCCTCTCTGTGTGGAGTTTGTATGTTCTTCCCCTGTCGCCAACTCCTGCACATTCACCTGTTTAAGGAGCTACAAAAACTTGCCTTCCAGCTGGTGATTGTGACAGTGCTCAAATTTCCTCCACTACCAATAGCAGCAAAGACGTCAGTGCACTTGAGGAAAGGCAGTTTTCTGGACGTACAAAGGATGCAGCGAGTGTTTCTAAGCACAGTCCGAGGGTGTGCCCTTCCCTTTCCTCTGGACCCCGTCCCCGTGGAGAGGTCTGGAGTCTGGGCACAATCAGGGGGAGGGGCCGCTTCCTATAGCTGCCCGTGTTACCGTGGCAGAGTGGTTATCATCCCGCTCTGTTTCTGCTCAAACTCCTGACTTCCTAAGAAGGTAACGCGCCTCGGCTCTCCTGCTCTCGCCCGATATGGAAGCAGCTCGGCTCTTGTGTGTTCCTTTGGCAGCGCGTCGCCTCACGTGCCCCGGACCCAAGGATGTGTTTATTATTGTAGTGGATTACATAAAACAGGCCGTAGCTCTGCAGACGGCAGGCAGGGGAACATGTGAGACTGCAGGTTATGGCAACACCACAGGAAACTGCACATGAATCACTGAACAACAATTCCATTAATCATACAAAAGCTTATGAAACAGGTGCAATACCATAGAAGTGGGCTTTCATTCAAACAACCATAACATGTCTTCATCATCATGACTACTGCTCTTGGGTGGGATAAATCTTCATGGATTTAAGGTGGCATTTACACAGCAATAGGCTCCAGGAAAACGCAGTAGTCTTGTCCTCTCACGATCTGCATTTATATGAAAACGATGAGGCGTCGACAAAACCTATGAAACTGCAGTGCCCGCCTTTGTCCAGCAAACAGCGCTGTGTTCCTAACACACGCTTTTATGTGTGCCAGGAGTGCACAGAGGAAGAAAGTTTACCTTTTTGTACTTCCTTGGATGAATGTTGCTCCATCCGAAACCAGTAAATTGGTAAGAGGTCTTACGCCAAACCGGACGTGCGTCAGCGTCCGCCATGATAAGAAGCGTCTGAATTGGGCTGTCGGTTAGGAAGGAGTTAGGGAAAGTGACCTGTATGCTAACTATCATAGCCACTTTAGCATAGGGACCTCTGATGCTAACTATCATAGCCACTTTAGCATAGGGACCTCTGATGCTAACTATCATAGCCACTTTAGCATAGGGACCTCTGATGCTAACTATCATAGCCACTTTAGCATAGGGACCTCTAATGCTAACTATCATAGCCACTTTAGCATAGGGACTTCTGATGCTAACTATCATAGCCACTTTAGCATAGGGACCTCTCATGCTAACTCACTGGTGATTAGGAGCTATGTGCCATCCCATAAGCCACTGCGCCAATCTCCCCACCCCCTCGCCCCCACCCTCGAGTGATTCATGCGCAACCACTGTTGATTGACAGGTGCACATTTAATAATTAAAAAAATTTAAAAAATAATATTCTGTACAAGCCAAACTTTATAAAAGTGACAAAATACATGTTGTCGTCCCCACAGCTCAGTCACATGGTTTTAAAGAGCCTCCTCAGTAAATGGCCTAAATGAAGCAGTTTGTGCTTTTGCTTCATTTAGTAGAAACTTAAGCCACATGGCTAATTTGCATACTGTAGCTTTATGAAACAGCTGTTGAGATAAAATAAAGGGAAATGTGAAGGATCATTTGGATGTTTCTTTTTTTTGCCTTAAATGTCTTTATTGGGACACTATGTTGTTGTTGGACATTATACAGTAGGTGGCGGTATGCGCTTTTGTCTGGCCTGCACTGAACAGCTGTTGGTGATGTCACTTCCCCTTCCCCTGGGTAAGGACGGTGGAATTGGGCAAATGCTGCTGAAGCTCTAGTTCACTAACTGCATAGAGATCGAACAGTTGACCCCATGAAAGGTTAAGGATTAGTTGCTAGTGTTAGTACTTAGAGGCTACAATTTAATGGTTTTGGATGCAGAATATGTCTTTTTAAGGTGACTCTGGAGCTTTCTAAAGTGAAAGTAAGTTATTGTAAATTATTTTAATGCAGTTATTTGACTAAATATAAATGTGGGAAGCTTCACAACACAATAAATGAGATGTTCAGACAGGGCCGTGTTCTGCATGTTTGTAGTTTATTTGTTTATTTATATGGATCCCATTAGCTGAGAGCAATAAGCAGTCAGCTAGTCTTCCTGGGTATTCTCCCGTTCACCATTCTCTGGCTGAGAACGGCCTCCAGCTGAGACATGAAACCACCTCCTCCAGAGTTTTCAGTGAAGCCGGGTGTCAGGCGATGTGTGTCCGATGCCATGTTCCAACTTATGAAACATGGGCTAATTTCCATCTGAGAAGGGACTAAACTCTCACGCTGCCCATCCTCTCTAGCTTGGTTTGTCCACCAGAGCCCTGGGAGTCTGGGAGAGAGGGTTCTGTTCCTGGAGCCTCATCTTTCAGTACGTTGGAGTTTGATGTTTTTTCTGACGTGCAAGTTGAGCATGTGGGATCTGGGTCTGAATCCCCACATCTTTCTAACATTTCTGTTTCTGTATCAGTGATCCACATTTGTGTCTAAAGTTTCTTGTTCACTGTTTTTCATCACGACTCCTGTAGAACATACATGCACATTTAACAATAAAGTAAATCTAATCTTTACAGAAGCTAGAATACCAGAGTGAGAAGAAGATTCCTCCTCGATGTTCGTACAGTGTGAGAGCATTGTTAGCTATATTTACAGTACAGTGTCTATATTTATCCGTGTGCTGGTGAGTGCTTTTGGGTGGAGGTCTTTGGGAGGTGCTACCCACATGTCTTGGCCTGTAATCAACACGTCACTCTACACTCGATATGTCGAGCGGCCTCTCGCTCAGGCCCAGAGTTTGTGTCTAAATACGAGCCACACACACACGGGTCCATTACACCAAACACTTTCACTGCACACATGTGGAAACGCCATGTGTGAGTGGAACAGCTGAGAGACTGAGGGAGGCTGAGGAGACAGAGCCCAAAGTGTGGTCATTATTAATGAGAGGAATAAACACCAGTGAAGTGGCAATTATAAGTAGAAGAATTGTAAAAAGTTAACTTCTCAACAAAAACACTACTCAAGTAAGGCTAGGCATGTGTATTTACATTACGTACTCAAGGCAACTCAGTGCACTCAAGTAAAGTACAGATCCTCAAAAATGCTACTCAATTCCAGTACTTAAAGGGATATTTCAGGATTTTTGACATGGGGCCTCATTTCCTAGTTATCCAGAGTGTTGATATTTTTTTTTATTTTTAATTCATGCAGTTCTTATATTTGAAGAGTTTAGTGGTGCTAGGCTAGTGCATGTGTTACCAGTGGTGTTCGGCTCTGCGTTGTGTATCTTATTTTAAATGATCTCTCGGACTCAGGTTCTCTTTGGAGACAACCAAACTCCATTTATTGTGGACAAAACAGTTTAAAAGGCTCAGTCCCTTACTCCTCGTGGTGGTAGCTGCTCTCGCTCAGACACGGCTGTCTCCTTCGACCTCCCGAGCCCGTCTGCCTCCCGCCAGGAAACCGGTACAGACACACATGTGCCTCGCCGGTGAGGCCACAGCGACCCCTGGCGGCACAGCGGTAGCATCACACACCCAATAGCAGGGATTTACCACCGGTCCAATATAACTCTGTTACACATGTCTATGGTAACTAGTAGCCTGCATTAAAAACAGTCACTTTTTAACACCAGACTACCCATATAAATGTCTGTGTTGACTGAATAATGTTTTAAATATAACCATTTTGCATTTAAAATAACTTATATTTGAGCAGCATCAGCTTCCTGGTTGTAAGCTACGCAGCGGCGGAGTGATCTGCTCGGTTACCGGATCTACAGTTGTTTGTTTACCTGCGGCCGGCGTTACTACACGTGGAATTCACAAAGGAGTTTTCTACAAATCAGATATGGCAACGTTTGGAGGGACGACCCCATGATTTTGAAGAGGTTTTTAATGCAGGCTACTAGTTACCATAGATATGCACTAGCCTAGCACTAGCCTAGCACCACTAAACTAATAATAATAATAATGCCTTACACTTGTAATGCGCTTTACAAGCCTGTATTACCAAGTTTCTCAAAGCGCTACACTGTCGTCATTATTCATTCCCTCCATACTCGGTGGTGGTAAGCTACTGTTGTAGCCACAGCTGCCCTGGGGTAGACTGACGGAAGCGAGGCAACCAGTCTGTGCCATCGGCCCCTCCGACCACCACCAACCACTCACTCACTCACTCCATTCACTAGGCTTCCTGGTGTTACTAAACGGTCTCCCATCCAAGTACCGACCAGGCCCTTCCCTGCTTAGCTTCCAAGGTCTGACGGGATTGGGCAGAGCAAAGGCGGTATGACCACATACTCCACAAACTCTTCAAATATAAGGACTGCAAGAATAATACAAAAATCTCCAGAAATCAACAACACTCTGGATCACTAGGAAATTAGTCCCTATGTCAAAAATCCTGCAATATCCCTTTAAACAGTGAAATAGAGAGTGATGAGGTGCCCGACCGTGTTAGAGACAGGAATGTGAGCACAGCACACAGAGATACATGGACTTACAGCAATACATCGATTTATTATGAAGCTTAAATCCGACTTGAATATTACTAAGATGGTAAAGAACACTTTGTTACTTGTTATCGTCCCGTCTTTAATGAATTTTCCTCCCTTTTTCCCACAGTGTGCCGAGTTTCCTGCCATAAGAAATGCGAAGTCAAGGTAAGCACCGCAACCCATTTGTATCTTGTTTGTTTTCCACTAGAGATCCTGCTTTTTACTTCTGATACCGATACCGAGCTTTGAGGTTTGAATCTTAGCGTATCGGGTATCTACTGCAAATATGGGTGTGCAATATTGTGATACCCAATAAGAACCAACACCACGAGACTTCCTTAAAAGTGGCTTTAAATGAGTGATAAGTGAGTGGTTTCCTTTGCTAATGAGAGGTTAGGCCTTTCGAGGGATTTTCCATTCATTAACTGAACATGAAAAACATCCAAAACGATCACTGGACTTTTTGGCCCTAAATATCCTTGTTCACATGACACAGGGTGGTTACATTAACAGTAGACAGATTCCAACAACAGACTATTTAACAACGTATGCACATTTGTTGCATTAATACAGTATCCAATTTTATCGTACTATTTATTTACATTTTTGGCAATTTTAGAACATTTTCTTTAGGAGCTACTTTACAATATTGATAATGTGTATTATTCACCTCATAGCAACTCTAGCACCGGCACTCAGAGCAGCTGATGTTTGGCATCTGGACAAACTTAGACATAACGAAGATGATCAACGGGACTTAAGCGCTTACCAGTGGTCGCTTTGGCTTTGGTTTTCAGTCAGATCAATGGTCAGGTTGGTTTTAAAGGAATAGGCCACCATTTTTACATACTGAGATATGTTCTTACCTGAGCTCAGACGAGTTCATCTGTACCTGTCTGGTCTTCACGTGTGCCTTCAGTCACGTAAACACAGCACAGACGGCGTTAGCATTTAGCCTCTCTCTTCTCCTCTATAGCTCCAACGAGGTGAAGATAGAAGCTACCAAACTCTTCCACGTTTTCCCTATTTAAATATGGTTATGTGAAGTGTTACACTATAAAGTATAATTACACAAAATTAAACAATGTGGATTTTCTAAGTGGATAAAAAGGGGAACTATATTGTAAAGCGTAATAATACCTGGATTAATTCAGCATCTGCGCAGTGATATCTTCACTTTACTGTGCGGAAGCCGAAGTATTCCTGGTATTATTACGACGCACAATATAGTTCCCCTTTTTATCCACTTAGAAAATCCACATTGTTTAATTTTGTGTAATTATACTTTATAGTCCCCTCCTGGAACCGCCACCTTTAACGTGGTGGAGGGGTTTGACCTGAATGATCCTGGAGCTCTGTTGTCGGGGCTTCGTGCCCCTGGTGGGGTCTCCCAGGGCAAACAGGTCCTAGGTAACAGGTCAGACAAAGAGCGGTTCAGAAGCCCCTTATGAGAGACCAACAGGCCCGGGTAGAACCATGAGGCCGTCCTTCTGTGGACCCACCACCTGCAGGAGGAGCCATAGGGGCTGGTGCAGCTCCAACAGCTGCCCCCACGACCCGGTAACGGACAAGTGGAAGAAAATGGATGGATGGATATACTTTATAGTGTAACACGTCACGTAACCATATTTAAATAGGGAAAACGTGGAAGAGTTTGGTAGCTTCTATCTTCACCTCGTTTGGAGCTATAGAGGAGAAGAGAGAGGCTAAATGCTAACGCCGTCTGTGCTGTGTTTACGTGACTGAAGGCACACGTGAAGACCAGACAGGTACAGATGAACTCGTCTAAGCTCAGGTAAGAACATATCTCAGTATGTAAAAACAGTGGCCTATTCCTTTAATTATAGTTTATTCTTAGGCGCTGTTCTTGCATTCAGCATAGGTCATATCCTGCCTGCTCCACATATTTCCCTAATGCGTGTTCAGTAGTGATGATAAAACTGCGCTTTTATCTGGCTGTAATTGCCTCGCGGAGCCCCTCGTTAGAGATAGGGCTCCGTTCCTGTAACTCTCTGCGGACCCTTCGGGCGGAGTTTGGGGAGTAAAATGTAAAGAATGTCCAAACAGCTCCCTGTTTGGATTGGACGCAAGTTTCGAGATGGATTTGTGGCTAAAAATAAAACGAACTTGGATATGGAATGCTGCTGGACTTGGAAATATAGTGGTTGTTTATGCAAAGGTTGAAAGACTAATCACATTAAAGTCATTTGTTTATTGCACGCCAGCTGCAAAATGAAACGAAAGAAAGATGTTTGTAACGAGTCGAAGCAAAGACCCGTTTGTCTTTTCTCCATCACATTGGTCTGAATGGTCTGTGCTTCCACTTCCTGGACCTGCCTCACAGCGGACAGGAAGAGCTAATGAGTCTGAGATGAAAAACAAGGGAGGGACCAAACCAACGATCTCTATCTGCCCTACAGACTTTAAAGACACTGGGCTTTAGCTGCTTTGATGTAATACTAAAAGAATCCGGAGCTTGACCTTTGAGCTACTTTTACGTTACGAAAATGACAAAGAGCCTGCGCTTCGATGGCACGTGTAAATATGCGACTTGGAAGGAGTTCGAAGGGTATTTCAAGACAGTTAAAGAAAATAACTTGAGATTATTGTTTATTCTTTATTGTATTGACACAATCGTTTGCAGTCTGTGTTCAATGTGCTCAGAGCAAAGACGGAAACTTATTTAAATGTGACTCATCAAGCAAATGTAGAAATATGGAAAGCCTTTGGAAAGGTCTCGTTGTTTGGTGGACTCTCAGCATGTTTAGCAAACACACATAAAGTCTTTGTGAAGGCTCGCACTCATCCAGGGAGTATCCATCGTAGAAAAGGTTAAATCATCGACTGGACCGGGTTTGTGTAAAGTTGAGGACATTTCGCTTCTAGTCACAGAAGCTTCTTCTTAGCTCTTTCGGTCATAAAAAGACCGAAAGAGGGTCCAAAACTGCCAAAAATTCCTATTCAAGTTGTTTACAGTATCACTCAACAGCAGAGCAGAACCTGCTGTCCTTTTGGTTCCCTCCTCCTGGGAGGAGCCTGGTGCTGCATCCGATACCATTAAATTGTAGCCTCTAAGTACTAACACTAGCAACTAATCCTTAACCTTTCATGGGCTCAGCTGTTAGATCTCTATGCAGTTAGTGAACTAGAGCTTCAGCAGCATTTGCCCAATTCCACCGTCCTTACCCAGGGGAAGGGGAAGTGACATCACCAACAGCTGTTCTTCTTCTTCTTTAAAGTTCAGTGCAGGCCAAACAAAAGCGCATACCGCCCCTACTGTATATTGTCCAACAACAACATAGTGTCCAAATAAAGACATTTAAGGCGGAAAAAAAGAAACATCCAAATGATCCTTCACATTTCCCTTTATTTTATCTCAACAGCAGTTCCATAAAGCTGCAAATTAGCCATGTGGCTTAAGTTTCTACTAAATGAAGCAAAAGCACAAACTGCTTCATTTAGTCCATTTACTGAGGAGGCTCTTTAAAACCATGTGACTGAGCTGTGGGGACAACATGTATTTGTCACTTTTATAAAGTTTGGCTTGTGCAGAATCTTATTTTTATTTTTATTTTTTATTATTAAATGTGCACCTGTCAATCAACAGTGGTTGCACATGAATCACTCGAGGGTGGGGGCGATGGGGTGTGGGGGATTGGCGCAGTTGCTTATGGGATGGCACATAGCTCCTAATCGCCAGTGAGTTAGCATCAGAGGTCCCTATGCTAAAGTGGCTATGATAGTTAGCATACAGGTCACTTTCCCTAACTCCTTCCTAACCGACAACCCAATTCGGACGCTTCTTGTCATGGCGGACACTGACGCACATCCGGTTTGGCGTAAGACCTCTTACCAATTTACTGGTTTCGGATGGAGCATGGGTCTTTTTAGACTTTTTTTTTCAGAGCTCCAGTTTTGGTATTCGTTTTTTTTTTTTATGACCGAAAGAGCTAAGAAGAAGCTTCTGTGACTAGAAGCGAAACGTCCTCAACTTTACCAAAACCCGGTCCAGTCGATGATTTAACCTTTTCTACGATGGTTCATATGAATGTTTTGACTCAGCAGATTCTCCTCCAGAAGTGAAAAACCGGCACTTGATGATGATGATTGATTTATTTCGAGCTACACACAACACAGGCAAAAAGCCAACAACAAAAAATACAATAAAAGAGAAATAATAATCAACACTCTAGCTCGAAAAGGAGTGGAAAGAAGACAAGCGTATTAACTCCCACCCCTGTTCATAAACTTAATAATAATGTGGTTGCTACAATAACACTGTTTTAGTTCTTATTTTCTTACAAAACGATTAACAATTAAGTTGGATACATATCAACAGATGCAACAATGCATTACATTGAGTCAACATTCACAGTATGTTACACTTTATAACAAGTGTATAATTGTGTTTGCTATACCTAATTTATTGGCATGTTGGTATTACTGTTATTCACCATCACCATTACAGCCCATATAAGATTACTCTGTATCTGTGTTAAAGCTAGCATGTAGCATGAAGCTAATGTTAGAATTATGGTTAGCATTCTCTGTTATTTATGTATTTTAGGGTCGTTGAACCACTTTGCTCCACTGTTTGTCACTGTATCTTTATTTGGTACAAAATATATCAATGATTCAGCGTTTGTCAAAGTATTACTGTAGCAGAGCGTAGGGCAAATAATCACCATTATTTTCCCCATATTGATCGATCTCGATTTTCGATTCGATTAAACATAATAAATTAAATACATCTTGCTGATTCATAAAATTAGATGCATCTTTTATTCAAGCTCAAACCTCGGCTCAAACAAAAACAAATGCTTTCCTGCAGTCTCATTCAACACACAAAAGTCTTCCATTGTCTCGCCCAAACTCCCAAACTAGGTCCTGTTTGTGCCAAAGAAATGGCTGTGAACCTGTCGATTATAAAGTTCTATGATGATTATTGCGATTGGCCAAATTAGAGATTGCGATTTCGATTAATTGCCCAGCCCTAGCAGAGCATTAGGTGGAAGTGTTGTTATTTTCCCTCTTGCAGCTTCAGACGTGACCTTTTGTGTGTTTCCTTCAAACACAGATGGAAACTCAAACTGTGCAAAAGTTCCGTTTTAGCCGTGATTTTTCAAGCTTTGTTCTGGCGCAGATTTTGTATTTTTCAGTATTTTTTGACACAGTTTAATGAAAAACGAATGGATTTTTGTTTAGATCTAATGGAACTTCTTTGTATCGCAATAAGACAATGATCACACTTTTCTTGTACCCTGTAGTTTCAAGTGCTTCAAAGCCCTAACCTGCTTCAGTCTGTTAAATGTCCTAATGGGAGCAACAGAGTTTACCTTCGATCTGAACAATCTGCTGTAGCTCAGGCAAAGGCTGACGGTTCCATCGCTTCTTCCGGCTCTGGATTTGAATGCGATGGAGCGATGTTGTTCACGTCGTGGGAACGCCTGTGTTTGCTCGCGCTCGGATGTGATATGAGCTTGAGTCTTGTCAGGAACATTTGACGGAGCTGTGAGGTATTTGTCGAGGATGTATCAACGCAGGAGCTGGTTTTAGCATTTTGGATTTCATTTTTGTCACTACTAAAAGCATTAGTGGACAGAACTGGGCAATACTTCGTCTGCGAGATCATATCGAAATTGCTGTTTGGAAGATATACTTTATATATTTACTTTATTGAGTTTTTGCCCTTTTGTAGTCTGTTCGGGACAATAGGTGGCGTTCACGTTCTAAAATTTGATGATCTCAGGTGGAGAGCAGGGACCAATACAACTCTATGGTAGGGCTGAACGATAAATCGCATTTGCAATTTTATCGCGATATTACACAACGCAATTTCGAAATCGCAGAGGCAAGTGATTTCGGGCCATGCAGCTGCTGGCCGCGGCCCATAGAAGTGAATGTAGCGGCGAGAGACGCCCCGACGTCCGCTCCGCGCTCCACCATGTGCTTTTGTTTACTCCTCAGTCTGCTTAAGGTGCGCGTTAGATCCTGGATGTACTGTGAACATATCAGCGTTTATAATGCAGCAGAAGGACTATTGCTTTTTCCTCCGTTAGCATTGCGTTAGCTGCAGCGCTAATCACATGTCATTTTACACCTCCACAGCCTAGGACAAATGCTCTGAAGAGAACTGTTCTGTACAGAGCGATGGTTCTGTGGAATAAGCTACCTCAGTCTTTAACAGCATTGGTGTTCAAAAGCTGTTTTAAAAGAATGGTAAAAAAAACACATCCTAAATCATGGAATATAATGTAGAGAACAATGATCTCCCTGGTTATGTATGTACAGTTAGGTGTATTGAAACATTGTATTAACATGTTTTGGTGGTGTTCAGGATTGCAATTTTAATTATGTATTTGTATATGTAATTATGATGTTTTGTAATATTTTAAATGTAGCATTATCATGGACCCCAGGAAGAATAGTCTTTACTAAGGTAAAGACTAATGGGGATCCATTAATAAATAAATAACAAATAACAGGAACTCTCCTCCGGATTCACACGTCTGTGCCTCCACAGAGATGAAGGTGAGCCTGTGCTGCTTGTTAAGAGTAAAGAGTCCTTTGTGGCTCCACTTTTGGAGGCTTATGTTTGGGAATGTTTCGGATAAAGATAAGAACTTATCTCACAACCACTGACTAATACACAAGAGCAAATAGCAAGAAATTATTTGGGCTATTTACAAAATTATATTCCATATGACTATAAAGGACTTAAGAGTAAGCAATACTTTATTAAGTCAGTTGTAAATATTTAATTGTATTGCAACAAAATCGCAATAAAATCGAAATCGCAATATTGATTGAAAAAAATCGCAATATTGATTTTTGGCTAAATCGTTCAGCCCTACTCTATGGGAGAGAAACCGTTTTTGGAAGAAATCTCCATAATGAAAATTGACAAACGTTGTACCTCATCAGTGTTTGATAGTGGCTGGGTGAACCTCTTACCCCCTCGCCTGAACCGAGCGCATTTTCTCCAGTTCGGCTTTACCGCTACAAAAATGATCGTAACTTTCGCTTTCTCCATTGCTTCGTCGTCATGTTTTTGTCACTTTTTCGTCACTTTTTCATCACGTTATTTTTTTTTTTTTCACTTTTTCGTTGTCACATTTTTGTGGCTTTTTTCCACTGCTTTGTTGTTGTGTTTTCGTTGCTTTTTGTCATATTTTTCGCCACGTTTTGTCACTTTTTGGTTGCATTTTTGTTGGCACATTTTTGTTCTGTTTTCATCCTCGTTTTCATCGCTGTTTTGATGGTTTTCTTTTAAGGTTCTAGATTTGGGTAAAGCTCGGTTAAGGCGGGGGGTAAGAGGTTAAGGACAAAGTTGAGACCAGTGGCCCTTCTGTGCTCTTCCAGAAAGGACATAAAGTCTGCCCCTGGTGGACAGTAATCAGATTGAGACCACATTATAAATTATGCTAATGCCCTCATTTTAGACAATAGAAACGCACAGGAAAGTGACGAATTCCAAATATGTTTAATATGGACTGACTGACTTTAAAAGGGACAAATCAACCTGTGTTTCCTGGCTTTTATCGCGCCATAGTATCACAAAATGTCCTCATCACTGGACCCGTTCTGAACAGTTCTACACTCAAAACTGCATTCGTCACGTCGATTTGTTTGGACACTGTTGGCTAAAACTGGAGGCTTGTATTTTGTATTTACTGTGGTTAATTCCTCATGCTGCCAAAGGAGGGCGCTCCAAGCAACATACATGAAGCCAAGTCCTTACTCATCAGGCGCCTTTTCCACATACATAAGATTCTTGGTCTAAACATATTGAGACTTTGTGGTTTGGTCTTCGCCAAGCAGCAAAATATGAAACCGTTCCCAGAGCCCAGACCTGCTTCTCTTGTTGTGCTGCTGGAGTAGTTGTAGTAGTAGATGAAGTACTCCATTGTATGCAGTATTTGGAGAAGGAAGCGAGCATGTCCCAGCGCTAATGACAAACCTTTACCCAAACAAAATGGACGAAGTATAAACTGGTCACTAATCTTTCCAACTTGCCTCTTTGAGCACGACATGTTGTTCCTCCGAGGCTCTTGCTGATGGACATGTCCTCTCTTAAAATGGCCGATGTTGTGCTTTTCTATTTTCGCTGTGGATGAATCAGTGTGGACATGCACCCAAATGGTCCTCAACAGAAGTTATAAAGTTTGCTCTGAATCAGACGGGATTTTTGCCTTTTGTGCTGCGTATTCCTCATGAATAAACGTCTTGAATATAAATGGTTACGGTGAAAAGATGCTAACGTTAGCTCGAGCTGGTAAATGACCGATAACTTCCTCTCGAATAATCCAAGCCATTCATGTAAAATCCATGTTAAATAAAACGTATCTGACTCGTGTTTATCCATAAATATTCCACTGTCTCATGAGTTTGGTCTTTATCGCAGAAATACATTTTTCCCGGAGTTTAGCGAACTTTTAGCAGACGTAGTCACTCATTCTGCCGGCGCTTCGGACACCGGGCTGACCTACTTTCTGCGTGTCTTTGAGCTAACGCTGGAGTGATTTTAGTTGTAGATAGTTTTAATTTTAATTTAAATGTCAAATAAAATCAGAATCAGAATCAGAATAGCTATGGTTTGAGAACAGGTTCACAAATTTTTCTCGGTGCAAACGTGCGACATAAAACATATAACACAGAGTGAAGATAAAAATAAGCTAAAAAACTTTAAACTATAAGGCTATGGGGCATGAATAAAAAATATTAAATAAATAAGATAAAATAAAAGTGACATATGGTAAGAAAACAACAATTTGACATTGAACAACAGCAGGATTGTTTACAGATGTGTAGGTGTATAAAGTGATAAGTGATAGCAGCGGGTCTAAGTGTGGACACACCACACAGTGCAAGTGCAGATTACATCCATGAGTCTGTAACTAACTAAGTAAACTGTTCAAGTGGTGGGATTTATGGGTCTGGATAGACCGTAGCCTCCTGCCTGAGGGAGAGGGGTGAATAGTCCGTGTCCAGGGTGAGAAGGGTCAGCTGTTATCCGACCCACACGCCTCAGGGTCCTGGAGGTGAACAGGTCCTGGAGAGATGTAAAAATGCCCAAACTGTCGTTCTGTTTAATAAAATAAACGTTTGTAACAATAAATCAATTCTGATAATAAAAAATTAATAAAAAATCTGCACATGATGTCATGCAGCTCTGAGAAAGTAGTGGCTTCTGTCCGAATCGCCAACAGAATCAGTGGACTATATAGTCTACTATATAGTCTGTGCGGGCCTATGTAGTGAATGAGGGCTTAGGGACTAGGGTGGACATTCGGACACAGCCTATGTTTAAGAAACTCTTTTACTAGTGATTCCTGTTCCTGTTCCAACGTGCTTTGTGATCAGATCAATATAAAACTTTTTCCAGATTTGATTGGCTGTCAGCAAAGTTCCAGACGGTTCTGCTTTAGGACAGAAACAAAGAGCAGTTGTGGAACTGGCATCAGTGGTAGTTTTGGAAGATGGCCAGTGCAGCCCACCCCTGTTCCTTTACCCAGAACGGCTGAGGCAGTACACAAAGGGTTCTCCCCAACTCCCTCCTTTCAATTTATAACAAGCATGGGAAAATGACAATGATTAAGAACAAATTTGTGCATCGAAGCTAATGTTAGAATGCTGACATTTAGTGTTTAATTCTCAAAAAACTAAACTTTAACCCCTACTCTGGTTTTATTATTTCAGTATCAGATCTTGAACCTTGGCGTTTGGTCACATTTGAGCCCCGCCCACTCTGAGTCTCTGTGAATTGACTTTCTTCAGAGTTAGACTTTAGGTCAGACGCTAGTGAGCTCTTTAATTTCAGTAAAAGGCTGAGGCCTCATTGCTCTTCAGTCACAGACTGAGAAGTGAAGAAGGAAGTCATGGAGATTCTGCTTTAGAACATTACACTTCTGCTGGATGTAACAATAAAGATTGAAATTCAAGTATTCCTTAGTAATAAGTGTGAAAATCCTGAATTTATGTGATTAAAACGTCAGTATATTAATGATTCTCATTCTACAAAAACAAACCCTAGTCATGTGTATCTGCTGTAGAGTCATGTTTGTCCCAGTTCCTCTGAGTCGTGGTGCAGCAGGACTGATGTGGACAGATGTTACAGATGTTACAGAAGAAGCTCATGAGGTTCATTTCTTCAACACAGTTACTATAGTAACTATTTTCTTCAAAGTAAAAGTAGATCTACCACACACATCTGTCATGGTCCACCATGACCCACCACGACTCAGAGGAACTGGGACACACATGACTCTACATCAGATAATATATTTCTTCAACCTTCATAAGTATCAATCACGTTTTTTTTCTCCTATATTTTTATGTCTTTACCATATTTTTGAGTTTCAGAATATGATATAACTCTTATATCCAGCAAAAATCTGAAGTTCTGTCTAAAGCAGAATCTCCATGACTTCCTTCTTCACCTGTCGCTCTGTGACTGAAGAGCAATGAGGCCTCAGCCTTTTTACTGGAAACAAAGAGCGTCATGTTACTGTCACTCATGGTGTCTGACCTAAAGTCTAACTCTGAAGAAAGTCAATTCACATTTACACTGAGAAGGTTAGAAGGGCGCCCCCTTGTGTCCCTTTGCGTCCAAATACCGGGACCATAACTGGAGCCACATATGGCTCTTTAGAGTAGAAAGGGTTAAGTCTTAAAACATGGGCCAGCCCTGAATTATGTTACGATGTGCCCTCAAAGAAGTCTGGATTTGCCCTGGCTTAACCTAGACCTACTTTTTTAGACCTGTTTTCTTCCAGATTTAGGACATTCTAGCACTAACGCCTCATAAAAGGTCCTGGGCTCGATTCCCAGACCACTTTGTGCGTGGAGTTTGTATGTTCTCCTTATGTCTGGATGCTTGTCTTCTGATTTGGCCCCTTGCCCCAAAACATGCGATCACTAAATATGTTTTACAATCTGACATTTTCTCATGACTTTGACATACATTAAGCTGTTCTGCTCACTTTGCCCACAGGGGAAAAACGCGCTTACAGAGAAACCCCATTTCCCAGAATCCCCCGCCAGTCTTGTTCGGTTTATTTGCTCAGCGTCTGATTGGTGGCCATTTATTTAAAGCCGTTGTGTGGAGGCTGGCCTGGCACCGTTCGCCTCCACATTTTTCACAGCTGGAGCAGAGGTTTGGAGCGCGCAGAGGGTCCGGGGACTTGGCCCAGTTTGCTCTTTTTCTGTCAAACACCTGGAGGGGCAGACGGAAACGGGTCCGTAACATTTGGTCGGCACATGGACGGAGCTGCGGTGAGAAACTGGAGCTTTTTCACCCAACCGTGAAGGAGACAAATCATTTAGATAGGTGGCAGCATTACGAGATCCTTTTCTCTTGTTAGGGAATGGATCCACAAAGGATTCATGGGGCTCACATTGTGAAAGAGTGGTTCAGGGAGCAGGAGATGGGTCAGCCGCCACAGAGTCCAGATCTGAACCCCATGGAGTATCTTTGGGATGTGCTGGAGAAGGCTTTGCGCAGTGGTCACACTCTCCCATCATCAATACAAGCTGTTCTGGATCTTTTGATGTTGCAGAAGCTTATTGAAACAGTGAATGTGATCAAAGCTAAAGGCGGTACATCCAAATATTCGAGCGTGGGACCTTTTTTGTGGCGTCTTGTGGAAAAGAGTTTTTCGTCCATCGTCATCCATACTGGATTGTTTTGCATTGTAACCACCTCAAATCGTAGTGAAAGTGAGACAGTGGGACATGGATACTGTACTATTGTGACATCTTTTTTTATTGTAATGATTCCTGGGGTGGGCGCCCATAAGCTTTTGCTTCGGCCCACTCCTTTTGAGCAGAATTTCAACTGCTCAAATAAACAACTAAACTAAACTAAACTGTATTACATGAGGATCAACATCAACACTTTTTCTATTTTGACCCAAATTCACACACACAGATAGAAACCGGTCACAATATTGTACATTTTATGTTAAATTAACATTGTCTAGTGCCTCAAATGTAACATTGTCTAGTGCCTCAAACGTAAGGTTAAAGCAGTGTTAATTTTGTCGACTAAAATATTTAGTCTTAATTTTAGTCAAAGTGATATTTTTGCTGATTAAAATTGGACTAAAACTAAATTAAAAGTTTTTCATGAGACTAAAACTGTGACTAAAATGTCCAGATATTTTAGTCGACTAAAATAAGACTAAATAAAATGAAAAGGAGAGACTAAAATCATCCAAACTTCTATTGACCGTCTGAAAAAAGCCTCAGATCATTTAGATTCTCTGCCAAAGGAGCACCTCTGAGCTTTGTTCATGTGGAGCAGCTCCATGAAGCAGAGGAGCTGATTAAATATGATTATAATGAATATTATAAATGCAAAGTCGACTAAATTTGTCTTAAATTTAGTCGACTAAATTGACTTGCAATTTTAGTCGACTAAAACTGGACTAAAATTGAATTACATTTTCGTCAAAAGACTAAGACTAAAACTAAATTAAAATATGTTGTCAAAATGAACACTGGGTTAAAGTTAAGGTGGTTTTTTTTGTCATTATACAACAACTGTACAAGAAAATTTGGCCCATCCTTCGATGCTGCTAAGGAGCAGTAGATTTCCAGATGTGGAGCCAGGCTGGTGATCAGAAACACAACTGGCTGGAGGATTCACCTATTGCACATGTTTGTAGTGGTCGGGGAAACCGGAGTACCCGGAGGTAACCTACGCAGACACGGGGAGAACATGCAAACTCCACAGAAAGGCCCCGTCCAGTTGGGGATCGAACCCGGGACCTTCTAGCTGTGAAGCAAAATAAACAAAATAAATACTAAACATTTCACCAAAACATGCAGTTGAATGTGCTTTGGACCAAAAGTTTTGTATTCTCTATTAATTTTTGGCATAAAAGATCAAGAAATGTGGATTTAACATCAACGGTAATGGTTTTCAGTGGCATTTAAGGACTTCATTTTGAAACTTTACGATGTTGTGGTGTCGCGTGAGGTTATGTAAGATCGTCGACAGCCACAGCAGTGAAAGTTCTCTCCACTTCCTGTTTCCTTTCACTTGAATGGGAGGAAACCCCTGGGCACATGTGAAACGATGCCTTTGGTGAGGTCACGTGGAGAACAGGCGGCTCCGGTTCGCTCTGGTCTGGTCCTCAGCATCACAGACTTCACTGATCCAATCTGGAGAAAAGAGCTAACGGGATTAACGAGTCTTTTACCGGTTTAGTTCTGGTGTAATTATCGCTGAGATCTCATCAGATATCGATAACCGGATTCACAGTCTGCCCGGTTGACCAGGTTGTTCCATTAGTGGATTTCTTCTTCCCTGATGGCACTGGCTTATTCCAAGATGACAATGCCAGGATTCATGGGGCTCTCATTTTGAAAGAGTGGATTAGATGGATCAGCCCGCCACAGAGTCCAGATCTTAACCCCATTGAGCATCTTTGGGATGTGCTGGAGAAGGCTTTGCGCTGTGCTCACACTCTCCCGTCATCAATACAAGATCTTAGTGAATAAAGAACCCAACACTGGATCTTTGGACATTTGTCGAAGCTTATTGAAACAACGCCACAGTGAATGTGCTGGAATCAAAGCTAAAGGCGCTACAACCAAATATTAGAGCGTGTGACCTTATTGTTTGGTCAGGCAGTGTATTATTCTACTAAGAAGCTCTTTACATTAGTTTAGTCCAAAGACTTCTGTTCAGTCTTTGTTTGGTCCTAATTCAGGATCCATTGGTTTATTCCTCGTTTAGTGCTGGTCTGTTGTAACGAGGAAGCCCCTGTTCTCTGATCGGATCCAGAGGAGCTAAGTGGATTACGGTCACAGGACGAGCACATGCTCCTGACCTCACTGACCACACAGAGACAAACATCAGGCGCCAGAGCTCTCCTGTGGACTCTAGACATGGACTCTTCAAAACATAGACTAAGGCTGCACAATGTATTATCAAGAGATGTTGGTGATGCTACATTAGGTCTCGAGGTATATCGCGAAATGCATGGAAGTTTAGTCTTGAATTTCTCTTTGTTATTCCAGTTCAGCCTTGATTTGATCTTGATTTCGTCTTAAAGGGATATTTCAGGATTTTTGACATTGGGCCTCATTTCCTAGTTATCCAGAGTGTTGTTGATGTCTGGAGATATTTTTTTCTTAAATTCATGCAGTTCTTATATTTGAAGAGTCTAGTGGCGCTAGGCTAGAGCAAGGCTAAAGCATTTCTATGGTATCAGTTAGCCTGCATTAAAAACAGTCTGACCCACTCCACAGTGCACCTGAGGTAAATCACTTATAACACCAGACTAACCATATAAATGTCTGTGTTAATAGAATCATTTAAAATAACTTATATTTGAGCAGCATCAGCTTCGTGGCTGTAAGCTAACGCAGCGGCGGAGTGATCTGCGAGAAAATAGTCCCTAAAAATGCGGTAATTCATGTGATACAAGGTCAGATATATTTCAAAAATTGATCTATGGACACAGACACTTATATGGTTAGTCTGGTGTTATAAGTGATTTACCTCAGGTGCACTGTGGAGTGGGTCAGACTGTTTTTAATGCAGGCTAACTGATACCATAGAAATGCTTTAGCCTTGCCCTAGCCTAGCGCCACTACACTCTTCAAATATAAGAACTGCATGAATTTAAGAAAAAAATATCTCCAGACATCAACAACACTCTGGATAACTAGGAAATGAGGCCCAATGTCAAAAATCCTGAAATATCCCTTTAATACCGTTTGTGATTTTGTTTACGTGGATTGATGTCCACCTTCGTTCCGTGCTCAAATGTCTGTTGCAATGACAGTGTAATGCTTTTGTTGCTTCATAACAAAAGCTAATAATTTCCATTCCCGCTGACTGTCCGGTCGTTTGGTCCAGGATGACATCAGCGGGTGTGAGGGACATTTTAAAAGAATAAAGTCATATCTCACTTCTGGCTGATGGTTCTCTTGCCTCACAACAAGACTCCATTATACAATACAATACAAATAGAGAAGCGGACATTTTGTATTTTTCTATTGGTAGACTGTAGGAAATTTCTCTCCGGCTTTTGACACATCCTTCCAGGTTGAGCGACGGAATCGGTGACGTTTGTATTTCTGCTTTGGGCTGGTGCTCAATCGAGCTTCGCTGATTCGTCGATCTGAGCTCAAAGTGCTGCATGTGCAAACCTCTCAGGACATCGAACTGCATCCAGTGGCGCCCCGGGCAATCGGGAGAGTGGGCCACGGTACTTTTGGGAAGTCAGAAAAAATAATCAATGAATGAATAACGGACTCTCACAGTTGTAGTACTCAGGCCCAAAGGCTTTAACCAGGCTGCAGCAGGAGCCTGGGCTGCTGTTCCAGACATAAATCAAGTTACACAAATGTTTTTTCTTGTCATGTAAATCTATCAAATCATGACGGAGGAGTTGAATTTTGGCATTGCACTGAAGCAGTGGACGCTGAGCAGTGAATTTAAGTTGGCGCAGTCCAGCGGAGATAACACAGAAGTGTCTGCGTGAGTAAATAAGTGAACAGAAAAAAGGCAGGTAGGCAAAAAAAGACAGAATGAAAGCAGTAGTGACCATTGACCAATGTATAAAAAGTGCATTAATATCATTTTCATTTGCATAACTCGAAGCCTCAGGCCCAGATTATGTAGCGGCCCAAAAGAGATCGATCCTACAACTTTTACTTATATCAAAGCAAACACAATACGAGTTGAGCTAATTCTCCGGGGGTAAATGGGTTTGTGTTATGAAACTACTGGGAACCAGAAGAGCAGGAGTAGCAGTAGCATATTTGGATAGAATTTTCATAAAATGTATTGCCCTAGCCTCATATTTAAGGTCAGATCTTCTGGCAGTTAACCCGACATTGTTTTATCTGCCTCATGTACTTAATACTAGAATATACAGAGAGGCAACTGTGTATGAGATGATGCTCCAGCTGTAATTTAAGAGGTGGGCAATATATCGTCTACAAAGTAACAGTGACATTGCTGTTTGGAAGATTTGCAAATTTACAAGATTGAGTATATCTCCAATGTCCAGAAATGTGTGGGAAAAGAGGGGGAACATTATTGAAAAAAACGAGAAAAAAAATTGAGAAATATTGGGGAAAATATTGAAAGAAAATTTGAAAGAATTAGGAAAAATTGGGGGGAAATAGGGAAAAGTGAAAAAAAAAAGTGAAACATTTTGAAACAAAATTTGGGAAAAGCTGAGAAAAGTGGGGAAAAAAATGGAAAAAATTGGGGGAAAGAAACAATTTTAGTCCTTTTTTTTACAATTTTTTACTACTTTTTTTTTTCATTTTTATCATTATTTTTTACATTTTTTAATTTTCTCAACCTTTCCCCAAGTTTTCCCAATTTTCAAATTTACAAGATCGTGTATATCTTCAATGTCCAGAAATGCATAGGAAATAGAGGGGGAACATTATTGAAAAAATGAGGTGGAAAAAAGAGAAATATTGGGGAAAATATTGAAAGAAAATTTGAAAGAATTAGGAAAAACTGGGGAAAATAAGGAAAAGTAGAAAAAATAAAAAGTGAAAAATTTGGAAACAAAATTTGAGAAAAAAAGATGGGAAAATTTGAGTTGAGTTTTATACAATTTTTTTTACTACCTTTTTTTCTTCATTTAAAAAAAAATTACTACTTTTTCATTTTTCTTTAAATTTTTTGTACAATTTTTTTACTACTTTTTTTTTTCTTTTTTTTTCCAATTTAAAAAAAAATCACTACTTTTTTCATTTTTAACTTTTTTTCATATATTTTTTACAATTTTTTTTATCTTAAATAAAAAATTTTTTTCCCATTTTCTCAACTTTAACCCCAATTTTTCCCAATTTTGTTACCAAATTTTTTTACTTAAAAAAATAAATTAAAAAAATCCAGGGGTTAAATGAGAAAAAAATGATCAGGCAATTGAAACGATAAAACGATGTAAATTTTTTTGCACATTTCTGATTGTTTGCAAAAATATTGCTTCACCGGCGTGATCGAGAAAGTCCCCAAAACCACTGAGATATTCATTTTTTTGTCGATATTTAAAACACAATGAGAAGGTGGTAGTTTCTGTACTTTGTCAGTCTGGCAGAGGCCCGCTGTGACAGTGTTGAGCATGCCCAGTAGCCCTGTAGCTCCTCACTGCACTGCGCCTGCTTTAGTGGCTCGGCGTGAACATGCTGGCCCACGTGGAGGAGGTCTGTGGAGGTGGGTGTGTCCGCGGAGACTTGTGCTAAGAGACCGCGGCAGCAGAAACAAAACAGACCCCCGCCCCCCCTCCTCCTCCTCCTCTCCCTGCGGTGAGAGTGAGCGGTGCAGTCATCACCAGCTGCAAACAGGAATGTGAGAGCGGAGCCAAGATTTACTGTCAAACAACACGACCAAGAACGAGACGGGAACAAGACACGACCCAGAACATTTCCAAGAGTTTAATCTTAGTTTAGTTTGGGTGATATGGACTGGGACACTATACCGGTTCAGTCTTAAATGTATTACCTGTGGGGTCACCTTAAAACATGGGAAAAGTTGTGTTATGTGGTCGGACATGGTTGGAGAAATGAAATGTTGTTGGAGCCATTTATAGCAACAGCTCACAACAATTAGCACACACAATACTGTACTTTGATGCCAGGATAATATGTCATGTCAATTCAGTTAACGTCTTGCCAAGCTTGAAGATTTTGGACATGATCTAATTTGGTGGGACAAGGACTTAAATGGTTGTTGAGAAAAGTGGGACAAGTGGTCACCCTTGTCTGAAGTGGCTTGGAGAGGAGAGAGCAGCAATCTGTTGGTATGCCGAGGCCACAAATCTCCTTTTCGAAGATGCACGCTGCTGTTGTATATCCCACACAGGTGTTACTTCAAGAACCCCGGGACTGAGCGTGCCTCTTCTGTTGGTAGAGAGTTGAGAGAGAGTTTAGTTTTACAATTTTTCACAAGGCCCATGTGATAGTGATTGCTTTAAATCTGGGACATGTAGAGGATTATGTTTGTTGCTGCTAAAGCTGTGGAGTGCTTTGCTCATGTCTCCATTAGCTTTGAGTTGTTGGCTGTTGTGCTCATAACATGTGATCCTCCCTCTTGTCCTGTGGCACAGTAGTTATGCTCAGGCCTGGACTGTCCTGAGAAAGAGATTCTGAATCTCAGAGGGGCTTGTCTGGCTAAATCAATGTCAAATGTGCAAAATACAGACTTTAATTCACTTATCGACTTTTTTTCAGTCCATTTTACCCAGAACTCCCCCGAACGAACACAAGAATCGGCCCAACAACAGAGCAGGCCACACAAGTGAAAGCTTTTTGCTCTAAAGTCAAAGCTAAATGCCGTAAAAAAATGATTTGTCAGACAGTTGCAGCCTCTTTTTATTAGCTGTAGGCACAAGCGTGTTTTTCAAAGTGTAAAAATCATCAGTCTTATTGTAATTAAGATTATTTCAATTTAAAAAAGTGTGCCTTTTATCAATCATGTTTTAGATATTGTGAATTTTCTGGCTGGCGTTATTAAAATGTTATATTAAAAAGAGTCAGTCTTTTGAACGGCTCTTTGAAATGAATGGATCCCAAAGACTCGGCTTCCAGAAAAGAGCCGTAAATCCCACCACTACAAAATATGACGTCAGGCTCCTCACATTTATAGTTAGTCAAATTACGGTCTGTACATACTTGTAATGACTTACTTTTTAGTTTTCTATAGTTCCCTCAGAAAGCTACAACATCCAAAGGTTTTCAGGAAGTTGAAATAGAGCGTAACTGTCTTCCAGGCGTATGAAAAAGCGCATGTTAGGCGTTTGCTGGACAAAAGCGCACTCTGCAGTTTCATTGTTCCAAATATGTTTTTGTTGACACCAGAGGATGTGATTGTTGTGTTTTGTTGCCGTGTAAACAGCCCCTAAAGCAGTGTTTCCCAACCAGGATTACAGGAACCCTTGGTGCTACTTGAGCACTTAGCAGGGGGCACTTATTTCAGAGTAGAATCTCAATATTCATTTCAAAGGAAAGTTTTAATGATGTTTTTAGTAAAAGGTTTGATTTTGAAAGTATTTTGAACACTACACACTATTAAATACGGAATAATCTTAGTTGTTCACTTTGTATTGATATTGGCAAGATCCTCGAGTTACTGGGAGCATAAATGAACGATTCAAGGGGTATGTGGGACAAAATAGGTGGGGAACCACTGCCTTAAAGGGGGGGTATTATGTAAAATTGACTTTTTCAAGCTTTATATCATGTTATTATGTCATTCCCTCATTAAACACATGCCTGGAGTGTTGCCTTGGCTCATTCACATATTTTTGAGTAATCAGTAAAAACTTAGACGGCAGCCATTTTAGGTGTAGCTATGCCTCAGTCCTCCTAGGAACGCCCCACCTCCTGGAGACGCCTCTGGACCTTTCGTCACCAGCCAAGCCACCAACCACTGCTCCTCAGCTCAGCAGAGCCCCCTCCCCGCACAGTAGTGTTGTTTAGATGCCACAGCAGTGTGCTGAAGGGGGCGTGTCGGAAAGCTTCTTAAAGAGACAGAGGCCTATTTCAAGACGTTCAGTACAGCCATTTTGAGAGAGCAATTTTATTCAAGGCAGTTATTTTAATTTACTGCATATACAGACCAACAGAAGGTTACGTCATCATTGTAGTATGCTATAGACTGGTGCTATGTGATTGAAAAAGCATAATACCCCCTCTTTAAAGCATCGTACAGCTGAAGAGTGTTGAGGGTGAACAAAAATTGTGCTGTATTTGACTTTATTTTTCCTACTGTATTTACCGTAAGCTCTAAAACCTCAAGCCGCTGTTGCATTCACACTGAAACATTGTTTTTGGGCGGAGACCCCCTGCTCCAGCGTAAACAGCAGCGGCCTTGTATTGTGCGTGAAGCCACGTGAGCTCGGCCCCTTCCTTCCTGAGCCGCCCATTAAGGAGCATTCTTCTCCACATCTGCAGACGCCGGCCCCCGTTTTACATGTACCTGACTCTAATTATCAAACGCTACATCAAAAAAGCCACGCCGTTCTTTCCATGTCGCCCCCAAAACACATTAATGTGCGGTGATTATAACAACACAGGAGCCTTTGTCTGCTACTGGAGGTGTCTGGGACCAGGGGAAACTCCCATTGTTTACAAAGATAATACACAAATGTTGTTTGGAACAAATGGAAAAGTCATGTCAACTTTTCAGAACCGATTATTCATGTTTTATAACTTAAGGCTGCTGGAGAATAGGGGGGAAAGAATTCTGAAATACCGATTTGAAACGTTTTCTGTAGATTACTGATATGAAACTGTATGAGAAAAAAATGTATTGCAAGTTTTCCGTTACTGGAGCCGACAGCAGCTCAATAACCGTCAGAGGCATCTGCGACTGAAGGGCTTCAAAAACAAAACAAATCTCCAAAGGCCTCGTCTCCTTGAGCCTCACACCTGCCCGTTTGGACTTTGGAAAGAGATCAAACATGGGACAGGGAAAGATGAAGAAAGTTTGATTCTCTGATGATAAAAATGTGACCTTGACAGTGCTGATGGTTTCCAACGTTACTGACATCACAAGCAGATCCACCTGAGATGTTTTCTGTGTCCCACAGAGAGGGGGCGCCATCATGACCTGCAGTGGAACAATGGAGCTTCAGGTGTTGCAGGGCTCAGTGCAGATGTTACAGATGTTACAGAGAGCATCAGACTGAGGTTATTGGGCTCCAGTAACGGCCTTCATTTGGGTCACGGGTCGCTCCACGTGACTCTTTTGTTTCATAACCCTCAGGATCTTTGAGGAAATTCAAAATGGCTGTTTTACTGCGTCCCACCTCAGCAGCCATGGCGCTGCGAGAGGCCCTGTGTATGCAGCTCCACAACCCAAACACGTTCAAAACCACGCTTTATATTACACTACCTTATATTACACTACCTTTACCAAACTACATTCAGTACAATGTAATCTGCTCTGTAACAATGTGTAATAACTTGTACCTATGTAGTACATACTCAATGGAATAATGTGTATTAGTACTTTGGAGGTACATAATGTAATAGGACATATGACCTTTAGGGTTAGGACTTAATGTTAGGGTAAGAGTGTGGGTCTTATGTTTTATTACATGACGTTAGGAATGGGTATCGTTAAACGGTGCCTACTTGGTACCGACCGAAAAGCTCCGGTCGGGGCTGGTATCGAAAAACTAAAATTCTTTCAGTGCCAACTTTTGGTTCTTTTTCTCTCCAGACGTCAATATATATGACCCGCAGTGAGTCTAAAAAAACAACATGGACGTGTGCGCAGATAATGAGCCGCTTCAGCGCAAATGGAGCGAAGCAAAGCTATAACTTACAGCTTCAATTTAAAGTGAAGCAAAGCTATAACGTACTAAACTTTTGTAATAGAGATGGCTCAGCCTCGGTCTGCGGCAGGACTGAGCCAGGACTAAACCAGGTCTTACACCGGTTGTAAAACCCAGAGCCAAACTAAACCAGTTACAAACCAGGACTGAATAAGAAACTTGAGTTTTTAGGCAAATTGAAAAACAAAACAGTGACGACAAGAAAGACGTCTTTACCTTTAGCGACAGACCCGGAGGCTGAGTTTACAACTTTAAAAGCAGCTGCAGCGAAAGGAATATCAAAGATCGTTTGTGGAAAAGTGAGCGCTCACTCTGTATTAGACATTTTGGTACAGTTTTGGTAAATTATTAGTGGCAGAGTGAGCGCTCACACTGTGTAAAGATCTTTGATGTGTGGAGTGTTTTTGCTTTGTCAAAGCGCAGAGGGTTTAGAACATTTTGGCTGAAAGAAAACCGTGTCCTGACGTGGATCTGTCTCTGCAGCTCAGGAGGTAATAATAACGTCCTTTCTCTCTTTTTATCGCTGCTTAAGTGGAAATTGTGCTCAAAACACGAAGTTACAGGTGACGCTGCTGCGGCCTGTGTAGCTTCTGTTTTGCTGTTTTAGGACTTTTTCCTGAACGATACTTTTTTATACATGTTATTTTAATTGAATTAAAATTACATAGGTATCGAAAAAAGTACCGTTAAGGCACCGGCACCGAAAAGCAGGTATCGTTAAAGTACTGGCATCGGAAAAAAAACTAACGGTACCCATCCCTACATGACGTGCCACCAAAATACTAATACACATCATTCCATTGTGTCTGTAACCTGTAATATTAGACACTGTTACATGGCACATTACATTGTACTTAATATGGCAGGTACAATGTATCAAGGGTAGTGTAAAACGCCGCTGTTTCCCAGAAAGCAAATGACCATATTTGGATTACAGCTTCGTCTCGGTCACAGCCATTCGTGCTACACGTGGATACCAAACATGTCAGTATTTGTGAATGAATAAGCGTGGGAAAGAACAGGGAGTCTGACATTAAAACGGTCCTATGTCACGCTAAATCGACTTGTCTGAGCTCTTCATCACATCATAACGTTATATCCTCATCTTATACAAACCTGGAGTGTGGATTTATTTCTTTGTCCATTTCCTTCTTCCACACTCTTAAAACAGATGTGTTGAAAACAACACAAAATGTGTTAAAAAAAGGGCAAAGGGTCACAAGGGGGCGCCCTTCCAACCTTCTCAGTGTACATGTGAATTGAATCTCTTTAGAGTTAGACTTTAGGTCAGACACCATGAGTGACAGTAACATGACGCTAAATAGTGACCCTTTATTTTCAGTAAAAAGGCTGAAGCCTCATTGCTCTTCAGTCACAGACTGAGAAGTGAAGAAGGAAGTCATGGAGATTCTCATTTAGAACATTACACTTCTGCTGGATGTAACAATAAACGTTTGAAATTAAAGTATTCTTTAGTAATAGTGCTGAAGATCCTGAATTTGTGTGTTTAAAATGTCAGTTAATTATTAATGACTCTCATTCTACATAAACAAACCCTTGTCATTTGTATCTGCTGTAGAGTCATGCTTGTCCCAGTTCCTCTGAGTCGTGGTACAGGACTGATGTTACAGTAGAAGCTCATGAGGCTCATTTCTTCAACACAGTTACTATAGTAACTATTTTCTCCAAAGTAAAAGTAGATCTACCACAGTCCTGTCCACATCTGTCATGGTCCACCATGACCCACCGTGACTCAGAAGAACTGGGACACACATGACTCTCCATCATATATAACTGTCATGTTTTGTTTGGTTTGTAAAATGAGAGTAATTAATTAACTAAAATTTTTATTGATATAATTTCAGAATATTCACATTTGGATTTTTACTTTTTTTGATCAGAAATACTATTTTTTGTATATATTTTGTTTTTCCTATATTTGTGAGTTTCAGAATAAGATTTGACTCTTATATCCAGCAGAAGTCTGAAGTTCTGTCTAAAGCAGAATCTCCATGACTTCCTTCTTCACTTCTCAGTCTGTGACTGAAGAGCAACGAAGCCTCAGCTTTTTTACAGACAATAAAGAGCTCACTATTTAGCGTCATGTTACTGTCACTCATGGTGTCTGACCTAAAGTCTAACTCTGAAGAAATTCAATTCACATGTACACTGAGAAGGTTGGAAGGGCGCTCCCTAGTGTCCAAGTGCGTCCAACTGCCCGGACCAAATTTGTATTTATTTTGAGCCCACGGGCAGGACGGGGGATGTTAAGAGGTTAACGCAGTCAGTGTGTTAAATATCTCAACACACTGACTGTGTTAAAAACAACACATGTTGTGTTGTCCTTAACTAGACACAGGGATGTGCATTTTTTAACACATTTTGTGTTAAAAAGTGTGTTATTTGTATTTCCTTGTATTTTACCCCTAAAATGAATATTATACATGCAGGAATTACACTAAAATAATCACAAACAATATAATTAAAAGTAATTCTTATTTATTATGTATTAGCAAATCACAAATGTGAACACATAAAAGAATCTCTACAGTTGGTTTGAAAACATGGAGGATGTTTGAAAAAATATTGAGTTTTTAAAATTGCATTTTTCAGGTTTACCTTATGTTTACAGTACACCATACTAAAGTCAATAGCATTGTGCCAAATGTTACCAAAAAAAAAAATAGGGATGTTCACAAGCCACAATGTAGTTTGTTTTAAGTTGTTGTTGTTAACTCTTGTCAATCGAAAATGAAAATCTAAAGATTAGGCTAGTTGGCCAAGTCCCGACTTACAAACTACACAATCATAATTTAACACTAAACTTAAATGGTTCAGATTACAAACACAGCAAATTTAGAACAGTCTTTGGTACTCATCACTCGTTTGGATGACGAGGAGCGGGGGCAGAAGGAGAGCGCAGTCAGCCCGGGGCGGAGGCGTGTGACGCGGTGAGCTGAAGATTCAAGCAGTGCGTGATTGGACAACAGTTTAACACATGCAGTGTGTTATTGTAAATATGCAACATGGTTGGATAATAATTTAACACAAGATGTGTTATTTTGTGTAGTTTCATTTTTACACAGAAATTTCAACACCAACACAATATTAACACAACATGTGTTAATATTAACACAACATGTGTTAAATGAGCCTTAACACATAAATTGTGTTAAAATTTAACACATCTGTTTTAAGAGTGCACACTCTCCACACGAGGCACTTCCTGAACACTCCTTTGTTTTTCACGAGGAAACCGCTTTATTACGTGTTACAAAGGCCGTGATAAAGGCTGTATCTTCCTTTGAGTAGGAGAGGAGATGTTTTTCGGGGGTCGCGGTGGCGGCGGTGGTGGTGGTGAGGGTGAAACGTGATATTGTGATAACAGCAGGAATGAGGAGACGGTCCGGACACAAGGCACCGTTTGTCTCCGTCCCAGGGAAATCCTTTACTAAACTCCGGGCTCCTTCACTGACTGTGAGAAAGAATGACCGGCATTAAACCGACACGAAGAGCAGTCAACATCTCATACACTAAACCCTATGGAGTCTTTCTTGGTTGATGATTCACCGGTGAGCTGTGATAATAAGTGTCAATGATGGTATTTTTGTAAATTGACCCTCTTGGTCGCACCGCAGGACAACAACAGGAAAATCTGTTTTAGTTCCTGGGGGATGAGAATTAAAACTGAAAATACCCCATGTCCTTCAGTCATTTTTATGGACAATTCGCACGGGATGAGCAAAGTCAGTAATTCACTCGTTTTTATTGACTTGTTTTGACAAGGCAGTTTGATTTGTAGAGCACAGAAACAAGGTAATTCAAAGTGTTGCACACATAAAATTACAAGAAAGCAGATTAAATAAATAAATCCATAATAAATCCATAAACATCAATGTAATCAGTTAATCACATTAAAAGTGAATAGAGTGAATAAAGTACTTTCAGTCCCATATGCAGCTCTAAAGAACTTCAGCCTGGATTTGAACATTGTCAGACTTTTTATCTCATTTTTTAAAATCTAAATGATGTGTTATTATGTTTTATGTGTTCTCTCACATTATGTTTTATGTGTTCTCCCCGTGTCTGCGTAGGTTTCCTCCGGGTACTCCGGTTTCCCCTACCACTAAAAACGTGTACAATAGGTCAGGATGAATGAGAGTGTGTTTGAGAGTGCGCATGGGGGACGACGGATGGAAATTAGCCCAAGGCTACAATCCGGTGTGGCTTGTTCATTAACTTGCACTGTCCCGACCAAATAAACATAAAAACATGTTTCCATGTTGCACGATTGAGCCGAGAACAGTTCCTAGTTTGTGAATCTGTTCTCCAACAATGGCGAAAACTATTTTGATTCTGATTGAGGCCTGTCTCACATCCTCATGAAGACTGTTAGCAGTGTAAATCTGAAACTTGGCCTCACCGCGTTTAGTCCTGACTCTGGGATCAACAGGAGACCCCTCCCTGAGATGGTTCATACGGCTCTAACATGTCAGAGATGGACTTTGGTGCTAAACCATGAAAAGACTTGAAAATGAAAATTCTATTCTCTGAACGACTGAAGCCAGTGCAGAGACCGGAGCACTGGACTAATGTGGTCATTTTTCCTGGTTCTGTTCATACTGATCAAGTATTGGCGCGGCCGTCCATTGGCGTGGGGAGAGAGAGGGGTGGTGTGGGAGTTCATGTGCCTTTGTTTGGGTCGTGTCAACGCAATTACAGCCAAGCGAGTGCAGACCCCGCGTGCCACAGCGGGACCGATTGTGTCCACTCTTTCTCTCAGGACACAGGCAGTGTGGTAGAGTTGAGGCGATGGACGACGAGCAACATCACGATGTAGAGCCACCATCGTGATGCCACGCCCCCTCCTGTCAGAAACACGCGCTGATCTTCTGTGGGCCTTGTAAACCTACAAACTTTGCAGGGATTGCACTGTAAATTAAATCACGAATATAGCTAATATGCACGCTAGTTTAAGTAGCCTAGCAGAAGCCAGAAGACATGATGTGTTAGCCGTAATTATTCAAATAAAGACGCAGTGCTGCTCTATTTCTGACGCGCGGGGCTCGCTCTCTCTCTCTCTCTCTCTCTCTCTCTCTCTCTCTCTCTCTAAAAGCAGCTACTGTTTAACACCGCGTGGTTTCGCGTTGCTTTTCGTATGGAAACTAAACAGTTTTAAAATGCTGCGATGGATCTCACATCAGAGCTGAGAGCGCAGGGGTTTGGATGTTTTCACGAAGGACCGAGAGAGGAGAGAGAGGAGAGAAAGAGGTGCAGGAGGTACGAGGCTACGAGCACATGGACCGAGCGTGTGGAGCAACTTCAATAACGTAGGCTACGACGCAAACTTCTAAATATTGTCCCGTTCACCCACTGTTTCTTAAACATTACGTTAAAATTGAGCAAATGCAAATAATAAGCTCAGATTTACATTTGTATTAGTGTGATAAGAACCTTGTTATTGAGGAGCAGATGACGCTCTGAATAAGTCGTTCTCCTGAGACTTTTACGCACAAGTTTTAACACATTTCTGTTGCAAAATTTGTATTCAATGACTCTGTTCAGATCATGTTTAGTTTAGATCCATTTATCCTGTGATCTCACATTTTTCCTAACATAAATAAAATGCAGCCTATATATAGGCTATGTAAATGTCTTTATAATGTCTTATAATGAGAGTTGGACGATATCTTCGTCCATCACGATGGTTCACTGTAAACATCGTCAACTGCCAATTAAGGGGACATCGCCCAACCCTACAGTGTGGAATTCACAGTGGGATAGTTTGTAGTTTACAGTTTGACTTGATAAAGCTTATAAAAGCCTCTAATGCTAGAGGAAGAACATGAGGCAGTGCGATGTAAACGAGCTAAAGATGTGAGGCTGATATAGGAGAGCAACAGCTGTGAACAGGCAAGATGAGCAGCACTGTGCTTACGGCAGGCGGAAGACCTGGCCCTTGGTCTCTTTTTAAAACGCACTTTAGTCCATTTTTAAAAGCTTTCACATTTCCATTGGCAGCTCCTCCTGTGATGGAGGCACTGCTCTGACTGGGATTATGAGCCTCAGAGAACATTAGGGGCTTAATAGAGACATCCTGCAAAAGTTAGTCAATGATGCGGGCAGGCAACTTTCTCTCATAAAGTTGCTAATAAGATTTCCCACAGTGTAGAACAAACTGCAGTTGGACCATCCCCGTGATTCTGAGTTTGGGAGGAGGGAACAAGAGTCCTGAGAGAGAGAGAGAGAGAGAGAGAGAGAGGAGGCAGACTCTCCTCACCCGCTGCTGCACAGGGAACAAAACACTCCCCGTCTTCCTCGCTTTGGGACGCTTACGCCGGAGCAGGACGGAGCTTCTTTCTATTTTTTTTTTAACCACGCAGGTTGAAAAGTCTTGAGTGGAGAGAGAAGGAGACGAGCTGCGGAGAGAGTGAGCGAGCGAGCGAGCACTTGATGCCGCGGCGAGGAAAAGCAGCTGCGAGGCGATTATTCCTGGAGCACGTTTGGATAAAGACCATGCGGCGTTAAAAAAACCCAGCGGAGTATACTCACGCACTTTCAGGGGGAAGGAGGAGGAGATGGCTACGGCCGTGTTCCAGGTAAGAAGGAGGAATCTAGCGTGATGTATTTGGGTCTTTTGCTGAGACTGGCAAAGCTGAACGCATCTCCAGGAGAAAATGTACTGAGTAGGTGATTGTGACGGCATCTGCTCAGGCTCTAAACAGAAGACTGAGAAGGAGGTATTTATTGTGTGTTAATTGTTTGGATAATTAGTATCTTACGCTTTCTGACTGTAAAGGAAGTCGGCCTTAAAGAGCACATGACTAATAGGGCTTCTCAGGCTGTGGTTCATGTCCCACTGGTTTCACTTATAGGCGTCTTCATCATCTGCAATTTCAGACTTTACTCGTGTTAACTGAAGATCATTTCTTAGTTGCAGGAGATACGTTTTTGATGATGTTGTTCGATCAAAGATTTCTGATTCGGCAATGTGTGTAAGTTAGGCGTTTGTAAATTAGATTTATATCCTTTTTGGACAAAGTTAGTCCAATTTAAACCTCTTTTCTTCAGTTGTTCACCCACATCTAAGAGCTTCTTGACTGGAGAGCAACAGTGTGACCTACAAATGTGAGTGTAACCTTTTTTGTCGCATTGTCGCCACGTTTTTATCACATTTTTTACACATTTGTAGGTCTTAGCTTTAAAAGGAGGCGTTACACTACAGGCTGTGGGCTCTCCAGTCGAGAAGCTTTTAGATTTGGGTAAAGCTAAGAAAATGTGCTCTGTTAAGTGTTCAGGGAGTTCAGCTTCCCAATGGCCTTGTGTATGAAACTGTTCTTCAGTCGACTGGAACTGGCCCGTAGATTCCGCAGTCTCCTCCCTGAAGGCATTACCTGGGTGCGTATGGTCCCTGGTGATTCTGGCGGCTTTGCGGGTGAGACGGGTGGAGTACATGTCCTTAATGGAGGGGAGAGGGGCTCCGTAGATCTTCTCCGCTGCTCTCACGATGCGCTGGAGGCTCCTTCGGCAGGAGAAGCCTCCAGCGCTGTGCCACTCTGTGATGGAGCTGGTCAGGATGCTCTCTATAGTCCCTCTGTAGAAGTGCCTCACAGTGATGGTCAGGATGCTCTCTATAGTCCCTCTGTAGAAGAACCTCACAGTGATGGTCAGGATGCTCTTTATAGTCCCTCTGTAGAAGAACCACACAGTGATGGAGCTGGTCAGGATGCTCTCTATAGTCCCTCTGTAGAAGGACCTCACAGTGATGGAGCTGGTCAGGATGCTCTCTATAGTCCCTCTGTAGAAGTGCCTCACAGTGATGGTCAGGATGCTCTTTATAGTCCCTCTGTAGAAGAACCACACAGTGATGGAGCTGGTCAGGATGCTCTCTATAGTCCCTCTGTAGAAGTACCACACAGTGATGGAGCTGGTCAGGATGCTCTCTATAGTCCCTCTGTAGAAGAACCACACAGTGATGGAGCTGGTCAGGATGCTCTCTATAGTCCCTCTGTAGAAGTACCACACAGTGATGGAGTTGGTCAGGATGCTCTCTATAGTCCCTCTGTAGAAGTGCCTCACAGTGACGGTCAGGATGCTCTCTATAGTCCCTCTGTAGAAGAACCACACAGTGATGGAGCTGGTCAGGATGCTCTCTATTGTCCCTCTGTAGAAGAACCACACAGTGATGGAGCTGGTCAGGATGCTCTCTATTGTCCCTCTGTAGAAGAACCACACAGTGATGGAGCTGGTCAGGATGCTCTCTATAGTCCCTCTGTAGAAGTTGCACATAACGGACGCTGGGACTCTAGCTCTTCTTAACTTGCGGAGAAAGTAGAGACGTTGATTACTTTTCTTGACCAGTGATGTAGTGTGCATGGTCCAGGAGAGTTTATCTGTGATGTGCACACCCAGGAACTTAGTGCTGGTCACCCTCTCCACTGCAGCACCGTTGATTGTTGGAGGAGCATGCTGGACCCGCACTCTTTGAAAGTCCATAACAATCTCTTTTGTCTTCTCCACATTTAGAGAGAGATTGTTCTGTGTGCTCCACATGGCCAGACTGCTCACCTCACTCCTGTAGTTTGACTCGTCTCTGTTGCTGATGAGACCCACCACTGTTGTGTCGTCTGCAAACTTGATAAAGACGTTTGAGTCGTACTTTGGAGCGCAGTCATGGGTCAGCAGAGTGAACAGGAGGGGGCTCAGCACACAGCCTTGGGGAGCCCCCGTGTTCAGTGTGATGGTTCTGGAGGACTTGCTCTAGGTTCTACTGGTATCGAAAAAATAAAAGTATCAAAAGTAGGCACCGAAACAAATAATGTTGTTGTGTCCTTGGGCAAAACACGTCCTCCACCTTCCCGGCTGATGATGACGGTGTGATCCTCAAAGGCGCACATTGCTTTCTGGAGCTGTCTAGACACTTGTAGCTAATCCCTTACACTTTCTGTATGAATGTTCGGACTAATCGACTGTGAACTCATGACCGCAGTCCGAGCTCTGAGCCCCGTGAACCGACGTGAACTGAGGCATGTTTTTCTAGCGGTCTCTCTCTCTCTCCGCGCCTTCAGGTCCTTTTGTTTTAGTCAGATCTACAGAACGGACGTCTCTGCCAAAGTCTCCCCCCGAGCAGCCTCTGCGCCGGGTTTAGAGCCAAAGTAGTTTAGATTCGGTTTCATTCACGGGTTTTTACTGCACTTCTGGTCCTGCTTTTGTCTTGCAAGGGAAATGGTAATCTAGAAATAAGTAAAGAAGTATGTTTGCCCTTCGTTTGAGTTGGCAAATCAAAAATCTACCAGTGGATCAAGTATTTTTGCACTTAAAGAGGGGGTATTATGCTTTTTTCAATCACATAGCACCAGTCTATAGCATACTACAATGATGACGTAACCTTCTGTTGGTCTGTATATGCAGTAAATTAAAATAACTGCCTTGAATAAAATTGCTCTCTCAAAATGGCTGCACTGAGCGTCTTGAAATAGGCCTCTGTCTCTTTAAGAAGCTTTCCGACACGCCCCCTTCAGCACACTGCTGTGGCATCTAAACAACACTACTGTGCGGGGAGGGGGCTCTGCTGAGCTGAGGAGCAGTGGTTGGTGGCTTGGCTGGTGACGAAAGGTCCAGAGGCGTCTCCAGGAGGTGGGGGCGTTCCTAGGAGGACTGAGGCATAGCTACACCTAAAATGGCTGCCGTCTAAGTTTTTACTGATTACTCAAAAATATGTGAATGAGCCAAGGCAACACTCCAGGCATGTGTTTAATGAGGGAATGACATAATAACATGATATAAAGCTTGAAAAAGTCGATTTTACATAATACCCCCTCTTTAAATAAAGAAAAATAAAACATCTCACTGCTCTTAAGTAGGTTCAAATAAACCTCACTTGGCTTTGTCAATAGAACAAGCATAGTTTTTCTTGCTTTCTACTGGTTTTGTCTCAAATAATGCTTGTTCTCTTGGATTCTTACTTCAAGACTGTCCAAATCTACTCAAAATCAGCATAACATTTTCTTAATCCAAGCACTCATAGTCTTTGAGCCACTGATGGTAAATGGTAAATGGACTCAACTTATATAGCGCTTTTCCACCTTCATTAGGCACTCAAAGCGCTTTACAGCAAGGATCCACTCACCCATTCACACTCTCATTCATACACCAGTGTACGCAGACACTGGAGGCAAGTAGGGCAATGTGCAACTTCAGGAGGCAGGATTCGAACCCCCGACCATGAGACGACCCGCTCTACCATCTGCGCCACCGTCACCCCCTTGATCTGATTTAAGGTGTTTTTTCAGTCGTTCTTGGAGGTAAAATGAGTGATGTAAAAGGGTGCATTGCAACCTCACAATGGCTGAATCCGAAACCCTTAAATTGGTAAGAGTTCTAACGCCAAACCGGATGTGCGTCAGCGTCCGCCATGATAAGAAGCGTCCGAATGGTGCTGTTAGTGAGGAAGGAGTTAGGGAAAGGAGCCTCAATGCTAACTATCATAGCCACTTTAGCATAGGGACCTCTGATGCTAACTCACTGGTGATTAGGAGCTATGTGCCATCCCATAAGCCACCAGCTTTATATCATGGTCTGTTTTCTGTGAGGCTTCATATCGTTATTGTGGTTCATGTTTGAGTCATTAAAGTCAGTGGCTGCAGGATTTTTTGTAGTCCAATACTATGGGTCATGTAGCTTTATGAAACAGCTGTTGAGATAAAAATAACGCTAAAGGGAAATGTGATGGATCATTTGGATTTTTCTTTTTTTCCTCCTTAATTTTGACACTATGTTGTTGCATACGCAATACAGTAGCGCTTTTGTTTGGCCTGCAGTCCACCAATAACCTTGAAGAAGAAGAAGTACAGAAACAGCTGTTGGTGATGTCACTTCCCCTTCCCCTGGGTAAGGACGGTCGAATAGGACAAGTAGCTCTGATGCCAGTGACGGACTGGCCATTGGGCAATGTGGGCAAATGCCACTGCGGCCGCCTGGTCTCATCACTTGTTGTGGCCGCATCACAAACAAATAAATAGGCTAAATAAAGCGAGGAAGCGGCCGCCTATTGGCGCAATGGCTGCAAGCGGCAGCACCACCAGCGGCTCGCTCGCCGCTCATCACAACTTGTGGCGCACAACCATATAAAAAGGCTAAATAAATAAATAAAGCGGAGATGCGGCCGCCAAATGTGGCCTCTCTGCTAAAATTGCCAGGGCCTCTTTTTGGTGCCAGTCCGCCACTGTCTGAAGCTCTAGTTCACTAACTGCATAGGGAACTAACAGTTGACCCCATGAAGAAAAAAACTCTCTTATTTCTCTCTTACTATAAACATATTCATCACAAACACTGGAAAAATGCTACATTATATTATGGCTTGAAATGTGCTTGGATTAAGTTAATGCTGATTTTGAGCAGGTTTGGACTGTCTTAAAATAAGATTGTCAATGGAACAAGCCGTAATCAGCTTAAAATAAAAGAAATTACTTCATATACTTTAAGCTGGGGTACTACCTGACATTTTGTTGTTGTAAAGTAAATGTATTTTTGCCACCTCAGAGCAGGCAAGGCAAGTTTATTTGTATGTACAAGACAACTCCATGTGCCTCACAGCAACACCAAACACACAAACACAATAAAATACAATAAAAAGCATAACAATTAAATCAATTTAAAAAATATGTGTTGCAGGTGGCATTGTGAAAGCTAGAAATGAGTTTGAGCCAAAACTAAACACAGTTTGAATAGAAAATAACTGCTCAAAACCAACACAAATTTTGATAATTCAAGCACTTTAAAGTCATTTTTTGTCCAGGATAAGATTGTTTTTTTCCCCAGTGCACCAATAAGTCAAGCCAATGTCAGGTCCATGTGGATGTTTTTTTTTTCACTGCGAATTGTTCAGTAGAATCAAAAAAACGGCACTCGTTGCTAATGTTAGCATATGTAACATGAGGCTAACGTTAGCTCCCTTGTTAGCATTGTCCGTTTTTGAAGTATTCATGGGCTGTTGAACCGCTCTGCTCTTTTCCATGTCTCTATATATTTATTTAGTAGGGAAATATCTTCATGTGTCAGCTTTTGCTAAAGTAATGGAGAAATGGGAGAAAGTTTTGTTTCTTCCCTTCTTTGTTTTCCCTCTGGCAGCTTCAAACATGACCATATGTGCGATTACAAAGATGCCGTCTGTATCGATACGATCATAAAAACACCAGACGTTCATCACATCCACAGTGTAGCCCGGTACAAACTTCAACTTGAAGTCCAACAAGTGATTTTGAGTAACTTTGACTTGTCGAGTGGTTTACACTTGTCTCCAATCTGATCTGCCGATGATATACGGGTATTTTTCTTATTTTAAATGCAAGGAAAGCTTTTTTTTTAATATTCAGCGTATTCTTAATTCAGTCATTTTCACTCATTAAACATCACATTTTGCTGTGTATATTCCTATGCATGTTTTGTCCTGGTTTCGTTCTCCATCAGGTCTGCTTTACTCCACCGCAGTGCTCCTGGACCTGCTTTAGTCCACTTTTCCAGTCCTTAATACTCCCAGTCCTTGTGTATCCCCGGTCCGCTCCTTGCTCTTCATTGAAAAAAGCTCCAGAACTCTGACAGCGCCCAGGGAATGTTTGGCTCCAGTTGTTGCCAATTCGCCTCCGAGAAAGAGGCCACAGTTTGGAACTTCACGCTCCTGAACGTGCGCTGGAAAGTTTAGCTGTGCTTCAAATCTCTCTTTAACCCTCGGAGTGCAATGTTTTTTTTTTTTTTTTTTTTACTGAAGCCTGAGTAGTTTTCCCCAATGCGTGTTCACGGTAAACCTATGTCAGTCGTGTAAGACATTTTTCCGTATGTTTTGTCCTGTGACGTGGTCAGCTGATGCAGAAAGGGCCAGTTTTGTTTAGGAAGCGCTTATAATAAGAGGCTTGTTTTTCCATTACACTGCTGCAGAGGCTGGGTCAGTGGGCTGCACACTATGGTAAGGGGTTTTACTACGCCTTCATTTGGACAGACTGGTTTTTTAAGAAGAGCGTTTAGGTTCAGTAGTGAGTAGAGTTAGTCCAATAATGTTCATTTGGTCCATACACGACAGTTTCAGCTGCTCACTTCCACAAGGTTTTATAATAGTTTAGTTTATTTGAGCAGCAAACACTCTGCTCAAAAGGAGTGGGCCGAAGCAAAAGCTTATAAGCCCACCCCCAAAATCAATACAATTAAAATCATAATTTCACAGGAACATAGTGGAACAACAAAGGAACAAAACAGCAACAAGGAAACAACAGCAAAACAAAATAGAACAAAATAGACCCTACACACCCGCAGCATCCGACCATACCCCAAAACGGAGCAATACTGATTACGTAACAACTAATTACAAAACAACTATGATAATGCCACATACTTACAAACTATTTACAAAGAACTATAACTTACAAAACACTGTTTGAAGTGTTCGTACATCAACAGAAAGAAGCACAATTACAACAACGGTCTAGTTTCATGTACGAAGTCTAGTACAAAGCAAGTAACAAAAGGCGATCATTACATTTCTTTCAGATGGTTACCATGGTAACATTGTTAGCATTACCAAAAGTCACTAGTTTTATGTTAAAAAGACAGATTAATATACATATTATACTCAGTGAATATTATTATGTACATTTATTATGTAAGCCCTACACAGTGTAGTGCGTTACAAAGCCAGGTGTAGAGCGGGCCAGTTGTAGAGGGCAGTAGCTCCTCATCAAACCTATGCAGCTGCCCTAACTAGCTGATTTTGTAGATGATGTTCCTATGCTGTGTGGTGCGTCAAAGGATTACGCGAGGATTACGAGCCCGTTGGGAGGATCCCTCTCAACAGATCCATAGCTCGCCTGCCCTAATTCTCTATTTGTAATTTTGAGCAATAGAATGACATCACTGGCTTTTAATGCCAGTGATGGGCAACCTTTGAGCAAAAAAATAAATCATATTAAAGTTAGACGATAATTGTTGTATTTGGTACTGGGGAAAAAATGCCATCTTATCTTATATAAATAGCTTAAAATGTTCTTGTCTTAAAGGAACAGGACACTGTTCTTCCATACTGAGATATGTTCTTACCTGAGCTTAGACGAGTTGATACATACCTGTCAGGAACATATCTCAGAATGGAAAAACTGTGGCCTTTTCCTTTAAGAACTGAAAGGCCTATAGGACTGGCACAGGGAACAGACCGGCTCCAATACCTCTGCTGCTGCGGTGACTTACTGCGCCGTTTTTTTTACAGCCGCAGCCAATGGCCACGTTTTACTGTCGGAGGTGAATCCGTAGTGCAAACGGCGCGAGTGTGAATAATGTTCGGAGCTGCTTTTCTTTTGGCAGCTGCTGCAGAGACGCTGGCGCCGGCCCAAAGCCCACAGACCTCCCTCTTCCTCCGACTGCAGCAGTTTGAGAACAGGGATCGAAAGAGCAATCTAAATGGTCACAATCAGCGAAGTGAAGTGGTATGTTCTCAGCAGTACAGCGAGACAGGACTAAAGTGAACGGACGATCCAAAACTGCATCAATCAAGTGGTTTTGTCGCGGGAACAGCAACAAAAAAGTACGGTTGCAGAGTGTAATCCTCCAGGTGTTCATGGGACGTTTTTCCAAAAGTTGTGATAAAACATATTTTTACATCCAAAACTTGTCTTTGCATTGTACAGCAGGTTTAGCCATTGAGGCTCTGGGGAATAAGAAAGGACTTAAAGTAGACGTTGTTTTATCATCTATATGAAACAGAGCCGTCGCTGTGCCCTGAACTCACTGAATTTCGGCTCCAGTTCGAGCATCTCACAGCGAAAAGAAGCGATCTATAAGCACATGCAGCATTGCTCTATCAGATAAAAGCCTATCGACAAATGAGGGTCCAGTAAACTCGCTTTGCGTCGGGCGCCAAAGTCTCGGAGGGGCACCACATTGAGGCCAATGTGATCGAACGGCAGTGTACAGCTGACAAAAGAACGGCCCGTATTCAATGGGAACAACGAGGCAGAAGAGCTACAGAAATGTGGCCAAACGATACAGCGCGTGTATGAATCCCTGAGGCCCATTCCTACAAATGTAATAAATTAACTGTAAACTTAACCCTTTCTACTCTAAAGAGCCATATGTGGCTCCAGTTATGGTCCCGGTATTTGGACACAAGGGGGCGCCCTATTAACCTTCTCAGTGTAAATGTGAATTGACTTTCTTCAGAGTTAGACTTTAGGTCAGACACCATGAGTGACAGTAACATGACGCTAAATACAGTGAGCTCTTTGTTTCCAGTAAAAAGGCTGAGGCCTCATTGCTCTTCAGTCACAGAGCAACAGGTGAAGAAGGAAGTCATGGAGCTTCTGCTTTAGACAGAACTTCAGACTTTTGCTGGATGTAAGAGTTATATCATATTCTGAAACTCAAAATATGGTAAAAAACAAAAATATAGGAGAAAAAAACATGATTGATACTTATGAAGGTTGAAGAAACATCCATATATATTATCTGATGTAGTCGTGTGTGTCCCAGTTCCTCTGAGTCGAGGTGGATCATGGTGGACCATGACAGATGTGGACAGGACTGTGGTAGGTCTACTTTTACTTTGGAGAAAATAGTTACTATAGTAACTGTGTTGAAGAAATGAACCTCATGAGCTTCTTCTGTAACATCTGTCCACATCAGTCCTGCTGCAGCACGACTCAGAGGAACCGGGACAAACATGACTCTACAGCAGATACACATGACAAGGGTTTGTTTTTGTAGAATTAATATCCTGATGTTTTAATCACATACATTTTCACACTTATTACTAAGGAATACTTGAATTTCAATCTTTTATTGTTACATCCAGCAGAAGTGTAATGTTCCAAAGCAGAATCTCCATGACTTCCTTCTTCACTTCTCAGTCTGTGACTGAAGAGCAAAGAGGCCTCAGCCTTTTTACTGAAAATAAAGAGCTCACTATTTAGCGTCATGTTACTGTGACTCACGGTGTCTGACCTAAAGTCTAACTCTGAAGAAAGTCAATTCACAGAGACTCAGAGTGGGCGGGGCTCAAATGTGACCAAACGCCAAGATGCAAGATCTGATACTAAAATAATAAAACCAAAGTATAAGGGGTTAAGTTCAGATCCTGACAGAAGTTTAATGTCGTGTAGTGTTCTCTGGAGCCTGTCCTCGCAGCGGCAGGAGAGAAAGGAAAGAGGGGAAGGCGTGGAGACATTTCTGCTCAGGGCAACAAACGGCAGAGGAGCACAGAGCGGCCTCGTTCTGAAGTTGGCGACTTTACACAGAGGCGAGTGAGAGGAGGACGGGGAGCAGATGCAGCAGGTCCTCACTGTCGCTTCAATCTGAATGAGTTAACCCTGTAAAATGGTGAGAGCCAAAACAAGGATCGGATCGGTGCATCCCTTGTATAAAGCCACAAAAGAAAGAAGTTGCTTGTGGGTAATGAGTCTGCTCTGAAACAATAAACTGCAAATGTCGTCAGAAGAGTCGACTCTGTACTGTCTTGTAAAAGTCGGTCGTCTCTGCAGTGAACGACTCTCGCTGTGGCCCGCGGAGCATGAAACCTTTCGCCTGGATCCTCCCGCGCTGATGTCACACTCTGCCTCTCTGTCCTCGGGCTAAAATCGCAGCCGTATTTATTTTATTGCTGTGCGTTTAGAGCTGAGCGGGCACATACCTGCAGCCACAGCACATTAGCAGCGTAAACAAGCCGTGCCAAGGCCCAGACGCACAGACGAGGGTTTGAGGCAGAGTCGGGGGCGAATCAAGGCTCCCATTGGCGGTAGGTGGTCCACAGGAGCGCAGCTGCGGGATTTGGATCCAGAGCTGAATGATTTAGGATAAATACCTCATCGGGAGAACATCTATGCCTTTCAGGACATGTTTGTAGTCATCCAAACTGGGGGTGCACCTCTTGTACCACTTTAGAAACAAAACATTTAAAATCAAGTATATAACGTGTTTAAAAAGTCTATTGATATTTCACTGGATTTCATGAATAATATGGTGTTTAAAAAAATACAAGAACACTGTATTTTTTCTTATTATTCATCTAAAAATCTTTTCGAGGACCCCGCCAAGGGACTCAAGACCCCCACTTTGGGAACCCATGGTCTAAACGGCAGGGCTGAAGACAGGAACACAGTCTGCAGTGAAGAACCACATTTCAGTTTTTATCCAATGGTTTTGACCCAATTTAGGCTTGGTTTCGGCTTTAGACCAGTGTTCATTTTCCATCCATCCATCCATTTTCTTCCACTTGTCCGTTGCCGGGTCGTGGGGGCAGCTGTTGGAGCTGCAACAGCCCCTATGGCTCTTCCTGTAGGTGGTGGGTCCACAGAAGGACGGCCTCATGGTTCTAACCGGGCCTGTTGGTCTGTCATAAGGGGCTTCTGAACCGCTCTTTGTCTGAACCGCTCTTTGTCTGACCCGTCACCTAGGACCTGTTTGCCATGGGAGACCCTACCAGGGGCACGAAGCCCCCGACAACAGAGCTCCAGGATCATTCAGGCTCAAACCCCTCCACCACGTTAAGGTGGCGGTTCCAGGAGAGGAATGTTAATTTTGTCAACTAAAATATTTCATCATAATTTTAGTCAAAATTATATCTTTGCTGCATAAAATGAGTATAAAAACTAAGTTACAGTAAATAGTTAATGAGACTAAACCTGACTAAAATATTTTTGGTGTCTAATGGGCTCTATGCAAAGTGACCCGACGTGATTTCCGCCTGGACAGTAACATCAGGGTTGTCCTTCCTCTCCCCTATCTTTTACATCCACGACTAGCAGGGTCTTCGTAAAGAACAGAGCCTGTGCAAAAAAGAATCGGCCTGTAAGTAGTTTTAATTTTATGGAGTTGTTTAAATGTTATATTGTCATTATCTAACACCAGCCTTTAGCTCCCAGATAAAAGTTCCTTAACGACCACTGGCGTTTCCTTTGGGGTAGGATTCACCATCAGTAACTCGCTGTCCTTTACCAAATCTTGAGCATTCTCTTCATTTGTTAATTGTGAATGTAAAAGATAGGGGACAGAAAGTATAGCATCAGTCTAATTGTCCAGGAAGAAATCACGTTGGGTCACATGCACATAGCCCATAAACCTACGCAGACACGGGGAGAACATGCAAACTCCACCAGAAAGGCCCCGTCCAGGTGGGAATCAAACCCTGGACAAAGAGGGGACCAAAAGCCTGTGGACTTCAGAGTCACAGTTTGAAAGGAACACGTCTGTGCTTTGTCCATGTGGGAGAATCTCCATGAAGCCGTCATTATGACCGATATGAAACCAGACTAAAGCGGAAAAACAAAAAAACACTGATTGAATCTTGATGTTTTGTCAACTCAATTGAAAACCCGGAGCTAAATGCTGACCTTAAACCGCGCTCAGCTCTGCAGAAGACATATGGGACAGAGCTGCACAACCTGTTAAAACACGCTGACATCACCGCGCCAAAAGTGCAGAGAAACAGAGCAGTCATTCTGCAGGGGGCTGGCAGGTTTACCCGAGGATTAGAGAAAGGAAAAGTCAAGCGGAATCCATAGAAACGAGCAGATTACACAGGGATTACGAGGCACATTAGCTTGTGTAGACTTTATAATGTGCAAATGAGTGGGTATTTCGTCACTGCTGTTGTTTGAATGTGTGAATATGTAGCGCCTTCCTTATTTGCACATTTGACTTGTCGTTCTTTGCACATTTTTCCGCACCCCCCGTTTGCGTTCCTAAGAGTTCAGCTTTCTGTCCTTCATTCAGTCAGACCTGGCATGGGTCGAACAGTCTGATCGATCTTCTAGTTAAAATTAAAAGTCTAGTACATTCCACATCTCCATTAGGGATCAGCGATGTGTCGTACAAATCCATAAATAGTTTAAAGAGGGGTATTATGTAAAATGGACTTTTTCAAGCTTTATATCATGTTATTATGTCATTCCCTCATTAAACACATGCCTGGAGTGTTGCCTTGGCTCATTCACATATTTTTGAGTAATCAGTAAAAACTTAGACGGCAGCCATTTTAGGTGTAGCTATGCCTCAGTCCTCCTAGGAACGCCCCCACCTCCTGGAGACGCCTCTGGACCTTTCGTCACCAGCCAAGCCACCAACCACTGCTCCTCAGCTCAGCAGAGCCCCCTCCCCGCACAGTAGTGTTGTTTAGATGCCACAGCAGTGTGCTGAAGGGGGCGTGTCGGAAAGCTTCTTAAAGAGACAGAGGCCTATTTCAAGACGTTCAGTACAGCCATTTTGAGAGAGCAATTTTATTCAAGGCAGTTATTTTAATTTACTGCATATACAGACCAACAGAAGGTTACGTCATCATTGTAGTATGCTATAGACTGGTGCTATGTGATTGAAAAAAGCATAATACCCCTTCTGAACAACTAGAACTGAAGCTCCAACAAGGACTGGACGTTCTTCTGTGGTCTTATTCCTGTCTGCAGAGAGACTCCCATCAGCCCTGGGTCCATGGGAGTGGATCTCTGCTTTCTCTTTTCTCCCACTGGCTGACACTTATTTGGACATGTTTTCAGTGGGTCGCAGGCCTTTCCCACCAAACATTTGTTTTAAGGCGATGTGAAAATATAGATTTTTCACGCAGTGGTCGAAGTGGAGATTTGTATCTATTTTCCTCCTTTACATCTTAGTTTTCATGTCAGAGAATAAAAAGCATGATGCTTATTTTATGATGATTTGTCGCCTGTGACGCGGAGGTAACCCGGAAGTAGCAGCTGCGGCGTCGAAAGACCGTCTTTCCCGCGGGTATTCATTCACAAATATTGACAGATTTTACATCCACGTGTCCTGTGAAGGGTCCCCGTGATGACGCTATCACCCAAATATGGTATTTTTCCTCCTACAAGACGCCTGGTGCGGAAGAGCCAAAGAAGGTTCCACTCGCTACTAAACTTCAGGGCTTGTTTTCTCTGATTGAGAGAAGGCCTCACTCGGGCAGCGGGTGAGCCCTTATAGTCGCTCATACAGACTCCAAACTTTACAGTCTGGGACTTAACACGATTTTGAAGGTTTTTTCAGAGGGATTTTGTAACATCTAATTCCTAGCCTGATTTATTCAGCTTATGATTAGTTAATTGAAAAACTAAACAATATATCCAAAATCCCGTCTGAAAAAATCTTAGTTACTAATATGTCAATAAAATGAAACCATACATTTTAATCTGGCTCAATCCATTATTTTTATTTCGTTGCCCAAAATATAGGCAATTTTGGCCATTTTCATGCACAAAATATCAGTAATGTTCAGCAAAAGTTTCAAATTGATATCTCTACATTTATTTTTTTCCCCCTATTCACCTGCAGTGTCTCGCCTTAACCTCTTAAAGGAACAGGCCACCATTTTTTTCATACTGAGATAATGTTCTTACCTGAGCTTAGACGAGTTGATGCGTACCTGTCTGGTCTTTACGCGTGCGCTCAGTCACGCAAATGTTGTTAGCATTTAGCCTCTCCCAGCAAAGGTATAGCTCCAAACTGGGGTGAAGTTAGAAGCTCCCAAGCTCTTCCACATTTCCCTTATTTAAATACAGTTACGTGAGCAGTTACACGATCCAAGTCTAGTTACACAAAACATGTTGATTTTCTAAGCGGATAAAAAAGGCGTAATAACACAAGGCGTAAAGTCGAAATGCTCCTAATATTATTTACACCTTACAATATATTTATGGACAGAAAAAGTATAACATTTTGCATCTGTTAAAATGACTGTTATTTGGTTGGTTCATAATTTCAGCTTCTTTGTCTTTTAATGCTTACTCAACAACCATTTTTGAGGAAAAGACAATATTTGTTGTGAGTCTAAGTGGTATTTTAGTCATGGCCTGTGATTGTGGGTCCTGACGCCATATCAGTTGAGAACCACTGGTTTGCCTCACTGTGACAGCATTGCTCCCTGAAAGCTAAAGTGAAACGTGCTTAAAAACACGTCTCTGTGGAAGAAGTGGGATGTTTGAAATGCGTGAGGACAAGCATTAGCTATTCACCTTTGTCAGCCCCGCCCACTCTTGTTGTTAATGCATTTCCTCTCTGTGTCAGCACTTCCTGTGAGCGGGGAATTCCTCTGTCGTCAGTGGAAGAGTGGAGAAAATAAAATGTGAATAAACAGTGTAGCAGTCCAGTTGTTTGGATCCGTAGGGCTTTGAGGAATATACCAAAATGTCACTTCCCAGCTCTGTGACATGTCTCCAGGTCATTAGTAAAGGCAGACTGTGCTCATGCTAATCTCTAATCTCTGCCCTGGCTCCACTGCCCACTCCAGCTCCTTAATCTAATCTACAGGAATTTATTAGAGGCCTTTAGAGCCGCCGACACACACCACAGCGAGTCCAGGAACGGCCTTCGCGACGCAGATACTTTATCAACACCAGAGGGAGCCGATATTTGAGGAAAGTGTTTGAGTGAAAGTCGACAAATAGAGGAACATTTAGTGGAGGGTGTTGTGCTGCATTATGTGATAACTGTTCGAAATGTCTCTGGACCGGAGCCGACTTTAGATAAATGAAGCAGACACAATATCCATCTGTCAGACACGTTTATCACAAATGTTTCATGTTGATATGCACAATCTTTTCATATTTGTTCACTGTGAAGCCAGATGTGGAAAGTGTGTTTACTGCGTGGAATCCATTGTGTTTTCATTTTTTGAAGGATTTATGGTGGACCAGATTGTTTGCGTAGGCTCCCAGTCCTTTAGTGATTTGCCGTTTCAGTAGATTATCTGATATCATCGACTAGACTGGGCTTATTGAGTTGAGGACATTTCGCCGCCTTCTTGTCAATGTAAGACTGGTTAAAGGAACAGGCCACATACAGTTCTTCCATAATGAGATATGTTCTTACGTATCAACTCGTCTAAGCTCAGGTATCTGTCTGGTCTTTGTGCCCGTGGAAGAGCGTGGTCGCTTTTAACTCCACCCCGTTTGGAGCTATAGGGATATACATGCATTTCCAATGACATCACGCATAGTTCCGGTGGCCATTTTGAGCACCAAAGTAGAATTATGCAGTACTACAGCATGTAACAATATCTCAACTCAGGATGAAAATGAAAGACAACTGATTGACAGTGGTATTTTTATGTCCTCGTAATCATTGCTCAAGAAGAAAACAGTAAAAACACGGCCCCAGAGACGCACGTTTGTGTGATATAAGCAGCAAATGTAGCACAGACGTAGCAGCTCTGTCTGTCGAGCCACAGCAGGATTTACTAAAGATCTGCTTCACTCCTCAAACTAAATTAACACATCAAAGAGGAAACAGAAAACCTTTCTCTGGAATTTTTAGTTTGTCATGTCGACAGAGTCTCAGTCTGAGTCAGTGTTTAAGCTGCTCAAGATGTTAGCATGCTACCGGTTAGCAACTGTCAATCAATGGCTTCAACACGATAAACACATGTGTGGCTCATATCTATGAACACTGAGGAATACTACAGTAACAGCTCAGCTCTGACCTCTGTCACATGTTGTATCCAAGGCTAGATGTTTGTGGTTCAGGCCTTTCTCTTGGAGAGGTCAGAGCTGAGCTGTTAAAGCTAAATGCTAACTGGTAGCATGCTAATGTCTTGAGCAGCTTAAACACTGACTCACTGGTTTCTTCACATAACGTGCGTCTCTGGTTCCGTGTTTTTACTGTTATCGTCTTGAGCATTGATTACGAGGACATAAAAATGCCACTGTCGATCAGTTGTCTTTCATTTTCATCCTGAGTTGAGATATTGTTACATGTTACTTCGATATTCAAAATGGCCGCCATAATAACAAAAGTCACATGACTGAAAAGCATGTATACTGGAAGAGGCCAAAGGCTAACAACATCTTTGGTCTTTTTTGCGTGACTGAGCGCACGCACAAAGACCAGACAGGTACACATCAACTCGTCTAAGCTCAGGTAAGAACATATCTCAGTATGGAAAAAGGGTGGCCTGTTCCTTTAAAGCTGCCGTTTAAGTGGGAGGAAGTGGAGCTAAATCTCCGAGCTGCTGCCCAAATTCGTTTCTAGCTCTCATCGATCCTGCTGCACTTCCCCATTGTTCACCTGAGTTAATTTGATGCACGTTTCAGTCGGGGCTCAGCCTGAAAACTGTCCTTTCTATGAATTATCTCAAGCAACAATTGACCTTTCGCTAGCTAAGGTGTAAGCCTAGACTTACCATACGTCTGTTGAGGTATGCAGACGTAAGGTAAGCATACGTTAGCGCAGACCAATGGGCGCTGGCTGCTCTGCTTTGCGACGACGACACTGGAGGCCGCCATTGCTGTAGTACCGCCATATAGCCGCTAGGCCCCCATTGGAATCCATTGTACTTTAGACACGTTAAAAACAGCTTTAATGCCCGGTGCCTAATTGTTTGGAACTTTCTACAGCTAGATATTCCTCCTGTGATTACGCTGGGTTAGTAACAATCAGAGGCACCGGGCTGGTTATCGTAGGATACATTTTAGAAATCTCCTACTTACCTTATGCCCTTATTAGGAACATGCTTCGTCAGAGCTGGGGAGGAGGAGTCTGTAAATCCGCCATGAATTCTCCCTCGAACGTGGTCATTGTGATAAACGGGGAGGAGTGAGTAATGACGGTCTATTAATAATATGTCTATGGCGCAGACGTATGCTTGTTTTCGAGACATTTAGCCGGACGTAGGTCCGTCCACATTGTTTGATTCTTTGTAGGCAGCGCTCCAGTCGTGTTTCTAATTTTCTTGAATCTGATTCTTAAAAATAAAGTTATTTCTGTTCTTGTGACTCAGTACGAGTTTAAAATGAAGCTATTTTGATATAATATGGGGTCAATAACCTACAAGTAAACAGTGTACGTTCAAGTCTTTAGGATTTGTTTTTAACTGGTAGCCGTCGAACAACTTGATGCTCTTGAAGTCGCCCTCGGCTGAAAAAAGGTTGGTGACCCCTGCTTTAGAGAAAGAGACAGGCTGAATGTACAGACTCGCTGATTCTTGAACATGGCGCTATACCTTTCAGCTTGTCAGTAAATCAATAAACAAAGTGATTTATGGAGCGTAAATCTAAAGGTCTGAGTGAATGCCTCCAGGATGTGTTTAATTGTTGTTTAATCATAGACTTCTGTCTCCCCAGAGGAATGCGTTTGGGGCAGGTTTGCAGAACTTGGTGACCTCCGTGTGCATAAGGAGCTGTGTGTCTAGACAGGTTTGGACGGCGGCGCGCTCCGATGCACACGGCTGACACGATAGGCCCGTTTGAATTTGTGGCACGTCCCTTTGGCCAATCAGAGGAGGGTTAGTGCTGACCGTGCAAAAGCTAGAAGAACAAGTCAGTGCTCTCTCTGAATAGAAATGCTTCTGTCTTGCTCTTGGTTTACAGAAATGTGCGGATAGGTCACTGTGTGTTGTAGACTAACTTACAATCCTCCAGCAGTTATCAGTTCATGCTTTGGTAAAAGTGGGATTGTTCACCTTCCAAATAGGGCTGAACGATTTTGCCAAAAATCAATATTGCCATTTTTCCAATCAATATTGCAATTTTGATTTTATTGCGATTTTCCGCCAATAACGTTTTGTTGCAATACAATTAAATATTTACAATTGACTTAATAAAGTATTACTTACTCTAAAGTCCTTTATAATCATATGGAATATAATTCAAAATAGTCCACATATCCATTTACTTAATTTACAATAAGCTTATACTGAATTTTCTTTTTTTTTGTAAATAGCCCAAATCATTTCTTGCTATTTGCTCTTGTGTATTAGTCAGTGGTTGTGAGATAAGTTCTTATCTTTATCCAAAACATTCCCAACATAAGCCTCCAAAAGTGAGCCACAAAGGACTCTTTACTCTTAACAAGCAGCACAGGCTCAGCTTCATCTCTGTGGAGGCACAGACGTGTGAATCCGGAGGAGAGTTTCTGTGATCAGTGCGTCAGAGGGATTAGCGCTGCAGCTAACGCAATGCTAACGGAGGAAAAAGCAATAGTCCTTCTGCTGCTTTATAAACGCTGATATGTTCACAGTACATCCACGATTTACCGCGCACCTTAAGTAGACTGAGAAGTTAAACAAAAGCAGGAGCGGACGTCGGGGGCGTCTCTCGCCCTTCCTTCATTCACTTCTATGGGCCGTGGCCATTAGCTGCATGGCCCGAAATCGCGTGCCTCTGCGATTTCGAAATCGCGTTGTGTAATATCGCGATAAAATTGCAAATGCGATTTATCGTTCAGCCCTACTTCCAAATGACAATATTTCATGTATTTTAATGTTTAAATCTCTGTTGTGTGTAATCATATTTCTCAAAATACTTTGGGGAGCCAGAGAAGCTATGCTGGAGGGCCGGATTTGGCCCACAGGCCTGACGTCGTATATCCAGAGGTGTATTGTTTATATTGTTGCCACAATGTGAGAAAATGGCTCTTATAGTATTATAGTAAATCTGTGCAGAAACATTGAATCAGTGCAATAATTAAACTAATGGTGGAACTTAATAATGGCCTTTGTCGTTAATTAATCACCATTAAGCATAATTTATTTAGAGGTATACTTTAGATGGTTCTTTGTATTTTCCTCCATTTTAATTTATTTTGGTGGAGATGTGATCATTTCAAACACTTCAAAGACAACAGCAGTTTGATTTACTTTGGAGAATTATCTTTTTAAATAAGTTCATGTCGGCTTAACTGTGTGAATAAACAAGTTTGACAGTAAAATAGTTTTTGGCTTGTTTATTTATTTATTTAGTAGGATCCCCATTAGCTGTACCCATGGCCCAGCTAATCTTCAACACATTTAAGATATTCACAACATTTCATACTTAGAAACATCACATCATCAAAGTCTTCAATCAGCATCAGTACATTCAGCACAGACGCTAACGTTGAAATCATTTTGACATCTATTATGTTATTTCGTAGATCAAATACGAGCCTCCCAAAAGCATCTTTATTTGTTTCTTAAATGCCAATGCTTGTTTTGTGTTCATTAACTTACAGTAACGTTCGTCCCTATGTAACGTCTACAGGAAAAAGGAAACTGAAAAAGTGCAAAGTGTTATTCATTTCGATTCATATTTTGAATCACATTAACGTTATGTAAATGAAACATGTTAATGTGAAGATATAGGGTATTTGTCTTGTTTCCAGGTCAGAGTTAACACTTCATTTTACGCTGCCCTTGATACATTGTACCAACCAAATTTAGTACAATGTAATGTTCTATGTAACAATGTGTAATAACTTGTATATATGTGTTATATACACAATGGAATAATGTGTAAAGCAGTTTGGAGGTAATTAATGTAATAAGACATAAAACTCTAACCCTAACCTTAAGCCTTTACCCTAACGGTCTTATGTTACATTATGTATCTCCAAAGTACAAATGCACATTATCCCATTGTGTATGTAACACATATACGCAAGTTATTACAAGTTGTTAAATAGCACTGTACATTGTACAGGGCGATGGTGGCGCGATGGTGGCGCAGGTGGTAGAGTGGGTCGTCCCGTAAGGTTGTGGGTTTGAATCCCAGCTACCACAAACGCACACTGTCGTTGTGTCCTTGGGCAAGACACTTCACCCTCCTTGCCTCCAGTGCCTGTGCTTGTAAGTTGAGTCCATTTACCATTTACATTAGGTAAATGTAAAATAAATAAAGTGTAACCGAGTTATGTCAAGAGACCACATTGGCCCAATGTCAATGTTATTTCTAGCACATTTACAATGCAAAGAGCTCAAAGTGCTTTATAATTTGACATGAAAAACACAGTAAAAACATGAGCACAAATATACACATATGTACTATTAGTAATAATAGGCAAATATAAAAAAACAGTAAATAATAATGGGAATAATGGAAATAATAGTTTTGCCTGCAGTTTCTCCTTTTGAGTGGTTTATTTATGAAAAATAAAAGCTGATTTATTTCATTCATGTTGAGTCCAGTTCAAAGTCCAGTCTCGGTCTGTTCTCCTCGGACTCTCCCAAAGCATTGTGGTCTATATCGACCTGTCTGTGACCATCACTACTTTTCAGAATGCATTGTGGGAAATTTTGAGCGCATTACTTATTTCTCTCTGCACATATCGGACACAGGACAAAATGGCGTGACCCCGATATACTGCACTAAAGGGAACAGTGTGGACACTCACATGGCTGTCATTCACTTTCTGTTAGATAGTTTTCATGAGATGAAGCTCCTGCGGCTGTTTCTGAGAACTGGAGACGCACTGGCCAAGGCAAATACAAAGAATGTTGTCAATAAAGAAAAACTAATTATAGTTTAGTGGTCACAATAATAGACTGAGATGTTTATGACGTTAAAGGGACTATACGGAGTTTAAAAATTGTCACGTTTGTGTAAATTAATTGTTGTTAATACGGGTCCGAAGTGCCGTCATGCACGAGCTTGCAGTTCTGCATTAGACCTGAGGTGGCAGTAGTGAGTATAAAAATGACCAACTTGCATCTAGTCCCTTTAAGAAGCAGCTCTTTGTCTTTGAATCATTAAATGTATCTGTTTTTTTATTATACATCAGAGAAATGGAAAATAGTTAGTTGGGCAACTTTACTGAGTCGTTTTTATCAGTTTCATATAATCCGGGTCAAATCAACAAGTTTGGAGAAAAAAGTTTGTTCGATAATCTCTGACAAGCTCCTGATTGTTGTTGATGAACCCAGTAGTAAAGTTTGATGAGCTCTAACCCGTGCGAAGGGGAGCAGAAGGAGGGTGGGAGGAGCTTAGGGTGAGTTTGCCTGAAAAAACACAAAGTGAAACTACTGGATATTCTGTTATAGCTGTTTTAGGTCAATGCTGCATTTCTAACCAACAAAGTATAAGATCATGATAAACAGCGTTGGATTACAGATTCCTGATTACTCCTTTTAAAAAGTAACTTACTTGATTTTAAAAGTAACTAAGTTAGATTACAAGTTATCTTTATTAGTTACTTTAATCAGTGGCCGACATCCCCTCCCCGCCTCAAAATGCAAATGACAACCGGTTTTGCCAATACTCACGTTATTGGAAGTGCCTTTTAACAGCAACATCAACAGATTCAGATTACTGACATATTTCCATCTCTCTCCTCCTCTATTGTTGTCACGTTTATGTCGTGAGTCGTCTTGATACTGAAAATGTGACTTGCCGCCATAGACTGTACAAATAATAGCCAACTCCTCCTCGCTCCTCCCCGTTTACCATAATGACCACGTTTGAGGGGGAAATCATGGCGGATTTACAGACTCCTCCTCCCCAGCTCCGACGAAGTATGTTCCTAATAAGGGCATAAGGGCGGGATCTTCACTGTAGACTCGGCCCTTGTGTGATGTGTAGCTTGTGCAGCTCCAATGTCAACAGTCCAACCCTCATTAGTACAAGATTTCTAAAATCTCTCCTACGATAACCAGCCCGGTGCCTCTGATTGTGTCTAACCCAGCGTAATCACAGGAGGAATATCTAGCTCTAGACAGTTCCAACAAATTAGGCACCGGGCATTAAAGTTGTTTTTAATATGTGTAAAGTGCAATGGATTCCAATGGGGGCCTAGCGGCTATATGGAGGTACTACAGCAATGGCGGAGCAATGGCGGCCTCCATTGTCGTCGTCGCAAAGCAGAGCAGCCAGCGGCCATTGCTTGTCGCACACGTTATGTCACTCAACGAGACGCAAGAAAAAGATGTATTGGAAAACTAACTTTAATCTGATTACTGGTCTAGGCCTTACAATATACTGTAAATGTGTATCATTCAACTTACAACGTGTGATCTGGTCATGTTGGTCTGTGGTTAAATGTCTCGATTGTTCTGGTGAAGATGGGCTTCACATGTTGTAATGTTCTTCCATCTGACGCTCTCATAGTGGACCAGGGGAGTAGTGACCCAGCCCTATAGGAGCTGAAATGTGCAGGAAATGAGTCTGGTTTAATGCAGTTAATGCCGGCACGAGGGGAATGCAACGACACAATTACACATGATTACATTAGGCTCATTTGAATAGGCCCGATAACATCAGCCTGGGCCGGGGCATACGCTGCACGGAGCACGCACAAAGAAACGCCGCGCTGGGACGAGGCTAGTGGGTTTGAGCTAAATGAGTGTTTGGATAAAGCCCTATGGGAATACGCCACTACAAGAGTGGTTTAAACGGGCGTGCTGGGACCTCAGTTTCACCCGAGAGCTTTATAGTTTAGACCGGCCCACTCAAGCTCACCTCGTAGGGGATAAAATCTGTAAGTCAGACGGTGTGGGATTGTTCCCAGCTGATGGCACGATCTCTTTTCATAGTGGCTGCTGCGCACATAATCTGGGCCTGATACATTTCCACAGTCAGCAGAAAAATATCCTATTTATTAACTTTTAGGGGTCACTAATGCCTTTCTAATTAGAATTTTCATTCCATTTTTAATTTATTTACTACATACGTTAGTTTCAGAATTGTCCTCTTACAGCAAAAGTCTGAAGTTCTGTCTAAAGCAGAATCTCCATGACTTCCTTCTTCACTTCTCAGTCTGTGACTGAAGAGCAATGAGGCCTCAGCCTTTTTACTGGAAACAAAGAGCTCACTGTATTTAGCGTCATGTTACTGTCACTCATGGTGTCTGACCTAAAGTCTAACTTTGAAGAAAGTCAAAACACATGTACACTTAGAAGGTTGGAAGGGCGCCCCCTTGTGTCCAAGTGCGTCCAACTGCCCGGACCAAAACTGCCCCTGATCAGGGGGCTTTAACTTTTAAGAAGTTAAGGTCTATTATTGTCCCAAGGGGTACACATCTGTTCTCATAGGGTTCAAACTATATGGGTACTAAATTGTACCCACTTCAAAGGGTACCACCCCAGTGATGAGCCGTTGGACCCTTAAAGGTACAGTTTTGACACTTTATTTCTAACTCTAACTAACTGGACTCTACCAACTTGAAATAACTTGGAGTTTCAACTTGAGCGCACTTGAACACCCCTCAGAGTTAGTTCAGCGTCAGATAGTACCTCCCTGCTACACTAGAGTAGTAGAGTAGTGGAGTAGTGGAGTATTAGAGTAGTAGAGTAGTGGAATAGGAGACTAGTAGAGTAGTGGAGTAGGAAAGTAGGAGAGTAGTGGAGTAGTGGAGTAGTATGATTGAACAGCGTGAAAGTTCTTTCTGATTTCAATAATTGATACATTTCCTTGACAAAAAAACAAACAAAAACAAAAATAAACATTTGTATGACTTTATGTGTCTAAAAGAGCAGCCCAGTTAAACCTATTGTCCGATAACAGCACCAATTAACAACCCTTATTCCTTATTCCTAAGTTCCTAAGATTACGGCAGCTAGAAGAAAATTCCCACCTGGCCGGGGTCTTTCTGTGTGGAGTTTGCATGTTCTCCCTGTGTCCCTATGTTTCCTCCTGGTACTCCGGTTTCCCCTACCACTAAAAACATGTGCACTGTTACTATTTTGAGGCTTTTTTGTTGCGTTTTTGTCGCTCTTTTGTTGCATTTTCATCCCCGTTTTTGTCTCATTTTTGTTGCTATTTTTACGTCGGCTTTTTATCACGAAGCTTTTAGATTTGGGTAATTGGATGTAGTGTTCATTAAAGCCAGATAACACTTAGTTATCAGCACAAGAAAGCAAATCTATCTTTTTACAAAGGAAAATTACAAAATAGTAACACACAGTGACTTGGAAAAGTAACTTAAACATGAAATGCAAAGAAGTCAAGTGGGCTTTCTTTGTGGTGATCGTTGAGTCATCTCTGAAAGATTTTAAACATGAACATTGGATCCATACATCAGACCGGCCCCGTTCAGAGGAAGGAAACAGAGATGGCGTCGTTTATCTGTGGATTTGTCTTCATGTTGGTTAAACCCTTCCTGTCCATGCTCCACAGTCCACAATTAGAAAGCTGCTGATCACATTAGGGCCATGAGCGCTGACAGCAACGCTTTGTTTACACTAACCACGTTCACCAGAGAAGAAGAAGAAGAACGTTCATTTCAATCAGGAGAGGCTCACACGTGTCCATCTGTCCATGAATAACCTTTTGTCAAATGAAGATCGCGAACAGCAACATTCATTACGACCTGGTCTTGTGATGTAATCTTCATGTTTCTTTTTCCTTTGACACATTTATCCCTTTATCCATTTCCATTGTTCTGACGAGATCTCCACAAATATCTGACTGTGCCCTTTGTTTCTTCAGGTTTCTTCGTCCTGCGTCCCGGCCACAAACTACGAGCTGGTGAGTGTCTGTTTCTGTACTTCTTCGTGCTCGAGGCTGTAAGAGTACTGTCGCTTCACAATAATATGACTCAAGTACAATTAAAAAGCAAAGTATGTTGTCATGACAAATGGACAGGTGGACGAGGTGGATCTGAACAACTCCACACTGTGCCCTCCCCTGGGGAAAGTGAAGTCTGAGGTGTGGCATTTTTTTTGGCTTGACAGCGAAAGGAAACTAAAATGAAACTCCCACATGATGATGGACATGTCGAAGCCCCATGTTCCCCAGTACCTATGTTCCCCCACTTCTATTGATTAAGCACCAGCCCACTATCCTTAAAGGAACAGGCCACCGTTTTTCCATACTGAGATCTGTTCTTACCTGAGCTTAGACCAGTTGATACGTACCTGTCTGGTCTTTGTGCCCGTGGAAGAGCGTGGTCGCTTCTAACTTCACCCCCGTTTGGACCTATAGGAATATGCTGGGAGAAGCTAAATGCTAACAACATCTTTGCTCGTTTTGCGTGACTGAGCGCACACACAAAGACCAGACAGGTACGCATCAACTCGTCTAAGCTCAGGTAAGAACATACAGTATCTCAGTATGGAAACACGGTGGCCTGTTCCTTTAAGGTTAGTGGCTATAGGGCAGGGTCAGGGTTAAGCTGATTGATATATGTATGACGTTTCACTCTCATGACTTGTGATTGGCTGATGTACCAACTCACCTACAAAAAACAAAACAAAATTGCACCCAGGGAACCTAGCTATACGCACCCGTCTGATAGACAACCATCGTTTGCAAAGCCACAGACAGGCAAACTTAGCGTAAAACATAACAGGCTGAATTAAACATGAGTCAGTCAGAAGTTTTGCTAGCTAGTAGCACCTCATGGCTACTAGCTTCTTCTGAAATATTATACAATATATCTGAAGTATTGCTTCATCTGAAATATGCCAATGTTCTGCTGACACGACCTAAGCCTTGAATTATTTTTAATGTTAATGTTTAATGTTTAATGTGATTCTTCCGCGTTTATATAGTGCTGCCTTATGAAACCAGCAATGATTTGCTGTCGATTGTTCCGTTAAAGGGAACAGCTGGTTTTCGTTTTATATTTATGATTTACAGCAAACAATTGGTTTGATGAGTTTTGAGTTGAATTTGTTTAAATACTTACTTTATGTAGGTCTCACTCAATATGACGTTTATGGGATATTTCACAACCCAACTCCCATCATTTCTGTAAGTTATAATATCTCTCCCGCGTCTGGATGGGTGATAATATCGTTAAAGGGATATTTCAGGATTTTTGACATAGGGCCTTATTTCCTAGTTATCCAGAGTGTTGTTGATTTCTGTATATATATATATATATATATTTTTTTTAATTCATGCAGTTCTTATATATGAAGAGTTTAGTGGCCCTAGGCTAGTCTTAGGCTAGCACATTTCTATGCTAACAGCTAGCCTGCATTAAAAACAGTCTGACCCACTCCACAGTGCACCTGAGGTAAATCGCTTATAACACCAGACTAACCATATAAATGTCTGTGTCGATAAGAGTAATTTTAACCTTATATTTGAGCAGCATCAGCTTTGTGATTGTAAGCTACGCAGTGGCGGAGTGATCTGCGAGAAAATAGTTCCTCAAAATGCGATAATTCGTGTGATACAAGGTCAGTTATATTTCAAAAATATTCTATTAACACAGACATTTATATCGTTGTTATAAGTGTTTTGCCTCAGGTGCACTGTGGAGTATGTCTGATTATTTTTAATGCAGGCTAACTGTTACCATAGAAATGCGCTAGCACTAGCCTAGCACCACTAAACTCTTCAAATATAAGGACTGCATGAATTTTATATATATATATATATATACATATATATATATATATATATATATATATATACATCTCCAGAAATCAACAACACTCTGGATAACTAGGAAATGAGGCCCAATGTAAAAAATCCTGAAATATCCTTTTAATCACAATTATTTTGGCCAAGATAATCATGACCCAAAATGTCATTATCGTCCCACTGGTGTGACGATTATACTTAGTCAGTGGGTAGTGTCTTGCCCAAATTTTTTTAAGCATAAATGTCTTTTTTTTTATCATCCGAAAACATAAAATGGCAGAAAACTTGCAATACATTTTCCCCCCCTAATAGTTTTTATCAGTAATCTACAGCAAACGTTTCAGATTGATTTCCCCCCCCCATTCACCTGCAGTGTTTCGCCTTAAGCCTATTTTTCTTGTGTCAAGCAAACTTTCTGCCTGTAGATTTTCTCTTGTTTCTTGGTTATTTAAATGAATCATTAGTCTGCATATTTTCTCTCTTTGCGGTGCATCGTTAATCACTCCCCTGCCGTCTCCCTCGTGTGTGCAATTCCCTGGTTTAAAACAGCCCGACTTTAGCAACAACGTGCTAACTATTTGACATAATGAGGCTATTACCGCTAAGCCCTTCCTGAGTGCAGCTTTTTTGGGCTTAGGAGCGAAATCCGCCTCCTCTGCGCTACCAAATTTGCACAAACTGTAATTAAAATGCCAGTGGCGTTACTCATCAACGCGAAACGCTGCCAGAAACGTGACTTTGATCGGCTTATCTTTGCGGGAGCGCAGATGCTAGCGAGGCCAATAAAAACTAGCTACGGCCGCGCTCTTTCCTTATTTGGCGCTGCGTTCAGGGCCCTGTTGATGGTTTTGGGAATTTGACAAACATCCCCGGCACTTTGTTTCGGCTCCACTGAAAATATTTCTTTACAGGCTGAATGTTTTTGTTTCATAAAAGTTGAAGAAATAACAAGCAAATGTGTTATTAAGGACCGCAGATGGTGTTTACAGGAAGAGGACGGGGTTTCGGTGGGAAAGTGAGCTGTGAACTAATAGATCCACTTTGGCCTGTCTAAATGTAAAACTTGAGCCCTTTCCTGAAATTTGCTTTGAGCCTTTGAGTCTATAAAAGTAGAAATATAGGCTCTACACTGGAAAAGGTAATCCGCTTCAAACAGTAACTCAAGTACATGTATTTGAGTAAATGTATTGGATTATTGCTGCTAATGCTATAAAAACATTTTTTAGTGTTAGTGCAAGTAGTCCCAGGTTTGATTCCTATAGGCTTGTTGGGACGTTCCTGTGTCTGTGTAGGTTTCTCCTACCACTAAAACATGTACAATAGGGCCTCACTGGAACTTTTCTGGTTAAAGAAAGGTAAACAAAAAACAAAGCGCAAACTTCTCTTTGAGCTTTGTTTAACCAGGATAGTGCCATTGAGAATCAGTCAATCAATCAATTAATCAATGGTTTTGTATAGCCCAATATCACAACAGGAGTTTCCTCATAGGGCTGCACCGAACATTAAGGCAATAAAACAGAGCAGTGAATAAGACAATGTAAAGTTCAGGTGAATCAAGTATCCAGGCAAACATAATGTCCAAATAAGCGTCAGCAGTAGGTGGGGACGAGCGGCGCAGGTGTCCCCTGTCCTTAGACTCTCCAGCACGGCAAGGAAAAACTCAGACCCAGAGGGAGAAAAGAGAAACCTCGGGGAGAACCACAGAAGGAGAGATCCACTCCCATGGACGGACAGGCTATAGAGACCCAGGACCGATGGGAGTCCCTCAGAAGACGGACCAGGATCACAGACCGTCTAGTCCTTGTTGTCAATCCAGTAGGCAGGGTTCCTCCGTTCAGCCGGGTTCCTCCGCTCGATCTAGACAGACACTCCCGAGGGAGAGTGGGACAGGAGACACCATGTGAATAGTAATGAACAGACTACAGATAAAATAAATATTGTATCATAATAAGACAAAGTTTACAGTAAGAAGAAGAAGAGGATAGCGCTCAGTGTACCGTACTTCCCACAGCAGTGTTTCTCCTAAGGCAGCTTTACTTCAGGCTGAGGGTTAGAGCTTTACTCTAACCCACAGCCTGTAAAGTGTCTTTGAGTGTCCAGAAAAGCACTATATAAAACCAATGCATTATTATTATTATTATTATTATTATTATTATTATAGGGCTGAAACAACTAATCGATTAATCGATGACTAATCGATTATTGAAATAGTCGACAACTATTTTAGTAACCGATTAATCGTTTTCTAGTAAACACAGACTCAAATAGCACAAAATGACATGAAAATTGTGTATTTTTTAAGAAAACCTACTTTGTTTTTAAAGTGAGGGTCTGTAGTGTTTTTTACATTGTAATTTTCATGAATATCCGTCTGTGTCTCATCCAATCAGAAGCAGAATTAGCGCCAAGCGCCTTCAACAAACATTCACTTTAAGTTTACTCCATCAACACGTCCTCATGCGAGGCCACTGAAGTGTTATGTGATTAAAAAATAAAATTTGTATACACTATTCACAGCCAAGCGATTAATCGATTAATCGTGAAAAGAATCGGTAGATTAATCGATTACCAAATAATCGTTAGTTGCAGCCCTATATTATTATTATTATTATTATTTACCAAACTGACCTGATCATAAGCTAATTCGAATAAAGGGCCTATCTCACTGGAGAGACTCCCAGTCACGTCTCCGCAACTTGGGCTGATTGCGCACATACAAAGGGCCTATCTCACCAACCTGGAGACCAGTTGGAGACTCGAGTTGCCGCTGGTCACAGAGATGTCTCCGAGACGTCCCCTGGAGATAAGGCGAGTCTCCAGGTAGTCTTGGCAAAAACGAATGAGTCGATTCCCGCAGTCGTATGGAGTCTCTTTGAAATCTCCTTGGTATCCGACTTGCTTGGCTTGCCAAACTACATGCTTTTTCAAAGATTCTTCAAAGTAGTCTGGGAGCGAGCGGGATCTTAGCGATTTCCCAGTGGCCGTGATTGACAGTCGGCATCAACCAATTAGAGCAACGCTGGATATGTCACAGGGGCAAGCAGCAAGAAGCCTTTTCAAAAACTTCCTTTTTCACGATGAACGCTTCCAAAAAGGAGTCTCTGCAACTTTTACTGCTGTTTCACAGAGAGCCTATTAACCTTTTCATTTGTTTGCTGGTTCAAGGGTTTGTCTGTGAAGGATAAAAACAAACTGCAAAATATTGTTAAAATTTTCTCTAAAATTATTGGAGTTAAACAGAGAGACCTACAGTCTCTATGGGAGGAGCCGGCGCTAAAGAAGCTAAATGTATCTTGGGTCGGCCTCTCCAGGCTCTGTCCTCTGAGTTTTCGCTCATGCCTTCTGGACGTCGTTTTCATGTACCCTTTCGGAAAACAAATCGTTTTGCCAACTCTTTTGTTCCATCTGTCACTGAACTGTTGAATTGTGAAGGGAGTGTGTTTACTAAGTGACACTGACCTTTTTGAAATGTGTCCTTTTTTAAATTATCTGCTATTGTTCGTACCATTGGAAGTGACACACAGTGAATGTTGTGATGTGTTTGTTTGTGCAATATCTGTTGCAGCAAATTAATTGCCCTTGTGGGATCAATAAAGTTTTCTGAATCTGAATCTGAAACACAACTGCTTGAGACTGCGTAGACCTTTCGGGGACCATGCGGAGACCACATTTTACAAGTCTCCATGTGGTCTCCACTGAAATCGAACCTGTGTGTTTTCACCACGACTACCTGGAGACTCGCCTTATCTCCAGGAGACGTCTCCTGCGGCAATTCGAGTCTCCAACTAGTCCCCCGGGCAGTGAGATAGACCCCTGAGAATCTCTTTTTCAGGGAAAACCTGGCCCTAGAGGGGATCCTACTGTACATGTTTTTTTACTGCTGTTAGGAAGGAGTTGTAGTGGAAGCATTAGTCGTACAGGACTGGACCTTAGGGAAATGAAATGCCAGAGAAAACATGATTTACTCAAATGAGGGGAAATAGTAGCTGGTGAAAGAAGGCATTGTGAGATCGCTGAGTGTAATTTCTCATGTGCCTTTGGTTCATTCGTGTGTAAAGATATTATTTTCAGATGGCATTTAACACGTAACACAGGCTGTTTTATTCACCGTCTCCGCAGAACAAACTCGTCATTTGTCGGGCGCTCCATATTTTGACAGAGCATGACATCGCCCTGTTTTTCCTTACAACACGGTGATGAAACCGCGAGCCGTGTTTCACAAACCCATCATTATTCCTGAAACCAATATGCGGCGGCCATTTATTGTTTGCGTCGTTACCGCGGAAACCTGAGAAAACAGCACAGATCGGTCCCGCGCTTAAGGAACAGATGAGTCCTGCAGTTGTTCTCTAATGGGTTTGCACAGTGAGCGGAGCACGCCCAGGTTTTAAGAAGAGAATGGAGCAACAGAAGAGTCTGGGACCAGGACTCAACCCGGAGCCAACACACGAGATGTCTACAGTGTGTTACAGACTAGGCTTACTATTACAGCCACCGCTAGAACTTTACTCTTACTGCCAGTCAGCTACTATTCTTTTCCTTCCTCCTCTCTGGAAAGGTACTTCAACAGGATTGTGTTATGGATAGAGGCAAAAATGAGATATACAAGTCTATTAGAGTTTATTCTCGTGATTTTCACCAGATGTTTTGATGTATGGCAGCCAAACAATGTGTTCCGCTGTTTATTTAAATCACAGATCTTTTACAGCACAAGGTTTGAGGACATTGTTTTGGCCCACCATAGAACTATATTATTGATTGAATAGTCTAAGTGTTGCCCCCAAAGCTTCGGACGTGACGACATCGCGGTCACTCCTTTAGCCACGCGTCTCGAAAGATCCAACCCAAAAGTAAAGTAGCAAAACAAAATGCAGTCGGGCAGTCAACAACTAAAGGATGTACCTGCGAGGCGATGCCTTTGTGCCGGCGGTGTTGCATCACACAACCAAACTAAGGAAACATTCCCCAAAGGGCAAACGGATTAGAAAGGAAAGAGAAAACGCTGACAGATGAGCAACAGGCCGCACAAAACTAGAGGTCGACCGGTATATCGGGTTCATATTGGCAAGGCAAGTTTATTTGTAGAGCACAATTCATACACAAGGCAATTCAAAGTGCTTCAGAGTTGCAGAAAATTACAAGAAAACAGATAAAAATCAATAAACATCAACATAAAGTTAATCAATTACAGTAAAAGGCAAGAGTGCAGATAAAATACTTTCAGTTTTCATATGCACGGGTAAAAGAGCTGTTTTCAGCCTGGATTTGAACATTGTCAGAGTTGAGGCCTGTCTCACATCCTCATGAAGACTGTTCCAGATTTTAGCTGCATGAAACTGAAACGCAGCCTCACCGTGTTTATTATTGACTCTGGGAACCACCAGGAGACCCCTCCCTGAAGTTCTCAGGGCCCGAGATGGTTCATACGGCTCTAACATGTCAGAGATGTACTTTGGTGCTAAACCATGAAAAGACTTGTAACAAGCAGAGCTGTTTTAAATTCTATTCTCTGAGTGACAGGAAGCCAGTGCAGAGACCGGAGCACTGGACTAATGTGGTCGTATTTCCTGGTTCTTGTCAGGACTCGAGCAGCAGCGTTCTGGATGTTCTGCAGCTCTAACAGCTCGTTTAGAAAGGCCAGTGAGCAGCCGTTACAGTAGTCTAACCTGCTGGAGACAAATGCATGGATGAGTCTCTCTAAGTCTGGTTTTGACACTATTCCTCTGATCTTAGCAATGTTCTTCAGATGGTAAAACGCTGATGATGTTATTGCTTTGATGTGGCTGTTTAAGTTCAGGTCTGAGTCCATGATTACTCCTAGATTTCTAACCTGATTTTTTGGTTTCAGAGCGAGACTCAAGGTGACTGATAACACTTTGTCTTTGTGTTTGTATTGGCTGATACCAAGCTGCTAAAAGGCCGATGTCTCCAGAACCGAAAGTGATAGAGACTTCCCGTTTTTTTTGGATTGGAAAGCAAAGCCTTATATAGAGCCTCCAACACATTTCTAGGCCTTACCTGTAAATATTTCATGTTGCCGACTTTTGCCTGTAACCATAAGAGATAGAGACTTACAGTTTTTTGTTTTGGAATCTGCTGATTTTTGAACCTCCTCTGAAGTATCTACTAAACATGATTGTCCTGAATAAATCAGCCCTACAGTTATGCCCCTAATAAAGCGCCCCCTGCTGTCACAGACAACACTGACACATTTTACAATTTAGAAGCTTCATACACAGGATTATAGACGATAAAATCAGCATCGGCCTGAGAAAAACCCATATCAGTCGATCTCTACACAAAACAAAGAAGCTAATGCTAGCACAAGAAGCTACAGGAATGGCTCAGGATCTGCCTCCAGTTCACGTTGGATTCATTAATGAGTTTTCTGCTAATTTGGGTATATTTGAAAAATATTTGACTGTTATTGATTCTTATGTACTCTTTTGTTCCATGTTTGTCTTTTGTTTCTCAAATGTCCCCGGCGTGTCTTCTTTGGTTTGGTCAGTTGTTTTGTGTTTTGGCTAAGTTGGGATTTACATTCAGTTTTCTCTGCTAACATTATGTTTATTTTTTATGGGCCTGATTAAGTCCATTTTTGAGACTAAGATTCATAAGCAGCTTTGTGTCCTTTGTCTGACCGTCGGTTCCTATAACAGCAAGAAAAAAACATGGCTTAAATAAGTGTTGTTCTCTAACTACTGCTGCGGCTCGTCAACATAATCCACACATGTAAATGGTAAATGTTTATTTGAACATAGAAACAAGTACAAATCCTGTTCATCCAACGCCGTAAAGAGCCACAGGCCGAGGCCTTAAATCAGCGTCACATGCTTCAGTGACACGAGCTTCATTTCACTCTGAAATGTTTATATTCGACTGATCCAGAAATTTAAACAAACGTTTTACTGCCGCGACGTTGGAGCAGAGACTTTCACACGATCCAAAGGTCGGTTATTGTACGTCTTAGACTAGTCTTAGAGCACAGTGGGATCTTTGTGCGGCGCTCAAAAGTGATGATTGTGCAGTTGTAGTATTTCTGTCCGTGTGTAAAAATAGGGGCTGTAGTTACTAAGCGTGGACTCAGCCCTTTGTGGGAACGTGTCCTGGAAATCCTGAAGCCGTATTTTTCTCAAAGGGATGTTTCTCCTGCAGCAGAGGTCAGCGCTCGTCCAGGCCGGAGACTCACACGGAGCCACAGTTAGTTACTGAAGATCAGGCACATGAGACACGGTTTCCATCCGTCAGAAATACAGAAACTATGGTCTGAAACTAATTCTGCTGCAGTTTTGACGGAAATTTCACACAATCATTTGCTCAGAAGTTACTCGTGTCCAATTTTGTTTTGGAATATCAACATTTCTTGTTTTATTGAATGTTTCCAAATCTTACGAAAGGAAACAAGATTTTTTGCATTTGTGGAATTAAAAATATAGTATTTAGGCAATAAAATGGCATTAACTTTCACTTACTGCCATGAGTGTTTTGCTTTGTCCTTTTTAACTTGTGAGAAACCGCGTCAAACACAGAAAATTCTCACGCCGCTGCCGAGTAGTTCTCCACGGTAAATGCTAAGTGCTGATGACACACTCTGATGCTTTGTGGATGTAATACAGAAAACGTTCACTTCCTCTTCCTCCTTCGCTGGGCGTGATCGGAGAATGATGCGCTGGTCTGATCGCCGTGTGCTCGTGACGTGGAGACAAAAAAGTGGAACTTCACAAACTCAAAATTCCATATACTTTTTTGCCATAAGGGGGCAGTACACACATGGTTTAAGACGCTCTAGCCCATACGTACTTTTCATCAAAAATAGTAAATTTTCATGTAATTTTTGCTCTATTTGAATCAGTATTTATCAAAAAAATAAAAACTCAATCGATCACTAAAACAGTTCTCAACTACCGTAAATTTGGGCCAGTTAAGCGCACCTTACTAAAAGCCGCGGCAGCTAAATGTGCAGCCTTGTGCACATACAGGCCGCACTGGAATACGAGCCGCTGGTTTTCATAGAGCCGCATCTGCTCAGAGCGGCCCATGTGCAGATGAGGAGGAAGAGACGCCTCATCCCGGAGAAAGGTGCAGTTGCAGAGGGAGGGCGGCAGGGACGGCAGTGAGGGAGGGCGGCAGGGACGGCAGTGATAAACGAGTAAAAAAGGCAGAAATGTCCAGTGTAGCTCAATGTGGAAGTGTAGAGGCCAAGCACACCAGAACACAGCGCGCCGCGTCACGGCACTTCAGAGGCTTTTCTCAAACCGTGCGGGGCTTTACACACATGATTTATACATTTATCATGAATAAAAGAAGACACGTATGTGCGTGTTGTAAGAGAGAGAGCAAACCTGGCTCTGTTTTGTAGGTTAATAGTGAGTTGGCGACAGACAGGAGTTTAACATGCTTCCCCTGATGCCTGAGCCCTGACCATGGTTTCTCTGTCTCCGCCGCTTCTCTCGTCCAAACAAACAAAGTTCACGGCGCCCCCTGTCTGTCATGGCCAGACCCGCCTCTGCAGGAGGTTAAAAGCCTGTGTTTTCCTCCACGGCGCCGGGTCTGGATTCAGCAGAACCGTGGCGCGGGGTCCAGCACTGGAACCTCGGTGTGCGTTCTATCATAGAAAATAAAGATGGCGGCTCTGTTGCCGCACGTCAAGGCGTTTTGGTGAGTTGGTGCGAGCAAAGCCCTTTGATATTTAGGCTAAAGTGTCTTCATCATTTTAAAAGTTACTCATCTACCGTTCCTCAGCCAAGAGCAGATTAGAAGTCCCGTCTCACTTTTGCCTTTACTGCTAGAGACGCCTCTAGTGCCTGTTGGCGGCGACATATCGGCCACAGGGTTCAAAGCCTGGGAAAAAAGTAGCGGCTTATAGGCCGGAGATTACTGTATTTCAGCAACCGATCAGTCGTGGATGAACCTGTGACCTGCCAGCTTAGGGTTAGGTTTAGGGTTAGAGTTTAGGGTTAGCAATTATTCATATCCACATCCCAAAGCGTATTGACTGGAGCTTACAGCCTTTGCCAGTGTGATACCTCATTTGAAAGCCAAGACCTTCTAGTTACTAAAAAAGATCTGTGTGAGTTACCGTTACCTAACCCCTGACCCTAAACCTTATCCTAAGTCCCTGATCAGGAGCACAGCATAACCGTTTAATCGATGAATTGTTTCAGACCAGTTTCTCCTCACACCTCCCTTACCATCGTGACCACAGCACATTACGACCCGAGTTACGGCCCATCACGGCGCTCAGAAATATCCCACTAACTCGCCTCACACGGCTCCATTCGCAGCTCCGTGATGACAAACGCATGAGACTCATTTCACACTTCACCTTCCTGTTCCTCCTCTACCGTAACATGTTGTGTGTTATGTCACGCCCAGCCTCGCTCTAAAGCCAGTGGTGTTAATGTTCTCATGATGTTCGAGTGGAGGTCTGCCTTCTCTAACTCCCCACGTGCATTTTTCCCATCACACGCTTCAGAGAGAGAGAGAAAGAGAGGGGAAAAGCAGCGTTCATGTCCACAGCTCATATCTGGAGTAGCGCTGTTATATAATGATGATGATGATGATGATGAGGGGTCGGCTCAGGGCTTTTCCCACTGAAGGGATAACGGGAGGAAAAGCACCTGCTCTGTGTTTAGAGTATCATAACATTTTAGTGACTTGCATTTGAGAAATTGTGGGGATAAAATAATTATACACATGCATTGATAGTGTGCAGCCGTCATATTCCAATGCATTATATAAAACACATGCACAACATCTGGACTTCACATTTGTTCTTAAGTATAAATGCTCTGAGCGTTGATTGTAACTGGACTGGATGCTAGTGTGCAGTCAGTTCTGTGGACACTAGGGGGCAGTGTTGGACATGGAGGAAGACGCGCTCACTGACAACGCACAAAGTCAACTCAGATTCAGTCTTATGTTGTCAGGAGGTTGCCAGATCACATGGGGGGGGAATCAACACAAGTAATCCTTACCCACAATTTTGAGAGGGTGACAATAATTTTGTCCGGCCCTTTTGTCGAGTTTTGTCAAATTTTCCTTTTTCCCCTCCTCTGCTCTTTTGTGTTGTTCCAGTACACAAAGAAAATAGACAGATTTTTACCAAAACACATGGATTTTGGTTAAACTTTCTTAATTAATGGAAACATTTCAAGGATGCCAACACTTTCTTTCATGACTAATCCCATCACTCCTCACTGTCTCTCCCCCCTTCTCTCTTCTTCCCTCTCTCCTCTCTCCTCTTCTCTCTCTCTCCCCTCCCCTCTCTCCGCTTCCCTCTCTCTCCTCTTCCCTGTATCTTTCCTCTTCCCTCTCTCTCTTTCCTCTCCTCTCTTTCCTCTCCCCTCTCCTCTCTCCTCTTCCCTCTCTCTCTCCCCTCCCCTCTCCCCTCTCCTCTCTCCTCTCTCCCTTCTCTCTCCTCTTCCCTCTCTCTCTCCCTCCCTCTCCCCTCTCCCTTCTCTCCCCTCTCCTCTCTCTCCTCTCTCCGCTTCCCTCTCTCTCCTCTTCCCTGTATCTTTCCTCTTCCCTCTCTCTCTTTCCTCCCCTCTCTTTCCTCTCCTCTCTTTCCTCTCCTCTCCTCTCTCTCTCCCTTCTCTCTCCTCTTCCTCTCTCTCTCCCCTCCCCTCTCCCTTCTCTCCTCTCTCTCCCCTCTCCTCTCTCCCTTCTCTTTCCTCTCCTCTCTCTCTCCCCTCCCTTCTCTCCCCTCCCCTCTCTCCCCTCTCCCCTCTCTCTCAGTCTCCTCTTCCCTCTCTCTCTTTCCTCTCCCCCTCTCTCCCCCCCTCTCTCTCTCCCCTCTCTCTCTCCCCTCTCCTCTCTCCCTTCTCTTCCCTCTCTCTCTCTCCTCGCTCCCTTCTCTCTCCTCTTCCCTCTCTCTCTCCCCTCTCCTCTCTCCCTTCTCTTTCCTCTCCTCTCTCTCCCCTCTCCCTTCTCTTTCCTCTCCTCTCTCTCTCCCCTCCCCTCTCCCTTCTCTTTCCTCTCCTCTCTCTCCCCTCTCCCTTCTCTCTCCTCTTCCCTCTCTCTCTCTCCTCCCCTCTCCCTTCTCTTTCCTCTCCTCTCTCTCCCTTCTCTCTCCTCTTCCCTCTCTCTCTCCCCGCTCCCTTCTCTCTCCTCTCCTCTCTCTCTCCCTCTCCTCTCCTCTCTCCCTTCTCTCTCCTCTTCCCTCTCTCTCTCCCCTCCCTCTCCCTTCTCTCTCCTCTTCCCTCTCTCTCTCTCCTCTCTCCCTTCTCTTTCCTCTCCTCTCTCTCTCCTCTCTCCCCTCTCTCCCCTCTCCCCTCTCTCTCAGTCTCCTCTTCCCTCTCTCTCTCCCCTCCCCTCTCTCCCCTCTCCCCTCTCTCTCAGTCTCCTCTTCCCTCTCTCTCTTTCCTCTCCCCCCCTCTCCCCCCCCCCTCTCTCTCTCCCCTCTCTCTCTCCCCTCTCTCTCAGTCTACTCTTCCCTCTCTCTCTTTCCTCTCCCCCTCTCTCTCCCCTCTTTCCTCTCTCTCTCTCCCCTCCTCTCTCTCCCCTCTCTCTCTCTCTCTCCCTCCCCCCCCCCCCCTCTCCCTCCTCCTGTCCCGTACACTTGTATTTAGCAGCACAGTTTGCACAGTTTCTTGTGTTCTCAGGGAAACTCCCCACAGGCTCAGCTCTGGGCCCCTCTGTCCCGGAGGAGAAGCCTGTAATTTTGGAGACTGACTCAGATTGAGCGGCGCACGTGGATGACAGTGTGTGTGTGTGTGTGTGCGTGCATGTGTGTGTGCATGTGTGTGTGCGTGAGCGCTGGTGTCACACTGATGAAGTGTGACGTCCACATGACAGACGACCATTAACGCCGGTCTGAAATAAAAAACACAACAGAGGATTTAGAAAAGAACACAACTCTTGTCCCGACATCGTGGAGGCGCTTAAACGATAATTGGTTTTCGATACCGATACCTGAACAATACCTATATTCAAATATTTGTCGTCTAGAACCATAAAACAGAACACTATTGTTCATTTATTTCCTTAACGACCATTTGTTTTAAATTTGTATCATTTATGTGAGCTGTCTTTAATGCTGTCCCTGGACCATAAGAATCATTTTTTCACCACCTGCTTTCAATACTTTTATTTTTTCGATACCATTAGTGTCTCACCCTGGGACATTTTTCATTAGCTGTTTATTTCCTCAGGCCAGTGCATGTTCATGAACACACATTTTAACTCATGCTTTAAACACACCACGTGCTAATTTGCATCTGTTGCCCCAAAAATCTGGAAGCGATGATCAGAGGACGAGGAAAAGTCATGTTCACAATGACACTTCTGCCTTTTGTGGAGGAATCTGTCTGTCAAATGCTTAGTACAGGTGAAACTCGGAACATTAGAATATCATGAAAAAGTTCATTTATTTCTGTAATTCAACTTAAAATGTGAAACTAATATGATATAGACTCATGACATGTCAAGCCTTTATTTGTTGTAATTTAGATGATTTTGTCTTACAGCTTGTAAAAAACCCAAATTCAAAATCTCAGAAGATTAGAATATTACATGAACTCAATAAAAAATGATTCTAAACAGAGAAATGTCGCCCTCTGAAAACTATAATCCTGCATATGTCCTTAGTCCTTTTACATGAATGACTGCTTTAATGTGGTTGCGTGGCATGGATGCTCTCAGCCTGTGGCTCTGCTGAGGTGTTATGGAAGACCAGGATGCTTCAGAGAATCTGACATCTGAAGCTCATGTCCAGGATCCGTCTGTGTGTGGAGGCTCTTGATGCTCTGACTCCAGCCTCAGTCCACTCCTGGTGAAGGTCCCCCACACTTTTGAATGGCCTTTTCCTGACAGTCCTCTCCTTTTTCCTTCCACTTTCTATGAATGTGCTTTGATCCAGCACTTTGAGAACATCCAACTTCTTTTGCTCTGAGCTTTTGAGGCTTTTGTCAGTGATGGTTTTCTGCACAACTGTCAGGTCAGCAGTCTGAACCCATGATGGTGAATTCTACTGAACCACTGAGACCATTTGAAGTCTCAGGGAGCCTTTGCAGGTGTTTTGATTCATGAGCTGATGAAAGGAGACACTTTGAGCCACAATAGTCCCTTTATACAATATTCTAATCTTCTGAGATTCTGAATGTGTTTTTTACAAACTGAGCGCCAAAATAATCATGCAAAGTGAGATATATCAAGCCTTTATTTGTTATAATTTTGATAATTATGGCTCAGTCTTTAAAACCCCCAAATAAAACATCTCAGAAAATTAGACCATTAACTGTAAGTCATAACAAATAAAGGCTCGACATGTCAGTTTGCGTGTCATGAGTCTATATCATATATTAGTTTAATATTTGAAGTTGTATTACAGAACTTTTTCACGATATTCTAATTTTCCGAGTTTCACCTTTACAAAAGTCACCCTTTATCCCAATTTCCAATACTTATTTTCACTACTTATCGAAATTCATTTGTTGAGATACTAATACTTAATTACTTTTTTGAACAAAATGGACTAAAACTTGACTTTATTGAGTTTCCGGCGACTGAAACACAACTCACATTTAGAAATGACTCAAATGTGACTAAAACTGCAAGCATTATCGTCCAAAAGACTAAAACTAAGAGAGCTGCCAAACACAAAACTGGCCTATTGCGCATGTTTTTGGTTGTAGGGAAAACCGGAGCTTCATCAAATAAGTTCCAAACACCTTCACCAACTTAGAGAAAAAGAAGAAAATGTCCGAGGCACTCTGAATAGTAAGATAAAAGTCCTTTAATGAGTAGCGTTTCGACCTGGTACGGTCTTCATCAGGGCACGTGATTTAAAAACACAAACAGGTGCGTTAAATAACAAAAGGGCATCACATGGGATAGTCACATGATGCTCCGTCAATATAGAGTGACCACAAGACATAGAAATACAAATGACAGAAGGATTCTTAGTAAATAACAGACCACGGATTAGTCTAAAAACATGTAGGAAAAGAGCAATACATGATATATAGCACCATATATGTACAAGGGATCATTAACAAAATTGGTTTATATATTTTAA